>OU426980.1:163322151-163660167 GCA_911387785.2 Aelia acuminata
AAACCGTGTAGTTTGTGTGACCTAACTCCATTCATATTTAAATCAAGATATTTGCTATTGATAATGTCGGAAAGTAGTGATGGAGGTAATTTTAATTAACTAGTATTTACAAGTTAACCTAAGTTTTTGGACAATTGTGTTAGTTGAATAGCACTGGTTATTCAACTAACACAATTAATATAAAATATAAAATTTAGTATTAAATTTTAGAAATTATTTCACCCATGGGGAAGAACATAACAAGACTATTTAGTTCAGATAAGGATAAATAATCAAAGAAAGAATATTTTTGAGAAGCTGTCGAGGGAAAAATTGTGAAAGGAAAATGTCCAACAAACGGAAAAGGTTCGCCAAGAAATTGGAGTTATAGATATTTATTAAATTCTATAAAGGAAAAGTTCCCGTCTGTAACAAATTCTTTTTGTATACCTACTTTTAAAATAAGTGAAGGACGCTTAAAACGAGTACTAAACACTGTAAATGTAGGCAATGATTTACGTGGGATGATGGTTGGATCATCAAGAAAATTATCTGAGGAAGGGAAAAAGCACGTTCATAACCATATTAAAAGTGTTTTAAAGATATGTAAAATAAATTCAGTATTGTTTTTTTTTTTTTTCAATTTGAATTATTTTAAATTACGCTGAATGGACTTGGGCACCTTCAAATTTGATAATGAATCTGGCTGTTAATTTTGAAAGTGGCCTAACTCCATTCTTGATGAGAAAATGGATATTATTCTCTTAATGATTGCCACTATTTTAATAGAAAATATAAATTTAACACCCTTAGATAAACTTAAGCAGTATGACTCATTAGTATTCTACAGGTATATTTTTAAATTCATTGAAACGTAAACCCTCAAATATCTCGATTTGAAGATAAATGGACTTAGGCCACTTTCAAAATAAACGGTTCATATGAGGGGAAAAATCTCATTTTTAATTATTTATTCATGCCTATAAATTTCTTACATTTCGAATTTAGTAATAAAAAAAATCAAGTTCGTTATTACCCACATGCCCGATAACACCTATTGAAGATTAAAAGGGAGCCGGTGATTTCCCTGCCTAAGTGCAAATCAAGACAGGAAGAGGTGCCGCTGGGCAAAATTCTTCCCCACGCCTATCATGCCAATATTGTCTCATAATTTCAGCAAATTCACTGATTGTCTTTCAGTTAAAACAGACGTGATTATAAAAGTAAAGTTAAAAAAAAAAATAAAGCTTATTTATTATTTTTTCTGAGGTTTTTTTTTTTAACTCGGCTTATTTAAAACCAATTCCGTTTAATATCCTTATTTTTTTAAAATACGAGGAATAGTTACTGTGTTATAGGATATACGTATTTTCCAAAATAATACTAACATTCGCTCTTTTATTTTATCTCATATATTTGTATTAAAAAAAAAATAAATAAATAAAAAAAATAAAAATAAAAAAGGGTCAATCGCAAGCTTCGACTTCTGGGGTTTTCTTCGTATAATTTCACTAAAACATGGTAAGTGTGAGCACAACTGCTGAAAGCCGTTTCTAAGCTATGAAATAAAGATGTTGATGAATAAATAAATTATACTTTACAATGGGGGGGGGGGGTGAGGTGAGGCGAGGGGGGGGGCGGAAACTAGCAACGTTTTTATCTTTTCGAGATAGTAGCTGGCTCAGCAGCCGCTCCGTCCCAGCCTCAACAATACCATGTTCAAATTCTTTAGAAATGGTAAATGCTTTGCAGCTTGGATTGCTGTTTTCTTCAGCCTATTCATGCTCAGTTGCAAGAGGTACATGGTTTCCTTCGACGGTGTTGTTACTGGTGTGCAGCCAGTTGTTGTTTGGGAATATGTCATGGATTTCAATAATATGAAAGCTCTCAATCCGACTATGTAAGTATTCGCTTACTTTGTTTGTAAATATGTATGTATATATATATATATACAGTTAGCAAACAAAATCCATGTATACCATGCCAAAAATCAAATTTTAGCCAAGGAAAAAAAGGAAAAATAACAGACTATTCTTTTAATTTTTTCTTTATAAATTAACCCTTAATACTTGATCATTTTTAAACATTTTCGATTTTATAAACAACGTTTTAAGACATTTATAAAAATTATTTATACAAAATAAAAAAAAAGTCTGTGTGCACTAATTATTTCAAAAAATATGTTTGTTTGTTTTTTTGTAAACACATTGTTATTGTGGTGTTACTATTAACTGGTAATCTTGTTGCAGCGCAGTGGTCCACTCATTGTAGGATTATCATTCACAGATCGCAAAATTGCAGGCCTGCGATTTCTCAAAATTTATTTGGGCCTCCCAGATCTAGGTTTACTTTGAAGATGACTGGTTTCTTGGTAATGCTTAATTATTCTTTTAACTGTAGAGTGGCGTTTCTTAATTATTTCTGCGATTTCTCTTAAAGATTTTCCCTCATTTCTTAAATTAATAATCAATTGTCTAATTTGTACACAAATTTCCATTTTTAGCAAAGTAACAGAAAAACTCGCAAATCACGGCAACTATGAAGACTTAACTGACTAAAATAAAGCTTTTTGTTTATATTGGAAACGTTTGTTTATTATTGTACAGTATTTGAAGGAGTTTATAATAAATGTACACAGACTTATTTTGCAATGGTTCAGGAGTTCTATTAGCAATTATCTTTACCTTATCTTTAATGTTATATTTATTTTTCTTTTGGTAGTGAATTTTGACTCTTTCAAAGTTACAGTTTAAAAGAAAATAATATAAAAAATGTTTTCTTCATTTCCTTTGATGTCCTGGGCAAACTTAGAAAATTTTAATTTTTACTAACTGTATATATATAGGTATTGAAAAAATTGAGGTATCACAATTGTTTGTTAACGCACGGCTTGAAAATGTTGTTTAAAGGCATAAATTCCTTCCATTTTCATTTATAATTCTATATTTCTTAGGAATTATTTAGCGAAGTATTATTCATTTCCTGAATAAAATTAAACAATGTTAAGGAACATCTAAAATTAATAATCGATCAATTCTAATAAAAAAAAATAATTCTATTAAGGAATGAGTTCCTTTGACTTGTACCAGATGAAAAAAATACATCGTAATGATGGAAAGACATATTTTTTAAATTAAAGTAACAACCAACGAAGTTTAATAATCTCTTTGCCCGATTGAAACGTGTATGAAAATACGCGTATGTGATTAATATGTACCTTTTTTTTTTTTTGAGATATTCCAAGTCTAAATTTGGGGGGTCAAATTTGGGTTCCCAACAAGATCAATTGTAAGAAACTAATCATCCATTAATTTCTAATGTTTGCATCAGAAATTTCAGGAGTGATACTTTCATCACATTCACCTACCGACAAATAATAATTTTACTTTTTAAAGGCATTACATCAATGAAGATTTCTTAACTAAAAAGATGTTGCTAATGCTTTATATTTTTGTGATTCTATTAAGTAAAATCTTATAACACAAGTTTCATGTTTTAAAGGTTTAACAATTTTTGAGTTAAAAAAAATGGTAAGGGACTCTCTAGCCAACACCATTCAGCATTCCTGCCTCAGCTGAACATGGGCGGATCCAGCCGATCTTAAAGGGGGGGCTGCAGTCCTAAAGGGGGGGGGGGGCTGCAGTCCTAAAGGGGGGGGGCTGCAGCCCGACAGCCCTTCATTTGGATCTGCTAATCACCTTTTTTACCTTTATGTTCCTTTCCCACAACTAAAATTCTACTTGTTCTGCACATTATTCGTTTTTTATCTTGCTTCCTTACATTAAGGAAAGTCAAATTCTATCTTTAAATGACGAAATATTTTCCAAAGGGAGGGGCTGCAGCCCCCACAGCCCCCCACCTGGATCCGCCAATGCAGCTGAACAACCCTGTAATTTTATGCACATCCATTGGCGTCTGCATTTTGGGGCAGGGGAGATCAGCTTCCCTCCCAGAAAATATGAGAAACAAAAGCTACAAATAAAATGAATTCTTTTACATTTACTGTATTTAATAATTGTTATATAAAAACATACTTTATTTGTCAAATATCAATCAGTTTTATTGGAAAATTAATTGAGTCTTAGTAGTCGGAATACCTTGATCCCCTAACTCCCTTCCTAAGAATTTCAACAGCCTGCTACCTACCTAGAGGAAACCCTGCAGAAGTTCTTGTGCAAATTCACATGTTTTTTTAAGGGGATCGATGTTTTTCCCTTACTTTTGTAATTTTGCACCAGTTTCACTTTGGCACATGTAAAAATTTGAGTAAATTTTCTAATCCTGTTATGATACTTTTACATTTCTCCAGTTTCTTGGTCCAGCTACTTGTTCTAGATACTCAATATGAAAAATTTACAACTTATATATTATACCTGTTATTATTTTTTATATACCTAATGAATCATCAATGTCCTATTTTCAAAACCCTTTTTCTTTTCATATATTGCTGTCCCAATTCCAATTTCATGCTTAAAATTACCTTTTGAGTGTTAATATTATTATTGTTATTATTTTTGATATGTTTGTTGTAGCCCTCAAGATGCCTTAAAGGGTTCAGCTGATAACAACCAATAATAACTATTTACTACTTTGTTATTTTATCACTTTAACTCATCTCATCAAAGATTTGGATTGCCACAATTAAGATTCACAACATACCCACTCTTAGTTCTTGCTATTGTTTCAGAAAAGATTTTACTATACTATCGGACACTAATGTTGGAAATCCATTTGATTGGCAATATAAAGTAAAATACACAGAAACACTACATCAGCTGCCATTCATTTGGAATGAAGCTATTGCAACTTATGATTTCAAGACAATCTCTGAAAAGGAATTTGAAATAAACTCAAAACATGCAACTTGCTTTTTCTTGGGTACTTATTGTGGTAAGTAATTAGCAGTAAAAATCTGAAAGGAATATTTTATTGAATACATTAAAATTCACTTATACTGTAAATTTTAACAAATTAAAAATGTTTTTATTAAAAAAAAAAATACTAAATCAACTTAAATTTAAGTAAAGTTAAAATTTGGAAAAGCAAACATACTATTGGAAATATTAAAATATATAAACCTAAAAGATCATTGAACCTTTACTATTGACATCAATATTGGAATTAGTGATATTATGCTCATGGAGTGTAGCTTTATCTCAAAACATAAAATGCACATGATTCCATTTTTAAAATTTTAGAATAATATATTTCTATTGTAAAAATTATTCATATTTTATAATTATAACAATATATACTTTATTACTATGAAAAACAAATCTAAATACTCTATGTTGTGGTCAAGTGCGATAGAATTTGGCCTACTGTGATTGACTTTTATTTCTTGGCAGCCTCACAACATAAGTGTTAATTAATGCCGCTCTGGCTAGAATAGATTGAGAGTGTGTAGAATAATGTTTTTTCTTTATTATAATTTATTTTGTATTTTCTTGGTTCTAGACAGAAATATTCACCCATCCAGACCGTAGTCAAGAGTTAGGTGTAACCAGTAAACTATGTTCAAAAACTTTCTAAGAATGCTTTCTGTCCTTCTTCAAATAATTTATCTTGCAGCTTTAATTTCTCAATTGAACGAATGGTGTCATGTGATATGAGGCCATTTCTGTAATTTATATAGCTGCTGGAGCGCCTGGCACAAATCTTGATATTTCCTGGTCTTTTCAGATATATTTTTATCAATATTGTCATCTGTTGAGACAGCAATATTGATGACATAGCCACTTTTTGTGGTTTGGTCAATTAAGACTATATCTGGTTTATTGTTTACTATGGTGTGATCAGTAATAATGGAAAAATTGCTGTATAATGTACTGTTTCCACCAAATAATACTTTTTTCGGTTCATATCGATAGTAAGTAACCTGATGAGCTATCAATTTATAAAATAAGGCAAATACTTGGTGGATAATCTTGGCCAGGTTATCATGACTCATAAGGTACTTTTTACCTGCCTATACTTGGCAACTGAATGATATATGATAAATTGAATCAATTGCATTTTTACATAGGCGACATCGGTCACATATCTTTTCCACATATATATTTCTTATAAGACTTGGTGGAAACTACGTGGTCTAGAATTAAAAAGATAAATCCTAATTTATCCCTGATTGTGACATTGCTAGGTAAAATCAACCATATAGCAGCAGTTCACCTTTCCAATCTTGGATTAGTGTTTCAGCAGAAGGGATCTTATGCTCTAGCGATATCAGTTTTAGAGCTGTATAAGCATCGTCCAGTGACCGAATTGCTGACTACACTGAAGAATCATTTTGTAGCAAGCTACGTTTTAAGTTATTTTCCTTTACTCTTCAGCTTTCTTGAAAATACATCCTTTCAATCGATGATTCGGAATATTGGTTTCGGGATGAGGTATTCATTACTCTTACCAATCGATTCATTTCGTCAACCTTCATACTAGACCACTTAAGTACACCAAAAATGTATGTTAGCACAATAATAAATAGATCAAGCCATGTTTCAGATCTGCTAGTGTAGTGTGTGTATTAAAAAGGCACACCGTAAAGATGAAGCGAGAAAAATAAGTAATCGAAGTGGGTCTTGTCATTTTTTTTATGAGTCAGTTAGGAAATATGTGTTCAGATCATCAGAGATGATAATTTTAGAGCAGAGGGGAACAAAACTAAATAACTTCGATTCTAAAGACGGATCAAATGAAACAGGAGGACTATAGTATAGAGCGGTAATTGATATTTCTACAATAAGAAACTTGACTTGTGGATGATCGGAGGGTGAGGTATTAAGGCTGTCATGAACGTACATCGCCACCAGTCGTCTTGGTGGATGAAATTGTAGTTACGGGAACAGAGGAAGAAGGAATTTTTGAATATTTTATCCTTAAATGATAAAAAAATTAAATTAAGTCATACTTTAATTAAATTGAAAACCTGCATTGGAAACCAAAAATTAAGGAGTTGATTTATACTGATCATCAAACTTGAACTTATATTATTGTGCCTATTGGCATAATGTCTATTGACTTAAGTTGAAGTTATATATTTAAGGATAAATTATACTATTCATTTATTCACTTAATAAAAATATATATAAAAATTATCTACTTATTACAATATATCATTACTTAAAATTGTAAATTTACATTTTAAAATTTTAACTAATCAATAACTTATTTATATTTACAGTTAAAACCTTCTCAAAGTTTCAATTTCAACAACTCAAAGGTAGCTCAAGTGATACTTATTGCCTAGAAGAAGTTAATTATGAATGTCCACGGATATTATCTCATTTCTGTTACAAGGAAGTTATTTTTCAAAGAAAATCGATTTTTCAAAATCTTCAAAAAAAATTAAGTTCCAAATAGAAATTAAGATCTCTTATGTTCATATTTTGAGATATTATTTAATAATATTTATAAAAATATTAATTTTTTAAAAACTATTTATTGTTTTTTTTTAATAATAAATTTTATGCAAAATTATCAAATATGTTTACTTCTTAACCTTTATCAAATTTTATCTCAATTTTAAGTTCAAAATGCTTTTATGCTGTGAGACCCATTCATTTTCCGCAGAAGAGAGCATATGGCTTCTAAATACTGATTTCACATGCTGCCAACCTATATTAAAATAATAGTCCTAATTTTTATTTTTAAAAGAGGTGAGGGAGAGAATAAAAATATTTAAAGGATTGTACAAATAATATATTTATTAAAAGTAATTAACTAGATTATATCATACATAAAAATAATTAAAAATATAATATACATTATTAAATATTATACAAAATAATAGTTTTCATTTTAAAAAAATAAAGAAAATAATGAGATCGTAATAATGAATAAGTTTTTGAGTGATTTTGGTTCCATAATTATTACTTTTTATCTCAATTCTTTTTGTATTTATGTATTTCAATCTTTTCAATCAATGAAAAGATTGAAATACATTTTAGGATTTTAAAACACCCAGATTGAAATCTAAAATAAATAAAGATTTATATATAAAAGAATAAAAATATGTCTAACTGTTTATTTTATCATTATAACAAACAGCTTCAGAATCTAAAAACATAAATGTGTATCTAGCAAACAGAATCATTATGAGGATAACTTGAATATAAACCCTGAAATTTCCCTCAATGTCGACTGTGAACAACTGAGGAACAATGAACAGAACTACTAAATTGACAAGAATAGAAAATGGATGACAGACAAGTCATGTAAGGTTTCATAAGGATGATGAAGGTCTTGAGACTGAAAATGGTCTTTAAGAATTTTCCTAAATAAATTAGAAGGCAACCTAGTCACCAGTGACATAAAAAGCCATAATTTAAGAAAATAGCAAGTTTCCATGGGCTAAAAATTTGGTTGCTTTGTGGAGACTTTTACTTGGCATAAATCATATTAACAGTAGAACAAAATCTATAGCATAGTAGAAGAACACGGCTGTGAAGTTGATGGGCCAGCAACTTCATCATCAGGTTTTTGACTGATTGTCCCAGCGGTTGTTACAACAGGGTTGGATGATGGCTCACTAAATAATCCTTTCGGAATCACCAATGTCTATAAAAAAAAAAAAAAAATAATAAAAAAAAAAAATGAAGTATAAGACATATTGGGAACTGATTAAAATCTTAAAACATGAATTTTTTAATTTCTTTGCACAATCAAACAGATGACTACCTGGTAAATTATTAGCCCTCGGTCGGGCGCAACCGATTTGTTGGGCACAGCCCTTTCTCTTTTTGTTTTTGTCTCTGCCTCTCTTTCTCAATGACGCAGAAATACAATGACTGGCACCTGTTTTTTTTTTTTTTTACCTGCTCTATGTAAATTCCCTCTTAGGCTTTCACCAAGTGCAGTTATTTAAATTTTGATCTGATAGGCTCATTGCGCCCGAACTTGCTACAATTTTAAAGATAAGTACTTTTAAAATATTGGCATTAAAATATTTACTTAGTTTTACCTACTACAAAACCCAACAATGAAATGTGATCAATTATTTTGACCTGGTTTCCGATGAAAATACCCTTTCGGACAGTACATCACTTCTAAACCCAACAAGTACAGTATAAATTTTTTTCTTTTTTTGATGTAAAAATGAGCAACACGTACAATATCAAAGTATATTGTAGTTGTAACAACAACCTCTAAAAGATGGTGATGCTCATCGTGTACCACAGAAACTGGCTAAGAAGACTGAGTAATCACGAATATATGAAATGTAAGGGGGCCACCTACCTGCTTGTCTCGTGCAAATATGGTGTACAACCGATGCTTTGCCGTAGACTGAATATTTAAAATGATTTATATCAATAACTTCTTTTAAATTAAGTTAACTTTCATCGTATACATATTATATGCTCCATAGACCCATACTTAAACCTTCCTACATTCCGTCCAGTTTTAACATTTAAAATACTTTTTCAATATTTTAAATGAAACAGCTGTTCCCATAAAAAAAATATATATATAAAATAAAATAAAAATGTTCAATTAAGTTTTACTTTAAAAAATGGTCTATAAGCAACAGTTCTTTAACCCTTAATTCTTTAAATTAATAAATTTTTGAAGATGAGGGACCAAAATTAAGGAATAAAATTAAGGTTATAATGTGATATTAGAGGAGTGCTTAGAATATTGGATTTGCAATAAAATATGAAGAGTCCACGGAAGAAAGGGGGAGAGTCAATTTTTTCCGAATTTTACTTATATACATATAATTGTTCGTCTAGATGAGTAGAATATGTTGGTGAAAAGAAATAGTCAGAAAAAATGACAGTAGGTTGGTTACAAGGGATGGAAAGAACCACGTACTCGGAAGAAAGGGGGAATGTCCACGCGGAAAAACCTAGAATGGGGGAGAGTCATGTTAGAAGTTATATGGATTGTGTATTAACATCACCATTTCATCAATAAAACAGGGAAGAAAGGGGGAGCGTCCATGACTATCCCCCTTTCTGTTATGTTTAAATTGTTTTTTTTTTACTAAAACATTTTTTTTTAGAGCGTGATATTTCTGTTTCGGCCAAATTTATTATTTTGACACGCAAAACAAAAAGGAAAAGGACATATAAAAAAATTGAAGAAAATTGATAAAAGATACTCAAGTAATTAAAGATCCAAACCTAAAAACTCGATTTTCTCAGAAAGCACTCCAAATGACATCCCCCCTTTCTTCCGTGGACTCTTCATATTTGAAAAATAATGATCATGATCTTGAAATTATCCAGTCATATTCATTTTATTTTATTGTTTTTTGACGTTTCATTTTGTTATTCAAGCATTTTCAAAAACTAGAACTTTAACGTGTTAATGGTAGGTACTCTTTGACTGAATAAAGGTTATTAAAAAAAATATTGAGACTACTCTAAGCTATTTTTAAAAAAAAAACCTGTACCACTACAACCCTAGGGTCTTGGGTTCAGTACTATGTAAGGAAGTGTACTGTTTCTTGGTCAGTGGTCGTGCAAGGAGGTGATTTGACCGTGGTCACGCTCAACCACCAGGTTTTCCCCCTTAATTTTTCAATTAAGGGTACCCACTTTATAGAGGCTGGGTTTGCCTCAGGAGGGTCTCTCGGCCCATGAGACGAACTGTGGCAGAATAATACAGATATGGTGAACCAAGCCAGATTCGAACTCGGGACCTTGAGCACAGCAATTCACTGCCTAACCAGTGAGCCACCCCGCTCCCTCAAGCTATTTTTAAAACTTATTTCAAAACATAAAATAATGATATACAGCGAAAAACAGTTCCTAATTCAGAGCTTGAACATTACATTTTAAGCACTAATATCTACGTGACCCTATAATAATTTTTTTTGTTTATTAAAAGAGGAATCATTATTAACAAATTTTTAACAAGCACAAAATCATCTCGATTCGATTGAAAACATTCGTCATTTTTTTTGGAGATAAGAGGAAGAGTTCCCAACAAAAAGCATAGATGACTTCACTAGAATGTAGGGTGTCCCATACTTGATGTATCTGGCTAATATCTCTGCAACCATTTGCGATAAATAAATTTTCTGTAGTTAGGGTTTTAAATATCTTAAAATATGGTGTATATGCCATATTTTGAAAATAATTCATGTGCGATCACTAAAAAAAATTGTTTGACCTTTTACAATGATGTATGTCATGTAGTACATTTAGCTTTCTTTTTTTTTAATGACAATGAAGTCTATTCTTTAGTATAATATAAAATAATGAGAATAAAGCTATAAAAAAATTGGGGTATAGCTCGACAACTTAAGAAATTTACCTGGGAATTGACTGTGACGTCAATTTCGTGGCCAATAGAGAGGCGTACCTACCTTACTTTCTTGTTGTTGTTAGTTATTGCTTTGTTTGTTTTTTTTATTTCATTGTGTTTGTTGTTAATAATTTAGATTCATTTTCTTGTTTCTGAAAATATCCATTGTTATATGATATATAACACCTATATAAAGCAATTTTATACAAAAAAATTAAAGTTGCATTTATTGGATATCTTATTATAAAGGTTTGTTTTTATAATGCAATTGATAATTATGTCACGAAAAATAGTATCCATATATTGATTTAAATGTCCTCTCTATCTGTTTTTCATAATTTATAACATAACCTTCACACACTTCAAATTTAGCACCTAAGCAAAGGAAGGTGTGGCTTATTCAAGTTCCGCCCTCAGGTAAACGTCTTATGTTGTCGAGCTATATTAGATAGGGCAGATTAACAAAATTCTTTTATATTTGTCCTTTATAGGTGGTTTTGATGATTCAGGGACAACCTATATAAGCGGAATTGATTGAACCACTAATATCCAAAGGTGCTTAAGTCAACATTCCAATATACAAAATAATATAGAAGTACAGTCACTAAGTACATACTGTTTTCAACAAATCTATGATACTATACCTTGGATGTAAATTAAAGCTGATGAAAAAAAACCCAATCCTAGACAAAATGATATCCTTTTATCTACAAAAGGGGGACAAATGTTTACTCTAGAGAAAAACATAGAATACCAATTCAAGATATACCGGTTCTGTTTCAGTTTAAATACAGTTCGCATTTATTTCAATTATTTAGTTAACACGTAACCTCCCCAGAAAACACACTGACAGATGATTTACTTCATATTGTCAGAAAAAATTAATTAATTAAGGTGTAATTAAGAGTGAATCCCATTTGGCCTTTGAAAAAAAACTACAGCAGAAATGTTTTACTGAGGCAATAACACTACCAAACGTAATTCACAGTAAGCCAACTTTTCAGGAGAGCACAAAAACTGTAAAAAATGAAATCTATGTTTTGCTACTGAGGTCAAATTTGCATTAGCAAGCAAAAATTATTGACATTTTTAAAATTGTAAATGCTTAATCCATATATAGTTATTCTTTTAAAATCAAAACCTGATGTATTAAGGACTGGACTACTGTTTTTTTGGTTGAACAAACCTTAAGAAATATTAGAAAATTAAAAAGTGATTTTTCAAAAGAACTTTTTGTTATTAAGTTTTTCATTTAATAAATCACATTCAAAATAAAATGACGTAATAACTGGAAATCTTAATTTTGGACTTATATTTGTCAGGATATATACATTAAGTAGGTAAAGATATAAATTCCTATGATCTCACCAACATATTTCAAGACAGGGATTATAATTTATTATGAACCTGTTGAATGGCGAAATATTTTTAAATAAAGATTAATAAATACCTTTCCTGGGTCAGCGGCTTCATACTGATGACGCAGAGATTGCAACTCAAATTCACAATTAGACATTGCTATTTTCAATTCATGAAGAAGCAAAAGATCACTCCTTAATTCATTAAAGTGCTGGCAAATTTCTTCTGTCGGGACTGGATTGTTATCTATACAAATATAATAATAATTTTATTAAATAGAAAGACTAATGATTAAGTTGGTTTTATTTTAGTTTTTAATAAGCCTTATGACTATGACTTATGAAGCTTGGAATCCCATGTAAAATCAAAACGTAAACATGTAAAAAGATAATTCCTAAAATTTGATTACAATTATTTTTTTAATATTATTATTTAAAAAATAAATCAAAGATATTAGTATTGGGTTTTAATTTCAATGTCTGGAGAAGAATGTTTTACCACTATTCTCGACAATTTGAAGTATAATCCCAAATATTACAATTATATGTTGTTTTTTTAAATATCAGGATATATCTAGGGTAGTTGGCACTACTAAAGGCTTAAGTTGGCACTAAACTAGCACCTTATTTTACTTTAGGCAATTTACAGATTAAATTAATAATATTATCTCCAGGATACACACCTCGGTATCTACATTAATGTGATAAATCTTGAATTATAAAAATAAAATTTAATGACTTAATATCTTAGCGTTTAAGTTTAACAAAATTTAATTAGTCTTAACTTCTGTCTCAAGTTGAAGACATTAAAACGAGTGACAAAATGATTTTCGACTTCATTTGCCACTGATAGTCAATGGAATGAGAGCTAAATAAACATACGAAAACAATTGTTGATACGATTTTTCTAAGGACATAAAATATTCACAGGTAAAACCTTTTTGTAGCTAAAAATCAACAATGGCTTCCTTAAAAAATAAGAAATATTCTAGCTGCGTATTAATGTCCATATTTAGTCAAAAAAGAAAATTCTTATGAATTTGAGGTACGATGTCTAATATTTATTTTTGAATTTTGTTCTTTTTATTAATTATGGAAATTAATATGTAGATACACCCCAAAAAAGTAAAAAATATCTTTTATTTGAATTCAAACTGTATGAAACAAAATTCTTGATGTGAAAAAGAGAAGTCGATGAAGGTTCAATGAAGTTAAAAAAAAAAAATGTAAATACATATTAATGTGGGCCATACTTATAACAAATGATGATTAGTCACAATGTCAATTTCTCACCAACATTAAAATGCTAACACCTAATTATACCTAGAGCAATCCAAAGCTGTTCACAAGCGAGGGAGACTTGATTGAATTAATTAATTAATGGGATGCTAATAAAGCTATTTCATATTAAGCTGATCAATAAAAATGAAATAAACTTGCACAAGATTTCAATAACCAAATATTAAATATACTCTATTAACTAATCGATGAAACAAATGCAGTACAATAGAAATATTCCTTTACCAATATTAAACTCATTCAGCAACTGTTCAATAGCTTTTGTTTTCTTTTGACCAATGTTAGCTGGTAGTTTCATTCTCTGAGATCTCAACGTTACACCACTACCTTTCATGTCAGGAAACTTGATGCCAGAAAGCTCTCCTGACTATAAAATAAAATATTTAATATAAATGGATTTGTTTTTAAAATACAAATTATCATCCAATAGATTTATTTTTAAATATAATGAACAGCTGAATAAAGACAAACCTACTTTTTTAAAATAAATAGATTCAAATAAAAATATTTTTTAAATTAGTAACATAATTTATTTGTAACTGAAGATATTAATTCAAAATTAACATATACAAATAGTATTTAACAATACCAGACTATCCACTTTAGGCCTGGTCTGAGGGGGCAACTTTTTCCTAGTAAATTTTCTTTCGGTTTTTTTAAGTTCTGACTGGCTATCAGCAGCAGATATCAGTTTCTGGAGATCCTGAGTTTTTCTGTCTCTTTCTTTTTTTCTGGCTTCTATTTTTCTAAGTTCATTCTGAAGCATCATCTCTTCTTCGACCTTTAAAATCATATTTCAAAGTTAGCATATATATATATACTACATTTTACTATATTACCATATTCATTTCATACATATTCTATTATCAATTTAAAGTTTTAGAATCTTAAACTTACTCAAAAACTAGCTTATATACTAAATAAATTAAAAGTTTAAATATAAAAGTTAAATTTACTTGTTCTTTAGTTCTGCTATACAGTCTTTCAAGTTGTTCCTTTCTCCTTCTTTCGTGTTCAGCATCAAAATAGTAGTTTTTGGCTTCTGGAGGATACCCTGGTCCTGATTTGAGCTATATAAAATTTTTAAAAATTGATTAATAGTAACATTTTTGAATGATAATGCAAAATGTAATGGATAAAGTAATAATGGTACTCAATAAAACATAGTGATACATGAATTTGTATTTTAAAATGGCATTTAAGCAGTAGTTGTAGAAGAGTATTGATTTCTAATGATAATTATTATTTGGAATCGATGAAAGTTAATATTAATAAATTCAACCAAGGTTCTCACTATTCTGGAATTATATCAGGATTGATATGATCAGATTACCAAAATTAAATGCATAATTTAGAGGAACTATACTTAAAAAAATAACAAATAAAAAAACAGCCTCCTCCTCTTTTATATTTTCTTATGCTATAAGTTGATTCATTACACTTTGAATTTAAAAAATTTTTTGTGGTCCTGTTTATTCTTAAATATTGTATTGTCGCCAACTCAATAATATACATGTTGCATATCAATATTGCATTCCTACAACAAATGACTCTGCTTGTTTCACAATTCCATTATTATCATAGAACATTAATGTGGCATGTTTTCGTTTTGGTAAATCATGCTACACTTTACGTACTTGATGACTGCAGAAAACTATCACTCGTGACAGGTTAAATATCAAATCAAAATAACAGTCAACCATGAAAACTACTGACAATAAGGTGCACATACAGCCCAAGATTACTGAATGTAATGGAACAGTGAAGAGCCAAATTGTAGAGAATGTATTGTATTAATATAATTCATTAAAAAACTAAAATATTTCATAAAAAACTTAGGAAATGCCCTTTATCAAGATGTAAGCGAAGCATATTAAAATACAACCTAAACATTAAATTCACCTTGGAGAGAGTAGTGACTATTGAATAATACCGCTCCTTCAAATATTCAATTGATCTTGGCTCAAACTTTGAGCGATCCCATCTGTCAGCCATAACAACAAACCGCAAATCAAAGCGACGAGCTAAGTCAAAAAGATGATCAGTTTCTGCATGAGTCCAACTATCATGTTGGAGATGAAGATTGTACTCTGCTTCAGTGAAGGTTGGTATTTGAACTTTCTAAAAAAAAAAAAAAAATAAAAGCAACTTAAAAAAAATGCACCTATTTATGTTAATTAATAAAAATTCAGTATCACTGAAAAAGAAAAAAAATATATCACTTTTATTATTTGGAGTTAAGCCTAAGGGAGGATGAAGGGATAACGTCCTTGAAAATCTCAGGAGGTAAATAGGACATAGAGATTGGGCAGGAAAGATCGATCCATTAAATTTAGAAAAAGAAATATTTCCTTTTCTTTCCCACAATTGAAATATTATCAAATTTTCTAATAACTTATTCAATATGCCTCACAGTGGGGGGGAGCCAACAGTCCCATGGACATCTGCTATAACTACTACTACTACTCCGTGGCGCCACAGACCGATGTGGTCCTTGGCCTCCTCAATGAGCCTTCGCCAGGTGGCTCTATCTTGTGCAGTCGCTCGCCAGTTGCGGGTGTACAATAGTTCACGGGCGTCCCGGATGACGGCATCCTCCCATCTTAGGCGTGGTCTACCAATCCCTCTTGTCCTGTAGAGCTTCCCGTCGAGCAGCTTTCTTGGGATTTCCTCTTCTGACATTCTGGCTATGTGGCCAGCCCAAGTCTTCCAAGCTTGATGCACCTCATCACATCCGCCTCCCCATACAGGTCATATATCTCCCTGTTCGTCCTCCTTCTCCAAATCTCACCGACTTTAACTGGTCCAAAGATCCGACGAAGGATCTTTCTTTCAAAGATTAATATATCTTTTTCCTCGGTGCTTGACAGGGTCCATGTTTCTGAACCGTATGTGAGTACAGGCCTAATGAGGGTCTTATAGAGGAGACATTTCATAAGCCGAGCGATTGCACTGCTTCTAAGGTGTTTACTAAGGCCAAAAAAACACCTGTTTGCCATTATTATTCGCTGTTTAACTTCCAGAGATATTCTGTTTTCACAGCTTACTACAGCTCTCAGATATGTAAAATGGTCCACATTAAGAAAGGCAAACGGAAAAGGGCCCATAGCCACAGGCACTCAAACTGCGTTCTCTGCTCCAGGTCCTGCGCGCATATACATGGTTTTTTCCTGGTTTACGTTCATTCCCATAGTCTCTGCAGCTTCAGCCAACTTTAAAAATGCATATTTTAGAGATTCAAAGGAGCGTGCTACCAGGTCTATGTCGTCAGCAAACCCTAGTATTTGCGTCAGCCTGTTGAAGATAGTGTCGGTAGTCTGGATTCCCGAGTTACGTATCACCTTTTCCAGGGCCAGGTTAAACAATAGGCAGGCAAGACCATCGCCCTGCCTAACTCCTCGCGTGGAATCAAATTCAGGCGACAAGTCTGACTGTACTCGAACTGTGCACCTAACATCTGCTATAACTTACAAAGAAATTTTGCTGGACGTCTCAAATTTTGTAAGTTTATGTTTTTGAGGATGGACCCATTCCCAATCAAAACTTATCTTCCTTCCTTACAACTTCCTCAGGTGTAGCCCAAGTATCAAGCTTCTCCCTTCTGTTCAACTGCTATATCAATGATTATGGCTATTAAATGACTCGTACCATCTGTCCGTTGTCGATATTTCCTCGACGCTTTTCTACACCAAATCATCTACATCCAACAACCTTTCTACATCCACAGTCTCCTCAAATGAAGTCCTCAGTTCATTCATATGAAACAAGATCACGTCTTCCAACCTTATAATTATACTTCCAAATTTATACTTTTCCCAAAGGACCAACAAATTTGAAAGATCCGTTCTCATTTCATTCAACCATTTCACTAACCTCTAGAAATCCCTCCAAGCTACTATTCGCCATGCTTCCTCTCAGTCCTAATTTAAATTCCACCTATTTCATCATCTCCTTATTTCCCAAGCAGGTGCTGTTTAAGCTGAAAATAAACTCATTGTTTATTTTCCTGTTCAGAAGTATATAAGAAGGGGAGGAATATTGTAGTATCATTTTTACGGTGGCATCTTGATAGTGATTGAGGACAGATTGAAGAGAATCTTAAATTACTGCTTTAGATTTGTCCTCGGCACCCTGACATAGTCTCACATGCCCAACCTTTATAGCGAACTTAAATGACTTCCGATCTGTCCGTTGTCGATATTTCTTTGGCTCTTTCCTGCACCAAACCATCTACACCCACCACCCTTCCTATATCGACAGACTCCTTAAAATCAAGTCAACTGTTCACTCAGAGGAAACAAGTAATAAGATAGCCAGATGAAAACATTTATACTTTTATGTATGTACAAATGTGTTATTCTTAAGGGACTTAGTCTCAGAATTAAGTTATTTTTTATATCTATCTACCTAAATTTCTATCAGGGTTAGAAGTCTATACAATCTGTAAATAACTTGTACAATTATCTAATTTTATTTTCAGCAGTTAAAAGTAGCTTAATCTTTTCATTTTGAAAAGACAAAAATCTTTTGGTAAAAAAAAAATTACAAGGTTGACTCCCTGAGCTATAACTACTACAAGCAAATACAAACCTTATTGAATCGGGCGAAAGGATATTCTTTTGCCTCATCACAGACTCTTCTCCAATGATGAAAGACAGCATTATCTGTACGAGCAGGATTGGTAAAGGGCATCCATTTCCATGGGCGCACTTTTTTCATTCCAAGGTTGGCTTTCATATTTTTATATCCCTGCCCTAATACCCAAGGTAATTTAAATAGCCTTAAATAATATAATTATTACACAAATAGTCAACTTTTATGTATTTTATTTGATAAAATTTACATATTTATATTTTAAATTTTTCAAAAAAATGCCCTTTGAGGCTAAGTTCAGACATGGTGAGGGGCAAAACCGGACATGTCTGTTCTGCTACCCACGAGTCAAACATTAGTTGTTCAATCCTAACCTATAATTGGTAATGTATATTTATTTTCCTTGGGAATCATGACCTCTTAAACATCAACCAAGAAAAAAAATATCAAAGTTAATTTGATTAATTAACTTAATCAACAATTAACTCCTGATATTTGTTCAGAAACAGGTCCTAAAAGATAGGGTGTATCCAATAACACCCTTACTCTACATTTTGGTAGTACCAAGTTTGATACTAATAAAAAGAAAGCAAAATCATATGGTGACACTGAATTGGGGTGTCACAGCCAATGGTGGGTTGCTCGTGTTTTTATTATAAAAATGCTTCTCTAGATCAAAAAACTTATTTATTTTAAAAAGAACTAATATATTATTTATAACACCACTTACCCATTTATAATTAGCAAATTATTAAGTGAAACATTCCAAAATTAGAAGAAGAAAAAAATATGTTATTATAATATTATCTCATTAATGTCCCATGATTTTCCAATAATAAAAAACTATAAGTTGATTCGAGTTAACAAGTTATAAAAAAAAAAAATTACATACATATCCCCCACTATTATGAAGCACTTAATAAAACTTTTTGTTCAAACTAGATACCTAGACTTAATGCTAATTCAGTGAGAACCTGGGATGGCGAAAACCTCACATTGCTACATATTTTTATTAAAGCTCGATGAGAGATTTTTAATAAGAAACCAACTACTAGTCGACTAATCACAAAAACTGTGATAAATCGAAAAGAGTGGAAAATAAACGAAGCCTTTAAAAGAACTTTTTGGTAGGAAATTTGATGTAGAAACTATTGTATTTTTTGGACTTATCACTGAAATGCCAGCTTTAGAAATTTAGAGCACTAATACCAGAAAAATAGCCATTTTTATGATAATGTGATTACTTATAATGTAACCCTCCCCAGACTAAAAAAGATCCATTGATTTGAGGATCCTACTATTATTAGATAGTATATTTAAAAATTAATTTTTTGACCTGCATCTGTGGGAAACAATGGTGGAGCATCATTTTTATCATTGTACAATAATGCATAAACCTCTCGGGCCATTCCTTCTGGTCTTTTAGGAGCTGATTTTGTTGCGCCAAACGGTTTTTTCTTCTTGTCAGCACCTACGATGGCTTCCTTGGTAACTTCAGTACCCTGGGCTCTTTCAATATCTAAAATGTCTCTAACATCCGCCATGATCTAAAAACATAATACCACATTTCCATAGTAAATTTAGCATTTACAAATTAAATAAAGGAAACAAGAACATAGTGTTAATTGATAATGTCCTAACATAACAAAGCCTATGGAAATTCAAAAATTCCCAAAATTCATACACCTAAATATATGTAATTTAAGAAGATTTGGAAGATTACTGCTAATATGTAACAAACAGATAGGCATTAAGAGGGTAGTAATAAATTATTGGATTGATAAAATATAACTTACTAATTTATATTATGATATAAAAAATAAACATTAACTATTACAGCAATGATAAGTTAAACTTATTAAACATACAATGAAATAGTGATTAGCATGCAGAAACGCTTTCGTGTTTTTACTTATATATAATATGTTTAATTATAATGATTAAACAAGAGATATTTACCGTTATGAAAATAAATGACAAATGTACAGTGACAGTTCTCCAAAACCCGGTAAAGTTCAAAGGCTCGAATTAATATGACGCCTCTATTCGTTGATGACTCGTTCAGAGATATCACTTTCTTTCCTTTCCTCTTTGCATTAAAATTATACAAATACTTCATAACTGTTGAAATATATACATACATATTTAAGTATATGCGTAGGTTCTTATCAGTTTAAATTTTATTACCGTCGAACTACAAATAGGCAAAATTTCACATATGTATTAGTCACTGAGTATCAGTATATCGTTTATTGAAAACTTATTCTAATAAATGTTCGAAAATACAATTATTGACTACCAAACACCGTCCTTGAAGAACGGCAGTTTGCATGAAAATGTTCCATATATTCTTTTAATGACGAATGCAGCATTTTAAAGTTTTAAAACATTTTTAATGTTTTGCAGGATATTTTTAATATGCCCTGCTTATCAAGTAAGGCAACATTTGGATGCCAGATCGTTGGATTTGTCTCATTCAAAGTAAAAGTATATTTTCCAACATTTATTAAAGTAAAAGTAGACACCCGTGATGCATTAATTAGACTATTAAAACTGCTTCAGGCATCTCTCACCCTTCAAAGACGATAATGAAAATATTTAGAAGTCAATGGCAATATTTTCGAAAATTTATTAAAATAATACTGCGATGGCCGAAATGTTAATACCTGTATAGGAGCGTGCTTATTTGTATTAAGCCAATAAAACTTAAATGGAAAAGTATTCAAGCATTCCAAAGTAGCTTCTGTTGGTGGCTAAAATTTCACTATTTGCGACATCAAAGGTTTAGAAGAGGGCTCAATATTTGTGGGTTATAAATGTTTTTGAGAAATTTTAAAATTACGGAAAAAGGGGACACATAACATGGTCTGTTCCAGGTTAATGAAACTTGATCTTGATTAAACTATATTTTACTAAATTTTTTTCAACAGAAGAATTTTTGATACATATGAAATTTCTCGCTACGGGGATTGAACCATTATCCTTGGAGGGTCGGGCACTCCTGGGTCCGATAACCCTAACTTTAAAAGTGGTATTAAAATTTTGAAATCCATTAAACAGATAAATTACGGGATATTGACGATTATTTCAGATGAGGTAGGTGTGTTTTCACGAATTATCTTCGTCGAATCTTTGAGTTAGCTGCCTTCTTAATATTATTGTTTTGTTCCTAAATTAAAGTGGCAATATAACTTACTCAGCACAATAATGTATCAAGTCATTATTGAAAGATGTGTCCTGGATTGAGTTGAATCGTAATTTTGAACTGACCAATTGTTTCTCAATGCTTGTTTAGATTCAGTATTGATTTATTTGTGTATCTTTGTGACGCCGGAATTAGGGAAACTTTTATTTGTTGGCTATTAACCGCGATTGAGAAGGCATTGATTTGAAATACTCGTGAAATTAAGTAACTACAATTTAGTCCTTTTTTAAAATTAGTGATGGTTGTGCACGAAGATTATTTGAGTAGACATTTTGCTTGCGAACGCCTTCATAAGTCTGATGAGGAATAGGATTCCTTCCGATTAAAGGTTTTATTTAGACAGCATTTAATAAAAATAAACCTAAATTAACACAGAGCAGCGGCATGTTATAAATCTTGTTTTTCTCCGCTAAAATAATTGGTGAATTAGAACAATCTTCCAGTAAATGTTGTTATTTAAGACAGACGCATTTTTAAAAAACCTATTCTCTAAGTTTTTGACCTTTTGTCCATCTTCAGGGCATTTTCCTTTATTATATATATTCTTTTCATTTTTTGTTGTACTTGTTTTTTTGTTTTTTTTGCAACGTCAAACCGATTTCCATTATATATATATATATATATATATAATATGTCAATGGGCCGGGATGGCCGAGTGGACAAGGGCGCTTTCAATAGGTAATCAAAGTTAAGCAACGTCCATCGAGGTTAGTACTTGGATGGGTGACCGTTCAATTCGGGTGACCGCCCACCAATGAACGCCACGCAGTCCAAGTCTACCCCCACTCCCGGGTATGTGAGGCCCGTCAGCCTACTGAAGGCGACTCATACCGACCGGGCGTAGGAGTGATGAACCTTCCCCGTGTATCTCATCGAGAATCATAGTGTGGTTTTCCAGGATGTCAGTAACCACCCGGAGGTTTGGTTCAAGGACGGTATGCTTCAGGGAAAGAAATATATATCCTTGGGGCCTGCTGACTCTGAGCCACCATAATCCTTGACCAGTTTGTCACTGTCCTTGAACCCGAGAGAGCTGACGCCATCGGTGGGAAGGACACTGCCAAATTGGCCCCAATGGGATTGGTTATGGAGCTACGGGCAGTCTGCCGCTGCACCATGGTGACCATGGCTTGCAGCAAAGTGAGGTTTGGGCTACCCCCTCCAGGCTGTCTGTTCTCCCGCAAGCAACACAAATGTCTGTAAGAAGACCACACTGCGCGGCCAAAGGTCTCATTAGGCCTAATGCACCAACCGAAAAAAAAAAATAATATGTCAATAGTTTTTTTCTCCCTCATTTTACACTTTTTTTTTTTTTAAATAGTAAAACATCTTTGGAAACTGTAAACTGAATTCAACTATCTTTGTCACATTTACCAGCCAGTACTTTGTCTAGTAATATTACTTAATTCCTAGCAACCTTAATGTTAGGTTCCTGCATCAGTAATCTTCCTTATAAAATAAATAGACTATTTCAGACATATAGATGATTTTCATTTTTATTTTTTATTTTTTTCCAACAATTCGATGAATTATGAAATATTCTCATGATTTAGATGTTTGTCTCTTTATTACTTTAATATTATTTATTTTTTAAATTATCATATGAAAAAAAAATCAAGAATATTTACAGGACGTCAATGGCTTCACAGTAAAGAAGAAAAAAAAATAGCCCGCAAGAAAGAAGCCAAATTAGGAATGATATTAAACACTCTTCTAATTAGGTAGAAGCCAAACAAGTATATTAAGAGAGAAAAAATTACTAAGCTGACTATAAAAGAGGGACCAAATGGAAAAACTGTCAGTTGACCTGATCCTGTTAGCGGGTAAGTATGAGTTAATAATATTTAAAGCAGCGCAAAGGCGGGTATTTGGCCCGAAAAGCTGTCCAAAACTATTTCCTTCCATTTTATTAATGTAAATACCCTAAAAATAATTTTTACTTATACATATTCATAATTTGTTTTTAATCACAGAAAACATTTCCAAGATTAAATAAATAATAAATAAATAATAAATAAATAAAATAAATAATAAATAAATAAATAATTTCCGCAATGTTATATGATGAACTGTAAAAAAGTGTCCATAGCTTTACAATTCATGCTGATATTATTTCATTTTAAAGTTATCGTGAAACTCCTTTTACCATTTGTACATTTAAAAATGTAATATCATGCAATTCATTAATATATAAAGTACATATTAAGGGTATTATAAATTTTAAAAAGACAGTGAAAATGTGTACTTTTTTATTTTATTAAATACAATACACTTTTTTTTATTTGTTATTCGTAAGGATAAGCACTTCTCGCAACATAATTTTAGCAGACCTGTCGTATTTAATTTATGCATATGTACTTCAATGGCAAGCATTCATATTTATTTGGCTCAGCTGAATTCTGTAGCAAATCTAAGATTTCTTTTTTTTTTTATGTAAAATTCCCCACTTCCTAGTTTTCTCGAGTCAACCCAGTTTCTATGTATTTAAATAATTAGACAATGGAGATGGTTTATCTTTTTTACCGATGGATTAACATTTTTAAATGACGTTTGGTATTTAATGCTCGAGAACGCATTGATATCACGCATATCTTTCAATTTCATATTTGTGTAAATTGAACAAGCATATCATTGCTTGTTGAAGCTCTAATTTTTTTACATTTTGTTTTACTCATAAAACTTTAATAAGTCTTTTCAAGGCGCCTTTATACTGTGTGAAAACGTTTTAAATGTTAATAGAAATTGTTCCGTTTAACAATGGTTACTGTACTTCTCAAAACCTCTCTTTTTTTTATGCAGCTTCCCACCTTCCTTTCTAATCGTATCTCAAAAAAGATAACTTATGTTTCAGTTTTTTCGCCTGCTTTTGGCCCTTTATTATTTACCAATCAGAATCTTTCCTTAAATTGCATTTTTTTTTCAAACTTTAATTCTTTTGTGCTTTTGAACGTATCAAATACTTCCCTTTAGATCATTTATAACTCCCAGAAGGCCATAAATTAGTAGTGAGTAGAAATTCTTATTTAAAATTAATTCTTTAAAAATTTGGATTGTTATTAATTTTATAAAATTGTCTTTTCATAAATAAAATATTCTAGGCCTCCCATCCGCAGCAATCCGATGGAATCTTTTTCATGAAATCTAATCTACAATAAGTACCCCTTGATAGAAACATTTCGTTAGCCAAAAATGCTCAGAAGTATAACTTCTTGGCCATTGAATTAAATCTTGGCCTCAAAAATCCTTTAAGAAAAATAACTAACCAAATTGGTCCTCTTATTAAATCAAATAAGATTAACACTATGTGGATAACCAGTAGAGGCCTTGCATCCAATTATCCATCATATGATAAAGTCATCAGTTCAGCACGAACGCTGAAAATTAATATATTGCAAGGAGCGAAATTTATCAGGACCGACATGGTGAAGGCATAAAAATGAAATATCATTGATAAATTTCTTTTAGGCAAATGATTAGATTGTCAAAAGAAAAAAGAAAATTATACATGTCCTATACGAATGATTTAACCGTGAATTCTGTTGAGAAATATGAAAATATGTTCGCATCCCCCCTTATAATTTCACCATTATATCATAATTTAGCAAACCTATCTAACCACAGTGTATAATTAATCTGACACCATTCACGATTGAAGGAGTCAATAATGGAAGTCGCATGTAAATATTTGGATCGATTTATAATTAACTTACAGTTATAAGAGCATATATTTTTACTACTTTATATATTAACATTTGCGGCCGGTAAATTTAATTTAACTTTTTGATCGAAGAGTTGTAAGTTATATCAAAACAAGAAGAATGCGGGTATATCCAAGTTTATTATAACGATATGATAATTATGAATTAATGATGAAGAAATTATTTTACATTACTATCGAATGTATTGGCTTACATTTCAAAGAAATACCGCCCAAAAGAGTACCTTTTAAAAAATTAAAAAAATCTTGAAGCGGTTTTTTCATGTGAAAAATTTATGGTATGTTTGAGGTATCATGTATTGCAATTAATTACAGTGAAAAATATTCATTGATTTATTAATTATAA
Organism: Aelia acuminata; assembly: GCA_911387785.2. Classification (NCBI taxonomy): domain Eukaryota; kingdom Metazoa; phylum Arthropoda; class Insecta; order Hemiptera; family Pentatomidae; genus Aelia; species Aelia acuminata. The sequence goes on from OU426980.1 coordinate 163,347,900, forward strand.
AGCACTTAAAGTAAATATAAAGTAAACTCATTGTTATTATAAAGTAACGGTAAATTTAAAACTTAAAAAAATGTTGAGAATTATGAAAAATTACAGACTATCATAAAAAATTAAAGCCTAAAATAATAATTATGATTTATATTGTAATTTTCATTAATATGACGTAATAGATAATCTTATAAGCATAGTTTAATTTTACATATTTTTTTTTATTCTTTATTTAATTTTTAAAAATTAAAACCGTAAACATTTCCATTTGCTATCATTTCTTTGACTATTGTTATGTTATTCATTTAATTAATTAGAAATATAAATGCTGAAAAGTTTAATTTTTTTTTTTAGAATAGAATACAAATCCTTATTGGAATTATTACATTCTGTCTCATTTGGAGACACTGGTTAGTATTTTTAAAACAACAAATCGTAAAAATTATAAAAATTATTATTAAATTATAAAATACATAAACATAAAATATTCTTAGTATACGTAACTGCATTAAATAAATTTAGTAATTTTATACATAAATGTACTCCAAAACAAAACTCCACACATTTTTAGTCATATAGAGAGAACACTCAATCGGTTCGCTCTCCCTCAAACAAAGATTTGCAGACTGATCGGGATGGAGCGTTAGGGATAGTCTGAGTCCTCTCATTCTATTTCACTTTGGAATATTTTAGATCGAACTGAAAGCGGACCTAAATAGTGAGGATAGAATCCTAACAGATTTGAAAGCCGCTTACCTTGTTTAATAATGGTCTATTCATTTGGAACGTTTAACGTGTATAACAGAATCCATTTAACTAAACTAATGTAGGTAATTTTTCCCAATCTTGGATTTTTTATTCATGTTAAAAAGTAATTATTTTTTACTTAATCAACTTTTTGATTCAAAATAACTGTCCTTCAAACGCAATTAATTGAGTTCTACATTATTGATTTTATCTTTCCCTAATAGCTGGCAATGATTTCATTAAAATGTTTCATTATTTTTTTACTGCAGATAAACAGAAATGTTCAAGGTCGTTGTCGTTTTAAGCTTCATTTTGGGATTGACGACGTTATGTCTCTGTCAACTGAATTTTTCTCCAGGCTGGGGAAAACGTGGCCAGGAAGAGTGTAAACTCAACACAGAAGCAGTATTTTACATATATAAAACCATACAAGTAAGCTGTAATATTATTTTTATATATATTTATATATCGACAATATATCTTATTAGTGACATAGTATTTATAATACAAAATAGTTTAGAAGAGAGAGAACGGGATGAAATGAAGGTAAAATGTGTTAAATTAAATTTTTAAAAATATATAGAAATATGAAAACTAACAATAGTAACAATAATAAACTGTATCAAGCTCTATAGAAAAAAGGAACCTTCATACTATAGCAGGCTGTAGGCGAGGAACGGACTTAAAAGAACAATAATAAACACCCCAACACTAAAAAAAAAATATTAAAAATTTCTAATAATACAACCTAATATAATAATCATAAAAACTGATTGAACAAATCAAACCATGGTTATTATTAAAAAAGACTACATCACCAAAACGAACATCTTTTCAAATGATGAAAAACCATTTTAAAAAGTCGGTAAAACGTTGTCTTATTTCGTTTTATAGTTTCTTTGTCTTCGCCCAGCAGCAGTTTATCATATTATCCGGCATGGGCGGATCCAGCCGATCGTAAAGGGGGGGGCTGCAGTCCTAAAGGGGGGGGCTCCAGCCCCACAGCCCTTCATTTGGATCTGCTAATCAGCTTTTTTACCTTTATGTTCCTTTCCCACAACTAAAATTCTACTTGTTCTGCACATTATTTGTTCTTTAACTTGCTTTCTTACATTAAGGAAAGTCAAATTTTATCTTTAAATGACGAAAAATTTTCCATAGGGAGGGGCTGCAGCCCCCCCCCCCCTGGATCTGCCAATGTTATCCGGTATATTTTAACTTTTTTTCGGAATGTATTATCTCCCTAATGACATATTCTATCGCTAAATTAAATAAAATAGGCGGAAGACAATTACCTTGTTTCCAAACCGAACGAACCTCAAACCTCTCGGAAAAAGTATTACCGATTCAAACATTATTAAATGTTTCGGTCATACACATTTTTACTAAGTTTACATTTTTGGATTCCCTGCTCGAGAATAATATTAAACAACTTCTAGCGGTTAATCGAATCATAAGCCTTTTTGGAATCGATAAAAAGTTGATGCACTGTTTTGTTATATTCTATTTTTTTCTCTTATATTTGACGGAGAGAGAATATTTGGTCTAAGGGTTAACGGTTCCACCTCAAACATAGTCTCCTATGATTTCCTCGGCGTATTCAGCGATTCGACTAGTGAGTATTAACGTAAATATTTTATATCATACCGGAAGGAATAAGATTCCGCTATAGTTATTCAGATCCGTCTTTGATCCCTTTTTGTGAATCGAACTAACATTAGATAATTTTCATTCTTCCGGTATTTTTTCCTGTCCCCAGATCTTTTTAACCAAATGATGTATTTTTGAAATCACAGCTTCCCCGCATGCCTTGATTCGTTCAATAGGGAATATTATCGGCGATTTTAATTTTCCTTCAATATTTCAATTTCCTCTTTAATTGGTTCTGCTATGAACGGTTCAGGACTCTGGTGTTCCGTAGGAGAAGATAAACTATAATTTTCCTTATCTAAAATAATATTAAAATATTATCAAAATATTATCGAAATAATCCTTGAACCTAATTAATGTGTACCAGATCGGCAATCAACCCTAATTATCAAATTTTCATCCCTAATCGTACATGGATGGGTCTAGTGCTATTTTCGATTTTGTTATTTTCAATTTCTATTACATTGTTTTTTATATACTCACGTTTTTTACATTTGGGCAATTTATTCGTTTCGTTTCTTGAGGTGCTACTCTTGAAGATTAATGCCGTTCGGATTATTATATATATATACTTCTTATAATTTTTTTTTTAGTTTGGTTTATCTATAAAGGTGCTCCTAAATGCAAAATAAAAAAAAAACCGATATATTTTAATATTTCTTTAATAAGGAAAGTTTATTTGCTGGGAGACATTATTCTTAATTGAATATTTAATATTTTCAGAATGAAATAAAGAAGCTTATTGAATGCGAAAAGTTAACAAGATAGAAGAGAAATCTCTGGATAACCTCAAGGCATCCGAAAAAATATTAAAAAGGGTTTTCCATATTAATAATATGTAGTCAATAAACTGTTGAATCTATACGCAATTTTTTATTTTCCTGTGGTAATTCTATTCAATGTAATATAAATATATATATATATATATAATAGAGTGTATTTTATGCATAGATCTATAATGAGTAATATACCATATTAAGGGTAACTGTACTGTAAATCAAGGATATAGGAGAGGAGTCGCTGAGAAATAACATTAAATAATTTGTTATATAGAGTTTGCCTCTTTTCTTAATTTTTCTCTTTCACTCACCAAACTGCATCACATTTACTAAGATTTTCTTAATTTATTTTTAGTTCCACAAGAAAAATAGTTGATCATTTTTTTTTTTTTTTTTTTTTATTTCGATAATTGAAGAGAAATTGTATTGATTCATTTTTATTTCGTTTTTTTTTTTTTTTTTTTCAAACCTGTTATACCTCTCCTACATTTTTATGTTTCTTGTTCATCAATAACATTCCGTTTAGTAAATAGTTTTGGAATTTTCCGAGAAAAAATTTTTACCCTATTTTATAAAACACTCCACTCCTTCATTTCCTGCCTAGGGTATCTAACTTGCAGTGTCCATCCTTTCCACATGTCCAAACTTTTATGAAAAAGGATGAAATTTATTTATTGGAAATTCTCAAAGCTAGGTACAATATGAAGAACTCTAAGAATAACTATAAATTTGATTATATATAGAATGTTAGGCCTCAAAGTCTCGTATTATTTCAATAAATAACCTAATCATACAGATTAAATGCCAAATTTTCGCCTATTCAGGCATCTTCAGGGCTACAAGGGTTCTATAAGCAAGATAGAAACAGACTCTGTTTCTATTCTATTCAAGAATCTGTTTCTATCTTGCTTATAGAACCCTTACAGCCCTGAAGATGCCTGAATAGGCGAAAATTTGGCATGTAATCTGCATGATTAGGTGAATGATTGAAATAATACGAGACTTTGAGGCCTTGCATTCTATATCTAAATGGAGAAGTTTATATTTTGTTCTCCTATTTACCACTTCCCAGGGATATGGATTTTAAATCCCCCATTCGAAAAAAAAAAACATTATTTGAATAAAGTTACCCATTTAATTTTTAAAAATTTCCAATTTAGTAGTAGGTATTGTGGATATGAATTTTATAAAGTTCCAGTTCTTTTTCTACATACGTGATCTATTTTACACTATATGTGTGTGTGTGTGTGCGCGCGTGTGTGTGTGTGTGTGTGTGTGTGTGTGTGTGTTCCTGGTACCGCTACTGCCCCTTTCATATCCTTTACTACATTATTTACCATTTAAAATATAAATACGTTTCTCTTGTAAAACATTTATTCTTAATGTATACTGTTTTGCATCCACCATACTATTAATTAATTATTAAATATTTTATGTAATATCAATGCATTTATTTTTCTTATTCCTTTTACTGTCGTTTCTCATTTTCTTAATCTTGATGGAGATAACAGCACTCACTAAACAACGTGTTCCAGAAGGGTTTATAAATTTTCGAGGGAGCAAATTTTTTTTGTAATATCAAACAAGGGGTCCTATTCCCTTCTTCGAAAGAAACAATACTTCAACACGTTCACGCCGGCGTGTACCATCGGTGGCCCGCACTAGACTGCCGCATGGGACACTTTAATCAATCACAAAACTTTCCACGACGATGTGTAACGAGGTAGGATTTTTTTGTTTATTTTATTATTATTGCATTGTCAATACTGCATAATGCCCTATAGAGATAGAGCGGAAATCATTAAGTTCAGCCGCCAATGGGCGAGGAGCATGAATTACAGTCCCGGCGTCAACGTGTTAACTAATGAGAAACCAAGAAACAGATCACCGCAAGCATTATTGTAAATTAACAAAAATTTTTAAAATTTCATTTTTAATAGCAACTTCTTTATGAAAAAATAGGAGCATGGGATAAGGCAATTTCAGGTTTTTGTTGATGGACTTGAAGTCGGCACAACTAAAACTTGTTTCCTCAAATCCATACGAGATAATGTAAGTCCGCTATAATTGTTCTGCATTGGAATTATCGCTATACTAATTAAAGGTTCACAAGAATTTATCGTATCCCGGTTGGCATTGTTGCTCGTTAAATCAACGACTTTTATGGGATCCTTGGAGTCGTTAAGGACATCATTGACATGACCCAGCCTGCATCCCCCGCCCATCAACAATGAACACATTTTGATAACTAATCTATTTTTCATTGATTTGGGTCGCTATGCAACGCAATGACCACAACAGAACCTTCCCCCCTAGCCCCTGCCCCCTTTCATATTTTATTTACCAATCCCCCCTTCTCAATATAAACCTACTTAGCATCAGAATATAATCTTGTAGATATCATCACTTTTTTGTTTTGTTTTTCCTTCTCACTACCATAGGTAAGGAAGTTTCGGATTCTTGAAAAAAATAAAACTAATTAACTTTTTCTAATATTTAGGATCTTGGCGTATTTATTCTTTCATTATGAAATATTAAAACTTTTAGGGTATCAAAACAGTATCTATCCACACTAATCCACAAAGCACTTTTTTTTTTTAAAATAAGAATTCGGCATCTAGAATTTTCAATTTAGCATAAGGTGAGGAAAATATTTTAAGCTCTAAAATTTAGCACAGTTAAATCTACAATGCCATGAAATACTTTCATGTAATTTTTATTCTCAAGTTGAGCCCACATCATATTTTCTCCATCCCGTATTTTAAGATTTTTTTTCCCCACGGATTTCCTTCTGAGACAAAGCGAATAGAAACATTATATCTGTTTTGGATATTTTTGAAAAATTTTCAAAGAAGGTAAAATTGTTTATTATTGTTGGCAGTCCCAGAAAAGAATTAGAGAGATTGCTCGTTAAAAAAAAAACACAAAGCGAAAAAACATTACACTATTTTTATGAGAAATTTCATAAAATTTTATATTTTTTAACATGACGATCGCACGATTTCGTGGCAACTATCCACACCTCTGCCCCCCGCCGGGCGCCCATGCGACGACGCACGAAAAGCTAACGATAAAATTAAAGATAAAAAAATATCAGTTATCGAAATGACGATTAATTAATTGCGTGTCATCCACTCATATTGATATTACTGTCCCAGCGATTGATTTTTTAAAACTTCTAAGTAATGTACAATAAGGGAAAAATATATATATACTATTGCTCCTGCTATAAGGAGAATTCCTTTATAAGCAATAAATAAATATATACTATCTGAAGTGATTTTCCGTCCTGTTCTCTAAATATACAAACAGCACGAAACATCTGTAAATGTTTCTTCTCATTCTTCGTATCTAAAAGTTAAACACATATATTTATTCCAGAACATTTTTCATAAGTGTACCATGATATTAGCTGATCTACGGAACGTTAGTTTATTCTATCTTTCTTCTCATTAGTTTTACTTTCGACTATAACGCTTAAACTATAACGACGAGCTTGGAACAGCAGTGTTTAGAAAACAAGAAATGCGCATGCGATATGGGACTAAAGGAAGATTGGATGTCAGCGGATCAGTTATGGTGGAGGTGGGGGCGGAAGGTGGGAGTGGTTGGTCGGCCCTCCTGCTCGCTAACCTCGCCGCCTCAACGCTGGCGTCCTCCTGTCTCATCGCTTCCTCCTCCCTCCTCACTCCTTCCTCACAGAACCTCCTTCTTGCTATCTGGGCCTTTATCACCGCTTCCGACAGCCTCCTCAACCAAGGCGGAACAGTCTTCTACCAAATAACTGGTCACCACACCTCGTGCCTACCTATCGCTTCTTCCACTCTCTTCTTTATAGTCCTTCAGATTTCCTTTTTGGCATCTATTTCCGTATTACCATCCACTTATATACCTTTATATATCCATATAACTCTTCCTTTCATTCTAGCTTTAGTTATCACGGTGCCTTTCTTGTTTCCTCAAGTTGCTGTTGCGACATATTTCCACAGTAGGTTAGTAGTACCTTACTACTTATTTAATGCTAAAGACGGATGAATTTATATATATATATATATATATATATATATATATATATATATATATATATATATATATATAATAGCAGTTTCTGTAATATTTCAACGAGCAGTTGCTATTTCATTGATAATTTATTGTAGAGTTTAAATAAAAAAAGATAGAACTTTTTTACCAAGAGCACTCAATTTTCATCAAGTCTTACTATCTATGTTGTAAAAAATGTTATGTTAGGTACATAATATAGTGTTTATTACTTTAAAAACTGTATACACTAATGAGCTTGAAAATTATGAGTTCTTTTGAAAAACAACCAGAAAATAGGAGGAGTAAGGTGAAGTAATATGCGTAATGTAAAATTGTTTACAATATCAAATTGTCAACTGAAATTTAATTTTATTCGCTATCCGAACTTTAATTATTCGATATTACAGATGCGCTCCATATGAGTGTTTCTAATTTAAAAACTAAGCATTTAAAAAAAAAAATTAGTAAAATTTAAAAAAAATATTATAAAATAAAATTCATATACTGACCAGATTTTTAATCAGTATTTGATGCACATCAAATTAATTCAGCAATAATTTAGGTGTTTTGGTTATATTTCAAAATTATTACTAAAGTATATTAAGGTTGTTATTCATACTAACAACAAGAAGTAGTAATGTATTTATCTAGGATGAAAAGACTTATTATAATTGTTTGAAAAAAAAATATCTACGTTTTCTACTAAAAGTAGGTCTGTTCATAAATTTTAAATTAATTATGTTTTTTTCTCTATAAAAGTGGAGAATCTGTGTGTCCATCAGTAAAATGCTTGAAAAACCTGTAGTTTATCGATAAATACAACTTAGCATTGTTTGACCTCCACACAGTCCCTTGTATCAATAATTTTATCAAAGTAAATAACTGTTTGATCATATCTAACTTATCTGAGTTAGGATGGTGCACATTGTATTTTATTATCAATAAAAAAAATTGGATATATATATATATATATATATATATATATATATATATATATATATATATATAGTGTATATATATACATATATTTGTAATAATGCGATAAGTACTGTTATAAAGATATATTTCAATAAAAGTCAGACTTTATATATTTTTTAATTTATGCTGAAATAATGCAATATACAAGTATTATTGACAACAGAAATATTGAAAATATCCACTATGTTTTATAAACAACTTTAATTTCCTGGACCAGTGGTTTGTTCCAGTATACAGCACTTCTAAAGGGAACTTCTTCAATATTCCAAAAAGAGATTTTTTTAGTGATGGTGAGCCACCCTCTATGATTCTGACCATATTCGACCTACCCATGTCACTAATGAATTCAGGAAAATTTCCACTCACATATGAGATGATTTAGCTCTGTGATCTGGTGTGATTTGGCTCTGAATCCTGCTGAAGGATCCAATAGTTTCTAACAAAATAAAATCACAGAAGGGCTTCAAAACTTTTTCTAATATATTCTCTTGATTGTTCTTTACAGATGTTATAAAACCTTTTCCAAAAAGTGAAGGTATGCAGAACCATCACAATTCACTCCCTTTGAATCTTTGAACCCTTCCAATCACTTCCCCATGTTCTACTCAATTGTGTCAGTAAACCCTGTCACATTAATGGTTCAATTTCTCTTCCACAGGTATCTGGTCAGAAAATAAAATTATCTTTTGGCGTCTTTCACCATAACTCTCCAACAAGATTTTTAATGTTCCTACTCTAATTGTCTTTTGAATGTCATTATGTCTTAGCCCTGTCATCCTTCTTTCTACAAACACCCATCCCAAGATCATTTTGATGTAGATTCATGAGGGATGTCAATTTCTCTACACAAGATTTTTTGATTCCCTAATGGATTCGTTCTTATTTATGACTATAATGATTTTCCATACAGTGTTGGATGTACTAGTTGGGGTCTGTCACTCACACACATGGACTAAGCGAAACAATTTATAGGGTGGTGGACAAACATTGTACTGATTCCTAATGGTTTTAGGGTCAAAAAAATAAAATCACCTCTTAAAATACCTATTGGTGGATAAGCCCTTTGGCAGACCGGGCACATGAGAAAAAATCTGAATGAAATTGTATTTTTAGATCCAAAAGAATTTTTCAAGTAAGATAAACAGAAAACAGTTAAGCTGTAAATAAAGTTAAATCTAATTATCGTCTCCACATACATACTTTTTAACCAAATAGAATAGCAATGTTTTTTTTTGGTAAATAGGAGCGGCTAGAAGGAGCAGCATTAAAGACAGCACCTGAAAATATCTTTGTTTATTGGCGGTTTGATCATCAATTTTTTTCAATTATGTTTTTTTACATATATTTAGAACATATAAATGTTTCAGTGCTATATGTGAACAATTTTATATATTAAAAGTTTATCCCATAAAAAGACCATTAATTAGAGGGCCTTTCAAGTGACACATTCCCTTTTATACACATTAAATATGAAATTCTTCATAAGAATATTGCGTCCTTTCTGGAGAATAATTCATTCTTCTCCTCATATTTTAAATAGTATTGGCTCAATCGTATATCAGTATTGGCTCAATTTAATTATTTATTCATAGGCATTCCCCTGTAATAGTTTTTTCATCAAGGAAAAGAAACACATTTTCAGAGTGCACTTGGTCTCTCTAAAAGGTCTCCAATAAGTAACATCAATTTATTTATTTTAGCAGTATAATTTTAGATACATTTTTGTATTAAATTTATTTGCCTGTTCTATTATATCTATTATTATATCTTATATCAATATTCTTATATATGTTCCATTATATCTATTCTGTTACTCTAACAGCTTATTTGGAGCAGGATTATATAATTTTTTTATTTTAAATGCAAAAAAATTGATACCTTTACAGGTTATTAATTATACTTTTTCCACCTATTTCCCTAATTCAACGGTTACTCTTATCCCTTTAAAACCATTCTTTTCCTCTTGAACTGAGGTTGTCATTGCTAGCTTAAATATTTTTGCTGAGCCTATTGTCAATGCTATCCTTGGCGGGTTGAAATTAATTTAGAGATTAACAAACATTTGGTATACCACAAAAGACCTTGTAAGGGTATAAGAGAAAAGGAAATGCCCACTCAACCCAACTATGACTATAAATTGTTAGAGGCTAAAATTTGGTTTTCTAAAATGCTTCAATACAAATGTTCCCCATACAATATATTTGTATGGGGAAAAACCCCAAGTGCAAATAAACTTTATTCTATTATATTCTATACAAATGTAAATTACTTTTCACTGCCTGGAGAGATTTCACTAGTGGACTAGACTACCTCTAAAAAATATCTTGTAAGATTTGAGAATCAATCCTATGCCTACTTGGCAATGATAATTTAAATAGCCAAAATAAATAAAGAATAAATAAATAAATAAATAAAAATAAATACTTCAAAGCATAAAATATTTATATTATAGAATTTATATTATTAAAGAAGTATGCACAGTTAATACTCAATGAATTAAAATAGAAGTACATACTACTCAATCATCAATCAGCCTCTCTTCCTCATAGAACAATTTTCTATATTAGTACGTGGGCCAGACCCCCTTTTTAAAACCCCCCCCAGATTTAAAAATAATCAAAATAAAAAAGATAAATAAAAAGTTCTGTTCGTTCGTTGATATGTAGAAATTATTCGTAATACAATTTAGGATACCTAACACAATTTAATAGCTCACAAGAATTAATGAATTAACAGTTACACGATATGTGTATATATATATATATATATATATATATATATATATATATATATATTTAATTTAAAATTGGACCACTACTGGAGAGGAAAACCAATTAAAACATGTAAGTATTCATGCATCTAATGGTCTATCATCCACGAAGTTGTGGCCTTTTTCGGTTCCTTGCATATAACTCCACATCAAAAAGTTTACTTTTTCGAAAAAAGGGTATACTAATACAAATAAAATGAAATATTTGAAGTTGAAATCGGATTATTTATTTAGCCAAATTCGAACATCAAAGATAGGTAATTTTTACCATTTTGGTGGAAACTCATGTTCCAACGCCTATAACTCGACAATAGGTACTCTAAATGAAAAATGTCACACATAAAAGTTTTAAGACATTAAGTTTAGCATAAAATAAGCCCATTTATTTTTAAATTAACTTATTCCTGCGTAGAGATACAAATGAAAACGTGAAAGTATTCGTGGCGCTTAATTCCTTCTTTTTGTGAAGCCTAAGGGGATATGTTCACAGAACTTACTATTTAGGTGGGATTATTTTATGCTAAATTTAATGTTTTAAAGCTTTTATCTGTAACATTTTTCATTTAGAGTACATATTATCGAATTATAGGCGTTGGAACATGAGTTTCCACTAAAATGGTAAAAATTACCGATCTTTGATGTTCGAATTTGGCTAAATAACTAATCGTTATTAGTAATAACGATTAAGTAAAAATAACTCGTGTAACTGTTAATTCATTAATTCTTGTGAGCTATTAAATTGTTTTAGGTATCCTAAATTGTATTACGAATAATTTCTACATATCAACGAACAAACAGAACTTTTTATTCATCTTTTTTTATTTTGATTGTTTTTAAATCTGTAAATAATCAATACTTTGCAAAAATGCATTTATTTCAAATTTCACGAATGATCAGATGCCAACTACTACTATGAGAACATTATTATTTCATTTTAAGATAACCAGTTTATAACCAACATAAGTGAGGTTTAGATAATGTGCAATCTGCTACTAATTCATTATTATTTATCATATTTATATCCTTTATTAATCAGATTTATATATACAAAAAAAAAAAAAAAAAGAAAAGTTCATATTAATTATTTCTGTCAATTAATAACTTGCAGTTACATAGGCTCAATTATACATTCAAAATAATATCCTAAACCCGCTGTAATTATATCGTATATGAGAACTGAACGATGTGGCAGAGGACTGGATGCGCCCGAGTCATTGGCGCCTTTTCGCCGCTAAGGTCCGTTTTCTATAAAACTAGTTGATATATTTTGAAATTTGAGCACTGATTTTTAAAGAAAAATAATTCCTCCAGATGTTTTATTTCAGGGCGTTTTTCGTTAACGATGGCCATTTAATCACAAATTAACTTGGAATTTTAACTTTTACGCGAATGACTTGAAAAAATTGACTTTAAAGGTATTTTATGTTGTAAAGACTAATTTTTTTAGAACGTTTGTTTATTTATTCTGAATCTAGAACTATCTAGCTTTAATAAAAGACCAGTTATGGCGAAATTAAGTATAATGGTGAATGTCAGTAATCAAAAAACTAACTAAAATCAAATTCGTCATTCCGCCATGTTCGAGCGCCATTTTGGGTTAGTGCGGCCACTTTTTTTTTTCTGGGAACATTGGTTTTTTCTTAATCTCTTGTCACAGGAGGAACACAACAATATGCAATTTATAGAGATGTGGGGGGGTGCACGGTAAGGGGGTCTGGCCCACCCTGTATATGGCCTTGAAAGTATTATTACAATTATCTTGTATTTAATAATTTACCCTATATTATATCTTGATGATAATCTATATAGATATTTAAGTTTGAATCATTAATAAGATTTTTATTTTATATTTAAGGCAAAGTTGTGGTTTCATCTGTATTTCAAGAACACACTCTACATTCACAATGATTCTTGGATTTGTCTTCCCGCTTGGAATATTATATTATTTTTCAACAAAGAATTATTTCCTAATTAATAATACTATGACAAGAAATGAAAGACCTGTGATCGTTTTGATATCAATATGTTCAGTTTTATTGATTCCACATATCATTGAAATCAATATTACACATTTTTCAGTAGCCTTAATGAAATCTAACTCAGAAATTGAAACTAGCCATGATAACATACCTGAAATATTATTCATTTGGTTGAGATATGGATTTAATACTATTACACCAATAGCAATATTATATTTATCAACGAATGTACTAAATCAATGGAAACAGTTATATTATCTATTTTATAAAAAAAATTCTTTGGCTAAATATATAAACAGGAAAGGAAAACTTAAAATACAGTTTACTCAAAAAAACACTCCTATATTGTTTCCATCTGAAGAAGGGCTGATGTTAAGACTGAATGGTACAACTAAAGATATTGATATACCCTTCAACATAGGAAGTCTGAAAGTAGTTTCATCAACATCTGCAGAGTTCTCTACATTCTCTCCAGAAAAAAATGGTGGTAAAAAGAAAATAGTTCGCTTTGCACATTCAGTAGAAGAAATTTCGATGAACATGACACCATGGGATTATAATAGTGAATGAATTGGTTCTTTCCTATTTTTATTAAAATTACAATTGCTATTGAAAATTTACGTTGCAATCATACTACCAATCCAGAACATTTAATTTTTGGTTATGATTTTGTAGGCTGAAATTATCACCTTGTATTATAAACTATTTATTTTAAATCTAATAAAAGTAAGTTTGATAAATGGTTTCCGAAAAGTATGTAGTAAAATTAAAAACATCCCATAAAACAGTTCAGTTGATAAAATATTAAAAATTAATTCAAATATCATAAGATAATCATAAAAAAAAAAAAAAATTGTATAGCATTCTTTAAAAATATTAAGCCATAAGATAGTTTATTTAAAGAATAATTTGTATTAATAAAAACATAATAAATTCAATTGAGTACGTTTCAAATTGCTTGTAAAAAAATACTGCTTCATTGATCTTATAAAGATTGCAAGTCAAAACATGCATACAAGTGTCTGAGGTTTCGAAATTTTTTGAGGGCAGAGCACATTTTTGAAACAACTGAATTCCATCCTAAGGAAGTGTGAACTCCTATTGAACAATTATTATTGAAAAAATGGTATGTTCTGGATATTGGATTCAAGTAATAGGGGAATATAACTCTACAAAAATGGAATTAGTGTCAAAATGAATGTTTCAAAGAGAAGATGAGCTATCAAACTATCAAAGAACTTACTTCAAATATATCTTAAGAAAAGCAAAACCAGACCTCACTTTGCTGAGACTTATTCTAATATTAAATTTCAGGGGAATGAATAAATGCATTTTGTCGAGATGTACCCAAAACATCATTACATATAATAGCCTACTTCAAATTGCAGCAGAATAGGGAAGGGCTATGAAATATTCACTGTCTTTTTATAATTTATATGTATAATGATGTTTAGACCAATTCCAACATTATCAGAGCAGGGAAATCGATAGCACATCTTATAAAGTACGTTTAAACACTGTATTTTGTATCAGTTTGTATATATCTATCTATCTATCTATCAATATATATATATATATATATATATATATATATATAAGGATTTAAATAATTAAATAAAATATTGCATACAACAGCATAAGTTGTTGATTTTACAAAAAAAACTCATGATAATGTCGCACCTTCAATGCAAGACTACCATAGCTCCAAATAACCTATATCAAAGAAAATGACATTTCTAGTGTTTCATTTAATCCACATATATATATAAAATCCCCCTATTACCTGGCCCACAGCTTTGTCTCATCAAGACCATCTTTAAATAGGACAACTTCTGGCTTTTTTTTTATAAAATATGATCATATTTATTATTCAATATGTTATACCTACATATATGTATGTGTATGTAAATAATTTGTAAAAATGTTTTTATTCAACATATTTAACATCAATAAACTTATTTTGGACAATAATTGATAGTTTTTCCCCCAAACCCTTATTTATTATATTTAATTGGTCTAATTTTTTCTGTTTTACCATTAATAAACAGCATAGAAGGGCGAAAAATTAAAATATCCTGCCATCTCGAGTAAAAAGTTCGAATAGAATGACTCATGGGCGGATCCAGCCGATCGTAAAGGGGGGGCTGCAGCCCCACAGCCCTTCATTTGGATCTGCTAATCAGCTTTTTAAGCCTTTATATTCCTTTTCCACAACTAAAATTCTACTTGTTCCGCACATTATTTGTTCTTTAACTTGCTACCTTACATTAAGGAAAGTCCAATTCTATCTTTAAATGACGAAAAATTTTCCAAAGGGAGGGGCTGCAGCCCCCCCCCCCCCCTGGATCGGCCAATGGAATGACTGCAGATGTCAAAAGATATCCGTACTATGGGGGTTTGCATTCAGAGTCAGTCACTGACAAGCAATTTCATATTACTATCAGCATTGAAAGTGTTAATGTTTCTGGAGTATGAAACAATGAATCACAATTTTAAGTACTTAAAGTTAAACAAAAAATACAGGGGTTTGTATAATCTTTTACATAACCAAAATATGATGTATTTTAAGTTCAAATCATTTGAAAAAAAAACTCTGGTTTGAGATGGTGCTTTGTGAAGGTAATAATACCAGAGCTTTAAAATTATCAGCAATGTTAAAATTGGAAAGAACTAACCATTGTGTAATATGATATTACATGAAAATAATTTAGTTTAATGAAAAAAAAATTCAACTAAACATAAATTTTCAAAGAACTATCATTTAATCGAAGTAAGTAAGTAACTTTCTGCTTCAATAAAGTTTGCCTCATTGCATATGTATAAACATAAAAAATAGAAGCAATAAGTGTAATCACTCTATTGAGTTAGATAGGTTCGTACCCAAGAGCACTACATATAATTTTTTTTAGCTCTTGTAATTACAACCACGAACATATAGAAATAAAATTGTCCTAAAACTTTATCTGGTTCCATTTTTTTTTTCCATTTTTGGTCATGTCAGAACATTATGTAAAAACCAATAATAATTGATTAACATCAAACCATTTATAATTGAGCTATAAAACGGAACACACGTGGCTTTATTTTGCTGATTGGGATTCTTAGTTAATTGTTTTGTTTTTTTTTTGCTATAAATCAATTGGAAAAACGTGTATTTAGTATTAAAAAGTAATTAGATGAAACACCTATTTTATTTTTTTACTTATACCATTTTTAACTCCTAAGCACTCAAAAATGATACGGCTTGAAATATTAAAAAAAAATTTAATATACAGGTAAAATTGGTTTAAACAATAAAAAATAACAGATGAAATGCGAGTTGAGTCCCAATAATTTTTAAACTAGGCAGCAATCTGGTTTTAATTGTCTGCGACAGACTAGACAAAGGGATTATGTAATTACACCTTACTTCTATTCCTTATGACAAAAATGGTAGCTTGTTAATTCTTATATAAATGGAAGCTTATAAAATTTTGTTACTAAATGTAAAAATTATAAGTTTTTCTCTTATAAACTTTTGCAAATATTGTAGGAAATAAAATAAATTTTTCTTTGTGCATTTACTTAGTCCTAAGTATTTTCAAAATTAAACGAGAGTTTATTACTCTTAGAAAATAGTTGTAGTAGCCATGAAAATTATAGGCATGGGAGAATATCAAGGGTGGATCCAGGAGGGGTGGTTCATGAACCTACCCCAAATATTTTGGCTTTTCAATTTTTTTGTATTTTTAAGTGAATAATGCAATTAGGTAGTTACTATGCTCTAAATATATTACCTTAGATTGTTCAGATCGCAGTCCTTCTTAATAAAAGGTAATAATCTCATTACAAACTGGGGCTGACAGCCACGTGATTATGAGACAGGGGGGTCTAGACCCCCACCTAAATTTTGGGCTGAATCCGCCCCTGGAGAATATATTATAAAAAATCATACTTCAGATCCTAGATTTAATGTATAGCTTAATGAATAATAAAAATAATCCAAAATAATATAACAAGACTACTTACCATTAAATCAAATGTAAGTTCCTACAGTTTAATTTTTCTAAATTAATGGAATAGTTACAACCATACAAACAAATAAGGTTAAAGAAATTTATTAAAAACATTTTACAATAATAAGAAACTAATTCTATTACATTTCATGGTATTTATGCACCAAAACTAAGAAACAAATTTTCAATTGAAAAATTTACAAGTCTTACAAGTTCCACAATGGTTTGTTTGATGGCAACACAATAATAAGTATAATATGCATATTAATTACAACAATACGACACTTTGATTGAAAAAGCACACTTAATATTAATAAACAGTCATGTGTGCAATTAGTGAAACTGAAAATAATGTACTATGTACATTTGAATCCAATTCTTTCTTAATTTTGTGCCAATTTATTATACTAAAACTGAGATCACATAAAGAGCAATTTAACAGTAGAATGGCCCTATTCATAACAATTATTTATAAGCCAAATGTTGATTAACAGACAATAAAAATCAAAGAACTTAATGTCCAGTATAATAATATTACCAGTGGTAAGTGGGTATATAAGTTCAACAGAAATAGATTTATCACACAGTAATCAGGTTACTAAATAACAATAACCACAGACAAGATGAACAGTCTAATACTACAGTTTATAGTGTACACATTTACTGATTATATATATATATATAAGTTAATATTATTTTTTTCTACATGTTATAACACCAAAGTTTGTGACATTTAGAGTTTGCGACATTTAGAGTTTGTGACATTTAGAGTTTGTGACATTTTCAATTGGTTAATATGCAACATTTAGTTTGATAAATATAATGAATCCAAATTGTAATAAAAAACAGGTTCTTAATTTATTGACACTTAACATCAAGATAGGAGAAGGGGAATAAGCAGAGGTCATGTGGAAAAATAGGTCAGATACAGAAATATATGTTATTGTTCAAAATAAATATTGTTATAAATATGCATTTTTTTAAATACTCCTCTACAGCCAACAATATAAACACTTATATAATTATGTATACACTTATATCTATCTATTTTTACATTTAACACCAATGTAATTTTACAAAATAAATGAAAAATAGTGAGCACATATAGGAAAGTAACTACAAGGACCATGAATGACTAAGTATTAACCAAGGAAGGCACGCAAAACTTACATCATTTAAGTGTCCACAGCAACTAGGACCCTGCATTGCCGACATTTTTTTTTTTTTTTTTAATAGTGATTAAAGGCAGCTAGTAGCTGCAAAATCATAAACTATTGATGTAAATTCATAAACCTTTAATTGCCCATTAAATTAAAGTTATAATCATAAAGAAAGCGGAGTCAGTGGCTACTGCTAATTAATTGTACTAACAGAAGAATGAATATTAATAAAATGTGATACAAATAAAAAATACAATTTATGCAGAACGAATTCCATCTTTGTTTTAAAAAAGTAAAACAAAAAGGAAATTACAAGATAAAAGATGAATGCACTATAATTAATACAAAATTTAGAAAGAAAAAGAATTGCTCAAGAAGAAGTTAGTAAAAAAAAAAAAAAAAAATTAATTGTCTAATACAGAACAAAAAAAAAATATATAGTAATGGATCTTTGGTACAAAAAGTTTAAATTACAGGAAATTAAAGGTTACAGAAAAATATAAAGCATTAAATTTTTTAGGAAACTAATAATCTAATTTTCCAGTTTTTAAGTACATACAACAGAGTCACCAAGACTGCACAATAAATACATCATAATTTATCTTAATTATTAAAAAAAAAGCTAATGTTTCTAAAAAAAAAATAATAATAATAAACAATACAATAAATTACAAAGTAATAAAGAATTTAATATTAAAATATTTAGAAAAATATAAAGTAACTATCATCTACCTAATACATGCAGCATGTAACTTCCACAACATACAGTAAGGGAATGAACCCTTGTTCCTTATAATAATTTTTGTTATGTATATGTTACATACAATGATATATAAGCTTGGGTGTATTTTATGATAATGCACTACTACAATCTGGATTACACAAGATATAACTACCAGAATCAAGTTTCTTTTGAAATATAAAAACATAATAAACTTTAATATCAATATACAAAATCTTAAACAAATGGAATGGTTTCTCTCTAAATCATGTTTTAGTCAGGATTTATATGAATATTTGCATGTAAATACATGTAATATATATGCAATTATATTTATATATCTATACACACAAATATATAAATAAGACTTGAATAAAAACAATATTGTGTCAAATTTATACAAAAATTCACAGCTAAACTTTGGATGATAATGTAGTATGCAAAAGCATGGGCAGGCTTTGGTTTGAAGAAAAAAACTGGAAAAGCAATCCATAAATAAATTTAATGTTAACAAATAAAAACTATTAATTTATTGATTAAGTCATTCCCAGTTCCTTCCCCATTCACCATGCACGATTGTGTAATTGGTTTAATGAACCAATGAAGATGGAATAATTTTTAAAATATCAGCGCCAACATAAAATCCCAAATTTTAATAACTAAAATTGTTTGCTTCAATCTGATCTTATGATTCATATCTTACCTTGCCATGTACAAAATAATAGTTATCTCAACTTTAGAGCATAAAAATTAATATTCACAAAATATACATCTTTTTACACTATCAGCCTCTTGATGTTTTCTTAAAGGGTCGAATAATCAAGTGCTAATAATAATGCCTATTTTAGCAAGGCATTAGAAAATTTAATTCAAAGCCATTTTAAGTTTTGTTGTACCATATGACACCCCAAAATAATAGTAAACAAATAAAACCCCTGTCTTAGTTAATACACCATATTTATAAAAAAAAAATAAAAAAATATCTTCCATTATTCATTTAATATCAGGGAATAAATTTCTTTATTTTGGAAATTTCAAAAAATTTAAACACTGATATTATTATCCGTGTCAGGGGTTTCCCTGAATCATCCGAAAAAAAATGTCCAAAACATAAAATATAAAAATAGTCCATTCAATATACACATGTAATAGACATTTAACATCTGGTAATTTATTGAAGTGCTATCATCAATCAAGTTTATAAATATATATATAAATATATCAGTCTAATTACACAAAATAGCACACCGTTTACAACAATATACAAAGTCTGTCATAAAATTGACTCAGTAAATGGCACACAGAAAGAAATATCTGTAGTTGTGCTTATATTGTACACTATTAGCATATGAAACAACAAACTGGAAATGGATATATTTTTCACAAACATTAATTCATCTTGAAACGAAAGAAAATTTAACACCAGCTCTCAGATGCAGTGGTTTGATAGTTGTCATCATCATCATCGTCGTCACTAGAATCTTTCCCATATATATCGGCAAGTTTCCGGAAACGTGGCCCAAAGTTAGATAAATAATCAAAATTCAAATCACCTTCATCAGTTCCTAAAATAATTAAGGAAAATTTTAAATTTTGATAAACTAGAAACTAATAAAAATAAGTTTATCTAAACTTGAATAAACATAGTAGATATATTATAGTCAACTCTCAGTAAGTCGATCTTCAAGGGAATGAGAAATATTGTCCTACATAGTTACATTTCGACTTACTGAACATTGACTTTTCTTCATAAAAAAACTTAAATCTTATCTTCATAAGAAAAATTAACTTAAAATTGGAGCTAAAATCATCTGCATTTATTTTACACTACTACAAGTTGATTGTAAAAACATTTAAAAACCAATAACCTGGACTTGAAATTTGAGAGCCAACCACCACTTGCATTAAAATTTTAACCTAAAACAGTGGCTAAGTCCTTGGTTTTCTTGAATAAGAGGCCCACTTAGCGGAATTTCACTTTTAATGTTTTGTTTTACGAGTTTCCCAGAATCACTTAATCACAAAAATCCGTCTTATGCAAACAGGTCGTTTTTACGAGGGCCCCTGAAAGTACACTTTCCGTCTTTCAAGGATTTCTTTCAGTTGGATGTAAGAGTGTTTGCCCAGAATTCCAAATTCATTGGCAATAACCGCCTGAGTCCTTTCTTATTTCTTCACTTTGAAAAAAAAAGTTAACTTATATCACTATTAGACTGAATTTTTAACTTCGGCAGAGCCATTATTAACAAGAACTTGACTGAATAACGAACAAGTGGTGGGTATATGAAAACGGGTATATGACCATAAAATTCTCAGAAGTTAGCAACTGATTTTGAGTTGTAAAGGTGATAACTAGGGCCCGGATTTATGTGTAGTAAAAAATTCAAAATATGTACATATATATGTAGTTATTTTTTGTAAAATATGTAAGAAAAAATGAAAAATATGTAAAATCCATATCATTGTAAAATGGTTTATTTATTCTTTGAAATTCTTTAAGAAAAATATATACAGGAAGGATAATAAATTTTAGTGTTGGATACAACTTATATTTTAAAATTATTGGATACAACATACATTTTTAAATTATCAAACAAAAAAGAACGCCGTTGAGGTCGTAAAATAGCTTTGTAGCGGCTGAAAGAACGCTCTACATCAACCGAAGTCAATGGAGCATATTTATAACTTGCTAAGTCTGATGGTGAAAATGCTTCTAAAAAATCTTTTATTTCCTCACCACTGTGAATTTTTGCCAATAGTGTGATTTCTTTCCATCCTGGGTTTTTTCTTAACACATCTTGCACATCTTTTTCATTATGGTTCCGATTTCTCCTGACCCTTCTTCTAGCTTCTCAATGGCAAAGTTAACAGTAGCAATGCCTTCGGTTATTGGCATGTTTTGCGTTTCGAGTTTGTTTATTAAGTGTATTAAAAAACATGCATTTGAGACTATGTAAGCCAAGTTGTTTTTCAAGTTGGGTTTCTCCATTACGGATTTAGCTTTTTCTATTGCAGCAGCCGGATCTGAATCTAGTTTAGATAGAACATCTTTAATTTTATCGAAGTTCTTGCAGTAATATTCGGCTGCTTCTAACCAAGTGCCCCATCTTGTAATTACTGGCTGAGGAGGCAAAGATAGGTCAGGAAAAACCTCCTTAAAAATGTTTACTCGTTTTGGGGATTTTAAAAATATTTTTTTAACATTCGATATCAAAATATCAACATCCGAAAAATGAAGTCTGACAATCTCTGCTACTCGATGAAAAGCATGGGCGAGGCAAGTGAGATGGATCATAATTGGATAAAATACCTTCAAAGAAGCTCCCGCTTTCACCATATATGGAGCTGCATCTGATAAAAATAATAAAACTTTTTCATGTAGAACACCAGTTGGCCACAGAAGACTCATAGAATCATTAAAAAAACGTGCAATAGTATCATAATTACATTTGTCCAGATATTCACAATTTAAGAGAAACTGTGGTGCAGGCGAGTCCTGGCATAACCTTCCAATTATTATATTTGCAATATATCTCCCTTCAACATCAGTAGTTTCGTCAATCGAAACCCAAATAGGACCATTTTTTATGTCATCTCGAATTTTAACAAGAGTCTCCATGTAAATATCTTTCAAATAATTTTTCCTTAATGTGCTTTCATCCGGTATCTTTTTATTGGTGTAGTGTTCTAAGAAACTCTTGAAATCAGGATTATTAATTTTATGAAAGGGGATGTCAGCTCTGATTATTGCGCGACATAAATCTATATTAAAAGTGGACTCAGGTGATGAACCAGCTGAAGAAGCTGCTATGAAGGTCTGTTGCAGCTTTGAGCTTCTTTCTTTGTTCCTTTTATGTTTAACTGTAGTGATATGCTGGGTAACTTGGAAATGTTGTGAAGTTGACAGTGCTGTATCACAACATGAACAATATAATATTGCAGAATCACTTTTAAATGTCTCATCGGGAAACTCGCGAATGTACTTGGCAACTAGGTCCCTAGTTTTTGCAGGTACCTTTGGCATTTTTTAACTTAGTATATGCTCGGCGATTGCAATATTACTGATCGTCAGATTGGCTTAAAACTGGAACAAGTCTAGGGAACAGAGAGTGAGGGATTCTGAGAAAAGGCAAGTAAACAATTCCAATTTTTTTCAGAGTTCGAAAGTATTTGAATACTAGGAAACAACGACTGCCTGTCTTGGTAATCTAATTTGTACCTTGAAGCTTTATTTTATAAACATCTGTTCGAATATTTTAGGATTCAACTCATGGAAGTTCGAGACATCAAGAGTTGCCTATATTAACCCTCCGTCAAGCGCGTTATCTATGAGATACACTTTTTAAAGAAAAATAGTCATAGAACAGCCTTCAAGAGGGTGGTGGTGTTGTACTCCCAGCTATGTGTTCCACAGGTCTTTATCTTAAGTTCAGTAGAGCAATTACATTGGATAGTGTTCTGTGATTTACTTGCCATTATTTTTAATCTGCTTGATACAACGTGCCTGTTCACTTAAGTTTTTTCAATAACGTATTTCTTTTTTGTATTTATTGATTTACTTTCTCTACTTAACAATTAAAATATATATATATATTTTTTTTTCTTATTTTATTTTATATTTGAATTACTGTAAAGCCTTTTATCTGAGAGATACATGAGCCTGGTGTCGTATTTTTCTACTTTTCGGAATGGAATAGAAGACTATTTTCAATTTGAATAAACAGGAATATGTAAATGCTATTCATAAATTGTTAATGAATGATGTTAGTGATCGTGAAATTGACGAGAACAATGACGATGAACCAAATACTGATGCTAGTATTGTCTTCGAAGAAAGGGATGGCCGTTCAGATACGGAAACGGATCTGGAATCTGAGGTAGGTGAGAATTGTGATAAAAAATAATAAACGGTCAAAAATTTTATAATAATTTAAATACAAAGGAGTTTCCATGTAATTATTTAGGCCTATTTATTTTTAAATTGCATCATATTGTATTTGGAAAAAAATTTCCAGATTGGAAATGATTCATATAAAATATTTGTATTTTTTTTTTTTTTTTAATTTTCGTTTGTATCAGAAATGTTATTTACATATAGCCTTTTTATATTCTTTAAATTCATTTGTATGTTCTTAAAAAATTTGTATTAATAACAATATTTTCAATTGTTTCTAATAATAAAATCCTATTTCGCACTTGGATATTTGTTTTAACTACCATGATTTTTCTTTTCTTTCTATTTTACTCTTAAATTTTTAAAATATTTTTTTTTTTAAACTAACGCTTCCATTCTTATGGATTCAAATGAAACACATAAGGTTTAAGTTTAAATAAAATGAAATAATGTTTTATGATGATTATGGTGAAGAAGATCTCAGGGATACACACGCCCGACAGCAGAACATTCTTGACGCGCCCGACGGAGGGTTAACTATCATACATAGATGAAATACCATACCTGAAGCTAATGATGAAAGTGAACCTGTTGTATTTCCATCACCTTCATAAGCATAATGCCTAACATCATCAAAAGGATTAGTTTCAGGATCATTATCGACAGACTGTTTCTTTCCATCCAGAAAACCACATATATCAGGAACTTCATCTGTTGAAATAATATTATGGAAACAATTATTTATACATATAGTGTTACATAAAACATATTAATATAAATAATATAAAATAAGCAATGAAAGATGTATAACTACAGGGTTCCTTTTTGTAGGATACTCTGTCATTAATTAATTAATTTAATCTTATATAAATCTAAAACTACTGTCACGCATATCACATGATTTTTTTCATTATTAAATTCAATCATTGCCTCTATAAAAGCAGATACTCTCATATTTAGAGTTTTTTAACAATCACTAATTCAATTGAAGATAAAGTAAAAAAAGTTTATTATAATTTGGTAACTAATTGTCATGGATTAAAAAAAAAAAAGAAAAAAAAAAAAAAGAAAATTAAGAAATGATAAATTCTTAAAATAGAACTATTTATCTGTTGCACAGATAAAATCGCTATAACAGTTTAGACTAATAAGGATTATTTATCACACTATGCAACTTTATTTTCGGAGGGAATAAAATGTGCAGATTTAATAAAATATGAAAAAGATCAAAATCAAAACCAACTGAATATAAAACTGAAACATAAATTACAAGAAATATTTTTAATATTTATTTTTATGTTAAAGGCATGAGTTTTACCAATTATAAAAAAAACAACAGTAAATGTACGGCTTATCGAGGGGACTAAATTACATCGTTTTCATAGAAATTATTGGGATTCCAATGTATTAAACACACTCATAAAATTGGCTGATATAGCATTATAATATAAATAAAATTAAATATTTTTACGTCTTTGTTTTCCTTTGTGTCTGCTTACTAATATGATTCTAAATGCAATTGGATCACTAATATAGTTATTTGATGTGTCTACTATTATTATCAAGCATACACAAATGCAAAACAAAGACAGAAATATGTAATTGCTTTTATATATACATATATATTAATTTTCACAAATGTAATGGACTACCTTAAAAACTGTGTATTAACCTATTAAGCAAGAAAACTTGTATTAATTACACAACTACATATATAGAAGGGTGACTAAACACAGATATCAGTGTCTGATACAACTACATAAGAGTATATGCACAATACATGACATTAAAATTGTGTGTATGAAACAGATGTGCTCGTTAAACATTTAAGAAACATGAGGAGACTGCAAAGCCATGCCTTGACAGTATATACTACTTAATCAATGCACAAATAGCAGTTTTCAATTAAAGGCATTTAATCAGATTTGAGCCATAACTAGGCAGCAACACAACACAGAGAAGGTAAGAACCACACTAAATTAACATGATATAAAATGGCATTAAGTAGAACTCGACATTTTTAGTCACATAGGGATGATTAAATATTAAAGAATTATGTTAATTTCCAACCTTATTATAATAACTAAGGAATCATCAAATTGTTAAAATAAAGAAGAAAAAAAATATCAGGTAATATTAGCTAGTAATTAAAGTGTTAAATCACAACTAAAAATAGACAATTATCACATAAATAAAAATGTTCAATCTGTGTAAACATAACAAAGGTAACTTAAGAACAGTTTTATTCAATTTGCAATGGACAAGATTGATTTGACAATTTTTCGAAGATCAGTAAAAGATCAAATACTAATTAATATAAAAACAAGATGTCATAAAAATGTCCAATGAACTATAAGGCTTTAAACATGGGCTTTTATAGGGTAAATAACAGAAAATATTTACAAACAGCAGTTAGGTTAACCCTACTATAAAATAACATTTTTAATACATTATGAGCGGCTAGCTTAGGATATAGGACAGTGCTGCATAGCGGGCCAAAGTGCCAGCTAAGCAAAATATATGCATGTGAAAATAAACTTGATAGACATAAAAGTAATGATTAGATTTTTACTAAATTTGGTAATGGATCTTATCTGCAACTATATTATGAATTTAAACTAAACGAAAAGTCGAAAACAAAATATTATAAGACCTGTGTAAATAAAAAATAAACGTTCTGACAAATATTTATTAAACGGAAAGAATTAATGAGACTCGAGGCGACAAATACTTCGTCAAACTAATAATAAATGAAGTTCAGAAATATAAGCCTAGTATAAGTGAAATTTGATAGAGAAGCAAACAAATTTTGTTATTTATGGTGACTTTGTATGTTATATGTAATGTATTCCTGGTAAAAGTACACTGATCCATACATTTGATAAAACATTATTATTCCCTTATGTCACTAAAAATTACTTATTTTAAACGGGTACTAATACCTGTCCCGCTTTTAAGCGGCAATGTGCGGAACGGGTACTAGTACCTGCCTCACTTATAAGTGGCAATCCTCTCAACGGGTACAAATACCCGCCCCGCTCATAATGTGTTAATAGGTGTTTAATGAAGAAAAAACATTTTCTGTAACCATAATAACATTGATGAAGAAAAAAATAATTAAATGTCATTTCTAAATATGAGAGTTTCTACATTCATTTTTTGTGTGTCAAAAACTAACAGAAACTAATGTATGAAAAAGTATATAATATTTTTGTTTTTAATAATAGGATATGTTATCAGAACAAACATTTTTGATATTCAGAGCACTCAAGTAATTTATTTAATAAATGTGGGGATGGTATTTAAAGAAAAAGAAAAAAAAAAAGAGAGAGATTAAAGTATAGTCTAAAACATTATTATGTATTGTAACAAAATGATTAAACGTAGATTGTTTAAACTAAATCAGTGAATGCTATTTCATAAAGGTTTCTAGGATGCCTACTAATGGATAGTTGTTAAAAGAAACGCAACAATAAAAATCTAAGATTAAAATAAAATGTGCAAAAGGAAGTAAAATATGTTTTAAATGGAATGGTTAGAAAACAGAAATTAAATTGATTTTTATATAAAAGTTCACTACGGCAAAAACAGGGAAACAATTAAAATAGTGGAAAATCTACTTAAGTTTAAAATTTAGAAAACTGTATGCCAATCATAGAAATAGAAGAGATGTAATAAGATATTAAAGTTCAACAAAATATTAATTCAGAAATAACCAGAGATAAAGAAAATATAGTTATGAAGGGAACCTTCCTATCCTTCTTTCTCAACTATGGACATTGTTTTGGCAATCAATTAAATAAAGGTCTTTGATTTAATTAATAATATACTTTTCCCAACAAAGTAGGATAATAAATATTTTTCAAATTTGACTGGTAACTAAGAAGGGAAGTATTTTCAGCCATAGAAATATATACCTTTTTAAATGAAATTTAGGTAATTTATATTAATTAATGAAACAGTAAGTGATATAGTAAAAAAAAAAAACGTGCGAATTTTAAAAAAATAATATAAAAGTAGCAAATTAGCCCCCATTATATAAATAAAGAGTTATAACTGATAAAGACTCAGAAAAGCTCTTAATGTACAAAAATTGCATAACAGGTGATATCAGCTCAATACAATATTAAGTATTTAAAATTTTTTTTAACTTTAGAATTGTTGACTTGAAGATTAAATATTTTATAACTCAGTAATAAAAATAAAACCTAAAAACAGAGCCAATAATCCCATATGCATAATTGCCAGTTTCAGGTCAAACAATGCTATTGTGACTTGCATATTTAAAAATCAACTAAATTAATAAGTTTATATTTTTATTAAAATTTTCTCACAATAGTCACAAATTTTAAATTTCAAATTATTTGTGACTTCTTTGCATATGCTGGTATTTAATAATCATAAATCTTATATAGTCTTAATAAATGAAATGCAGTAAAATGTTTTTAGCTCAATTAAATTTCAGAAGTTCTAAAACCTACCAACAGATAGCAGATAGCCTAGTTCAACTTGTAATAAATATCCATACACACATCTTACTAAAGAGACACATATTTTTATAAACTACCAGAAAACATTTAAAAAATTGCAGAAAAATACTCCTCAAAACTAATTTCCTCCTTGGAGCTGAAATATGATCACATAAAGTAATTTTCTTTAAATTATTCTTATCTGTTGAGCGTAAAAAAGAAAAAAATTCATGACAGTTAAATATCATAAGAAATCATATTTTACATAATTCTAATAATTGATCAAATTTAAGAATTATAGGTTCCTATTAAGAATTTAATTTTTGCTCAATTAATTTATTAATTAATAAATGCCATCACTCAATCTGCATTAGACACAATGATAGCAAAATCCCAAAACTAAAAGTATTACTGTGCAGAAAGGGTGTTTTGAACAACAACAATAGAAAACACAAAGGCTTAAAACTTTTTTTAATCCAAAATACTGCAGTCAATAAAGACAACTTGCTACAAAGCACTAATAGACCAATTTTCAGATCGATAAATAAATTTATTTCACTCAATTATCATTCACAACTATGTAACAAACCTTGAAGATAGTTGAAATGTTTATTTAACAAACCTAGTTCTATTTATATCTGTTTTGTTAAAAAAAAAAATACCTAAAATTATAAATTTAAACATTAACATATTTTTTCTTTTCCTCAAAAGCATATTAATTTAACAAAATATTAATAGTATTTGAATTTAATAGAACTGAATTATACCAACTTTTAATTTCTGATTATCAAAAAAGCAGTTACTAATTATTTTAAGATGCATTATAAAAGACAAATTAAATATAAATTAAGATTTTTAAAATTCATTACTCATCATAAATAATATTTTGAATGTTTTCCCCCAAATCCCTATTAGATCCAACAGAGAAACAAATAGTGTTAAAAACCTTTTGATAGACTACAGAAACATTTTGGTAATATATAAAATTGCAAATAGGAAGTGAGCCTCATCACTACAAAATGTATAAATAAGAAATTTTAATATCCCAGAAATTACGTTTTTCTCGACCATCCCTTAAAATTTACTACCTTATGCAGGGAAATGAATAAAATAATACAAAAAAGGAAGAGGCGAATAAACTCCCATTAATCATAACATACAGTATTTCAATCTTCTTTAAAACAAGATGGAACTGTTAATAAATGCTGTATCTATACGTGTACTTTTAATAAATGTTTTAATTAACTGAATGTGTATTTATGTACAGCAGATTTTTTTAAAAGCTCACTCAAAGGAATCATTGAAATACAAATATGAAAAAAGAAAAAGAAAGAAGTGTTGAAGGAAAAGAAAAGCATAAAGAAAAATTCTGAAACAAGAAATAGAAGGCTTACATACAATCATTTTCTACACTCACCTTTAAGTTTTCCTTTTCCAGTAAGCACACAAAAATATATGACAGTAGAAAAAGATTCAAAAGTTCTATATTTGTACTAACAGAATTAAATTTTCTTCTCAGAACAATAACTCAATTTTTAACAATTAGTGAACAAAGTAAGTAGTAGAGTACTAATGAGAATAAAAGAGGATCTAAAACCCACCCCAAGATAGCTGTCTGCAATAAATGTCAATTGTAATAGAGAGAATGTATCCACTTGAAATGATTGAGTGATTTATAATTCGGTAATAAAAATAGAACCTAAATACAGAGCCAATAATCCAATATACATATTTGCCAGTTTTAGGTCAGACAAAATACTATTGTGACTTGCCTGCAGGGTGTGCAAAAAATCATCAGGAAATTCATGTTTCTAAATGTCCTTTATAAATTTAATGTATCTCACGGTAAGAACTGTCAACAGAAACATGCAGCCAGTTACTAGGATGTGGATATTTCCAAAATATAAAACATAAGCAGAACATACCTGCATAAAGAAGAGTAATGAAAAAGATGAAAGCACTTCGGAAAATCCAAAAATATATTAAAGTTCAGACTAACCACTCTTTTGCTTCATCCACTAAAAATTTAAAATCAATAAAATTTTGTTTAAAAATGAGCAACATGTACTTTTATTTACTCTAAAATTATTATTGGTAGGTGCTGTGCGTTGCCTAATAAATAAAAAGGTGCATCATCCTAAGTAAGTCAGCTCTTTGAATTAAATTTTCAATAGCAGAATAGATTGCAAGAAATTTAGAATAAAATGGGTAACTAGGAAAGCCCAAAACATTGCCATGCTGTTCAGATGTCTTAATTGATCATTTTATTACTATGGTGAATTAGAGCAAAAAATATTTTAAAAATTCTTTCATTAACAATTTTCTTTAACCCTTTGCTTTCCGCCAACATGATATATCGGGCGCCTGTACTTTCCGTAGCTGCCCCCCAATGGCATATAACAGATCTACCATCGATAATTTCCGTTTCGGGGTTGGCACTTATTCACTAAGTAACCACGCCCATTTAGTGTGTAATGCGTACTACGATCCATTATAATGGTGTTTTTAATATATTATTTTAAGATTTTGAGGGATCTGTGAAAAACAAACAATTCGTGAGCTATGCCGGTATACATATGTACATTTGGTATATATATTCATCTTTGATATTCATGTTTTTTTAATTTTCACTCCTTCTTATTCTATATTTGTACCATTAAAAGTACAGCGCCAAAAATAAAGCCGCTCTTTTGATATTTCACCGACTGTATCATAATTGTTTTTAATTTATTGAAATGGCAAGTAAATAAATAAAAAATGCACATAATCTCAATAATTAAAGTACCATGGTAAACAAAATTAAAGAACTGGTGAAATACATGCATAACCTACTTATCGATATCTGGAGCAGGGAAGAGTTCCCTGAAGATTGGTATAAGACAACTATCTGCCCTATTTACAAAAAGGGGGACTTTCTGGAGTGCTCGAATTATCGGGGGATATCACTACTTCCCAGTGCCTACAAGATATTCTTTAGAGTCCTTTTTGAGAGACTTCTACCTCATGCGCGAAGGGAAATAGGCTGCTACCAAGAGGGCTTCATGAAAGCAAAGTCCACCATCGATCAGATATTTTCTCTGAGAATCCTATTGGAGAAGGCAAGAGAGTTCAGGATAAGCACCGACCATCTTTTCCTTGATTTCAAGGCAGCCTATGATAGTATATCAGAAGAAACAAAATTAAATAAAACAATGTATGAACACAAGGAAACTACCTTGGAAGAACAATAACAAGAAGCGACGGGAACCATAAATTAATTGGGTGGGTACTGAAGGAACAGGTTGATGGCTAACTGTAGCTGTGATCTACAGTAGGCTCCCGAAATGCAGGCACGAAAAATTAAAGACAGTCAGACAAAGACATTTCCAAAAACGATAAATGAATAAATACAATTGTATTTGTATAGTTTAAAAGTATTAAACAAAAAATTCTTATTTTGTTGATAAATATTTAAATAATAAAATAAAAATTAAAAATTGTCAAGAAAGGCATTTATTACAAATATGATACCAGATTAATTACAGCAATACATAAAATTAAGATATGTAGGTTTTCAGAGCCAAATAATGCACTTAAAACACCTATTTCTTTATAATTCAATTAATTAGAAACAAAACAATTTACTGTAATAACGTTCAGGCTTATGATTAAAGACTGTAACTGTGCAACCAAAAATTAGTTGAGACCTTTGGAGAAGTCCTAGAACAATGGAAAAAACACTTCCAGAGGCTCCTGAATCATGAAATGAGGAAATGGAAGAAAGCTGTCCGGTGAGTGAAAATACTGAAGATGATGTACCACCTGACAAAGAAGACATGGTGGAAATCCTTGCAGGAATGCAAAACAAGTCACATGCAATGTAAGAACCACAGAGGAATCACATTGCTCAATGTCGCGTACAATGTCTTTTCAGTCATTCTTTATAGAAGGATTGTTCCTTACGTATAAAATGAAATCAGAGATTACCAGGCAGGTTTTAGAAGTAAAAGATCCATGATAGACCATATCTTTTCTCTAAGGCAGATATCCGAAAATGAGAGAATTCAGAAAATCAGTTTGGATGTTGTTCTAGATTTTGAAGCTGCATACAACACTGTTGATAGGGATGCCCTACATGAGATGAGAGAAATAGGGGTACCGGAGAAACTCATCAGATTAACCAGATGCACAACGCTTCCAAACGAATGCCTCATGAAAATTCTGAGTGGACCTTCAGACCTGTTTCAGGTAAAGAATGGGCTGAGACAGGGAGACCCATTGGCTATGCTATTATTCAATATTTTCGTACATGATATGGTAAAGTGAGCGGAATTAGACCTAGGAGGAACCATCTACCATAAGATGACACATATAATGGCATATGCTGACAATGTGGTGGTCAATGGAAGCTCATTAGTCAGCGGGAAGGGGGAGTTTAACAAGCTCAATGCTTGATAAACCCTTGCATCCTTAGCAGATATGCGTTATTAGTGAATACAGCTTTGAGGTGGTGAATAGTTTCAGTTATCTAGGGCCTCTTGTCAACGAAGAGGCGAATGAAGATGAGGAGATGAGAGCAAGAGTAGTGTCAGGAAACAAAGCTTACTTTGCACTGATACGTCTATAAGAAGCAGGCTTTTGAGCAGGACCAAAAAGATAAGGCTGTATTAGGCACTAATTAGGCCGACAATAACATAAGCGGGAGGGACATGGACATTAAGTAAATCTGTAGCTAAATACAATAAATTGTTGTAAATACAAGAGTCAGGAAGATGGCGTATAAGAACAAATAAAGAGATATACCACCTATATCAGGAACTGTC
This sequence comes from Aelia acuminata, assembly GCA_911387785.2. Lineage (NCBI taxonomy): Eukaryota > Metazoa > Arthropoda > Insecta > Hemiptera > Pentatomidae > Aelia > Aelia acuminata. The sequence continues at coordinate 163,380,873 of OU426980.1, forward strand.
AGCATATATGTTCGTAGGGGTTCAGCGGCTAAAATGGCTGGGATATGTGTAGAGGATGGATCATGCAAGAGCAGCCAAAATATTATACATTCATGACCCAGATGGGAAGTGCTCGAGAGGTAGACCTAGAATAAGGTGGCAAGATAACGTCAGTAGTGACCTCCGAAAGCTGGGGATCAGTATCAACGTGGCAGAGGATACAACACAATGGGAAAGGCTTGTTAAGCAGGCTAAGGACCGCGTCTGTTGTGCCAGTAGAAGAAGAAGAAGGAGAATTGTGAGACCGAAAATTGAAATTCTTGTTACAATACAAGCAAAGTAAATACCATTATAATTTAATTATTATTAGAAGGAATATCAGATAATTTATTTTTTTTAAATATTTTATTAAGTCTCAGTGGAAAGTATATTACAGTCTATTACTTGACAGTCAAGCAAACACCATGGTTGAATGAAAAATTAAAAAACATATACAATTTATAATGCTATGTGGCTAGGAATTATAATGCTTTATAGCAAAGAATACCTCAGCTCTAAAGCAGATTATGAAAAGCAAAAAAGTGAAAGAAAGTCTTAAGAGTCTAAAAAAATATTATAGGAAAACTTTGGATAAAAGCCTGAAATACACTTTAAGGCAACCAGAAGCTACCTAAAGAACACTGAGAGTGTGGAAAGAGAAACAAATCTCTCATTAAACATTTTATAGATGAACAAGAAAATGGTGTCACCCTCAGGAGGAAGTTTTAGAGATATGTGCAGAATATTTCAAGGATCTAATGGAAAATGTGGTAGGATAGGTAAACAGGTACCAAAGGACAGGGGAAATATCGGTAATTGTTTCCAACTTCAAGAAACCATAAAGGTGTCTCTCTCCTCAGCTTCACAATCAACGTTTACTCTAAACTCATATAAAAACGCTTTAGAACTCAGAGGTCAGTCATTGAGAAAAAAAATAAATATATACATAAGGTAAGGTAGCAAATATTATTATAAGAAGCACGTGTAGCATATATGCAAAATAATTTATAAGCCATTGGCATGACAGAAAAAAATTGTACAGAACTAGTGTTACAAAAGAGAAGGGGGGAAGTGGAACTGAGAATCAAAACTCTTTGATTAACAGTATACTAAGGAATGATGTAAGATATTGACACCACTTTTCTAAAGAATTTTTGACTACTATCAGCATTAGGCAAGGTTGCAGTTTGAGCCTGCTCTCATTCATAATAATCTTCAACACCGCATTCAAAAAATCCAAGCACACATACATGAGACCATTTTAAAAGAATTTCAGACGATATCAGGAAGTAATTTATAAAGCACTGACAAGACAGAAATAAAAAAGTCACAGAACTTTAATTAAATCTCTGTAACTAATTAAACCTCTGGAAAAAACAGGAGAATAAGGGTAAATGGGAGATACCACAAGCTCCTGAAGAAATGTTTCTTGGAGAGTAAAGAAATTTTAAATAAAAAAAGATAAAAAGCATCTTCCTTTCGATACTCACCAAAGCAAGCAAAGCTCGCACCATTACAACTAAATACAAGAACTAGGACCTCAATCATAAAGAAAAAGATGTATCTCAGGAGGAAGTTCAAAGGAAAAACAGGAAGAAACCACATGAGTAATAAAATAATCAGAGAGCTTCAATGTAAGATGAATCAAGGAAACACTGGAAGAAGATCGACCTTTGGACACATATCCTGAGTGCCAAAGAATCGTGTTGCCAGTGATACCTACTGAGCGTTTGAAACTGAAAGTAACTTTAAAGAAGACCCCTGAAAAATAGGAATAAAGTACTAAAAGATGTTTTTAACGGATGAGATCTAAAGTAAAAATTATATTATATATTATTAACACTTTGAATGATCATCTATATACTTATTTAAAGAACAGAATTTTTTATAATTAAATAGCTATTTAGTAATTTATGAAAAAAAAATAATACCGATTCATAATCATTTAATTTTTTTTAAAAACATGATTACTTTAATGGGACGAATTTCTTCATCACTTTTTTTTTCTTGCCGTTTATTTTATAAAAATCTAACTTTAATTAAGGCTTATGGAACAATATTTTTTTTATTTGAAAATTTTGGCTCCAGAAGGCTGATGGAACAAATCACAAATAATTAATGATTTTAAAGAAAAAATTGTCTAGTTAAGACTGCTGCGATTTATAATTGCGTCTCATACAATATAAAAATATACATTTATTTATCTATAATATATAATTCAATAGGCTAAACCACTATCATGGAAGCAAACTACATTTTAGACTTGGTCACAGTACAAGCTCAGCAATAGCATGGATATTATTAATTTAATAAAATAACTAACACTATTTTATTTTAATAGCAGTCAACATTGATCACGATATTAGTATTTAAATCTTTGAATTTAAACACAAAAAATTGATTTTGTTTTGTTTAAGCCCAATAAAATTCTATGAATAAAGCTTAAATGAAAGGTAAAGTAGATGGAGATGAAATCACCAGCAGTTCGATAAACCAAGAAGTCAGGATCATAATTAGTCTATCACAATAAAAAATAATAATGAAAATTTACATCCTACAATCTATAAAAGGAGACAAAATGAAAGGGTCAAGTATTAATAATAATAAAGAAAAAGTAATATTACTTGACTCCTTATTAATTTATAATTATTAATATAAGTTGTACTCCAAAATAAATACCACAGTGATGAATCATACTTTTGGCATAAATGGTTAATTAAATCACCGAAGCAGGAAAAATTAGAACATTAAAAAAAATGAAATAATTATTAATAACCGAATATTAAAAGAAGTAATAATAATCTCTTTAGAGTATTAAATGACCGAGGAATGAATACTAAAACAACAGACAGACAGACAGACAGACAGACAGACAGACAGACAGACACACACACACACACACACACACACACACACACACACACACACACACACACACACACACACACACACACACACACACACACACACACACACACACACACACACACTAAAACTAGTCAATATTTAAAAAACAATATGTATTATGGTAGAGAATATTGAAATATAACACAGCAATCATCACTTCATTAACTCATAATTAATTATCAAACCAGACATGATTGATTTCCCTTTCTCAAACTAATATTAATATAAGAGAATCTAATATAAACTGGAATTATCTCTTGGAAAAGGTATATGTGATTTGAAAATAAAAATTAATTTAGGTTTAAAAAGATGAACACCCTATTTCATCAAATCCTTTGATTTAAACAAAGAGAATATGAAAAACTCTAGTTACTGCAACATATATCCACTCCTTGGAAATTATTTTTAATTAAAATTTATATTTCCAGTAATAAAGCTAGTATCAAATGTACTCAACTTCGTGAATCCATCTACTAGAAAATTTCTTGCATCATACTATATACATTATTTCTTTTTTAATCAAGGCACATTCCTTTGTATTTTTTATAGTTCTGCTGATTATTGATGTGATACATTCTATGATAAGTGCAAATAAATTAAAAATTAAGGCAATAAAAGTTAACGTATCATCAGTATATTGCGAAACATCATTAACCAAAATTTAATCTCTAAGACATTCGATACATCTTTATTTTGTGAAATTGAAACAATGTCACAACTTAAAAATATAATAAGGCTGATGATATTTTGATGAACTCAATGAGTATCAAAATTTTGATTGGTACAATAAACCGATGATACAAACATACTAAGAACAGTAATAGTATAAAATAACAAATAGATAAGAACTAATGAATGATTTAAAGGAACTTTAACAGACTTACGTAACCATACTTGGTCTTGGTAATCATTTTTGTTCATTATATTTATTATAATTCATAACATTCATCTCATGTAACCATATTTCTTTTGGATATTTTTTTTTCATTCTTACTATTTGTTATTAATCTTACCATCAAACATTTGTTTTCATAACAAAACATTTTACTTAATAATATTCGTTTCACTTTAGACTTGATGAAAATAAACATGCTTGAGTCAAAACATAGACTATTTCAATAAAAATAAAGTTCTTATTAAAAATCCTAACTACATAATTAAACGCACAAGGAATAACTAGGTAAGTTGTAAAACAGTCCACATGAGCTTTGTATAATAGGATCATTTCAGATGCCTTCTGCACACTAGGAAGAACAAGGTAACTTCTCGGTAATCATGATAACCACATAAACATTTAGTGCCGCGAGTTATTGACTTCTTCGTAGCGTAAAACAAGCAACACTAAGATAGCCGATACTTCAGATGACAAAGAGATCATCTAAGGGACAGCGGTTTTAACTGTCTACAGTGCCATCTCCTTTTTTTTTTTTTTGTCAGCCGGTTAGTTTTTATGGTTATTGGATTTTAAAAACCTAATTGGTTAAAACAGGAGGCAAACAGTTTTTACATCCCTAATGGGATTTACTGCCAGACCAACTGTATTCTCCAGATTTCTCACCTTCTTATTATAACTTGTTCTGTCTTAACACATTTTTTGAGACAGTAAAACCTTCACGAACAAATAAGTAAAAAATCACCTAGATTAGTTTTGTGCCAGTAAAAAACAAACCTTTTATGAGTATAGAATCATGCTTCTGAAGATGGCAAAAGGTATTGGACCAGAGTGGACAACATATAATTCAATAAAATATTAATTCACAATTAAAAATTGTCTTTCATTTTCATAAAATAAAAAATAAAAATAAAAATAAATAAAAAAAAAATTCTTACATATGTGAGCTAATTTATCAATATTACTAAATATTAAAAAATAAAACAAGGTAAATTACAACACAACAGTCATCAACAGAAAATTACACTATTCCAACAATTTTGAATTTGCCATAGTGCAATGTAGAAGATAACGTTCTTTAATTCTAGACAAAGGACTATTCACTAACATAACAAAAATATTAAAATTAAAATTGTTTACCAAATGCAATATATAAACATTGCAATTCTGAAGATTTTATTTTATCAGGACACCCTTTTTATGTATTTTAGGTATGTACATTTTCAATTTCAAAGTTCAGGCAATGGTTTAAGCAATTATTCCCCTTAAATGATTCATGAAACTTTTTCTTTGTTAAATATAAAAAAGTAATTACTTATTTTAATTAATCCAATCTTAAATTGTGGCTGACCACCAATTTTAAATTATTTTTAAATAATTTATTTTTTGAAGAGAAAAGATTTGACTCCGCCGGGAGTCGAACTATGTATCAGGTAGGTATCAGTGAAGAGGAAGGATTTGCTCTGCCTTGAGCCGAGCTCTGTGGTGTAGCGGTTAGCATCCTCGCATGTAACGCAGGAGACCCGGGTTCGACTCCCGGCGGAGCCAAATCTTTTCTCTTCAAAAAATAAATTATTTATAATTACTTATTTATTTAACAGTGTTAGATTTCCTAGTTAAGAGGAATTACAATTAGTAGAGATTAAGATCTAACTTAATTTTCCTCAAAAAAATTTATATTTTTGAATAATCTTCAAAACAGGGTTGGTCTTTTTTTTTTAATGTTATACAACTTAATTTCATTAGTAAGTAAAAAAAAAAAAATAAATGTTTCATGGGGATATGTAGGAAGAGTATTTTATAGTTAATTACAATATTAATTAATATTGCCAGCGGGCACACTGCAGTGTATCTTTGTTTTTTATTATAAAATAAGAAATAACTTACTTTTATTTTTGTTGTTTAGTCATAAATTTAATTTTATACTATGTCTAATGAATGAATATCATAAGTTGTATAAAGAAAAGGATAGAAAAAAAAAAAAAAAATTAAAATAGCTTTGGCGATAAAAACACACAAAAAAAACTTACAATTGTTAGTATAATGTATAGGGATAATATAATAATAAAGTGCTTATTAAAATAAATGTTGCTCATATGAACATAGGAATAATGGTGGAGGATGGTTGACCGTTGTTATAAACATTGAATCACCAACGTTTTGACCCAAATTTTAGGTCCTCATCAGTCCTCTTTGGCTGATGCTGTCCCAGTGAACCCATAGGGTATAGAATATTGTAATAACATAGGCATTGAGATATGGGTCAAGGTTTTAAAGAAAAATAATCAAATACGCAGCTAAATTTCACGATTTACAAATTTAGTAAAACAAGCCTGAAAATAATAGTATGTGTAAAAATAATTCAAAAAATATCAGACAACGCAAAAATCAAAATACTTGCATTTTAATTTGTGAAGAAATAGACGCAGCCAATGATAAAATAATTCATCGGAGATTGTGTGAAACACGGAAGGGCGCGCCACGGTGATTAGACCGCACTTACAGACCTACTGCAAATAAGGCAATGTAACTACTAAGGCACATTGGAAGAAGGCGGGCACGGCCATCTAATTCTGTCAGAACAGCTCAGTGATTCAATTAGTATTCGTAATATTTTGACAAATGGTTAGATTGCGGTCCAAATGCCGCAGCGCGCCCGCCGGAGGGTTAAGTTTTCTTTGCGATGACTCACAACTTGTGTTAAATATATTTATTAGAAGGTACAACAAAGTTTCATGTGAATTGAAAATATAGTGCTGGTAATTAATATAAATATAATTCTAACCTGGTCTAGAATTCATATGATCTGGATGAGGTTTGTCCTGCATTGCATCGTTGTACATGAACCTTAAGACATTTAAATCATAAGCTGTCATATCACCTTCACCGCCACCTTCATCTTCATAATTAATAATATTTTCCCTAATATCGTCAGTGTCTTTATACAGGTCATCAGTTTTTCTACGATGGACAACTACCGCCAGTAACAGTACTGTAAGAAAAACATAAATTAGAGATAAAGTTTTTAATTTTTTCAGCAAAAATAAGAAATAAAAATACAGGTTTGTCTACATAAGTTATGTAGTCGAAAAAATACAAAATAAACTTGAATAGGAGGCCAAAATGTTTTAGAACATAAATGAATCAGTGGTGAAGTAATACAGCTTAATTACATAAATATTAAATTATAATTATTTTTTTATGTCATAAAACCATTAACTTTTTAGAAGATAAATTGCCTAGTTAATAAATAAGAATAAATTTTGAACAATAATAACAATTTTTAACAATAAAGTATCGTAAGTGCTGTTAAATAGTTGTTTGGCATAAGTTGGTATGTGAATTATGTTGTTTACCTCCCAGGGGCTGCTGAAATGTCTCAAAAATTTTTACTGAAACGTTTTACATTTTAAAAAAATATTTAATGTATTTGAAGATTCAAAGGTTCCATATATATTAGGAAATATTGGACATGAAGTTCAGCATATTAAAATCTTATTGATATAAGAATCATAAAATACTTACTAAGTAATATAGCTAAGCAGATAATAATTGCAATTATAAAACTGGGATCTATTCCAAAAGATACTGCAACTGCAACACCAGCATTACAACCGATGTCTGCATTTTTTGAATATCCAGGCATTCCTAGATTATACAACTAAAAAAAAAAATACATATCTTTGTAGTTCACATAAAATACAAAATAAAACATCAATTATAAAGTAATAGAACAAGACTGCATAAACTTATTCAAGTAAATTCAAAAATAAAATACTTACTTTATTATTAAAGGTAAAATTTTTAACACAGCCACTGAATCCTACTCTTGCAGGTTTATAAGTCCAGTTCATGTGATTGTCAAGGTAATTGAAATCAACGAATGAGCCTCCTATTTGTAATGGTCCATTTACATTTAAAAATTCATTGTCACCTGCTTTTAATTTTAAGCTTAAGCATGAAGGGAGCTTGCAGTTATCAACTTGTAATTCAATAGTCTAAAAAGAAAATATTATATAGCAAAATGAAATTTCAATTAAAAAAAACTATCAGTTTTTTACATTTCAACAAATTACCTATTATAATTCAATAAAATTTAAAAGGAGTTTTTAATTTATAAAGAAAATATAAAAAAAACACTTACTGTTCTGGACCATATTATGTCAATGCGATGCTGCTCTCCATCATCAAGTCTGATTTGTTTAGGATCAAGCTTCACAGTACCAGTTCCAAAATCCAATAGAAGAACTGGATAGCCATCAACCACTTCAAGAGATATGAAATCTAAACATTTTTTATAAATTAATAATAAAATGGTGTAATATTACAAATTACATTTACATGTAACATTTCTTTTTTTAACATCAAAGATAGTTTAGAATAGTGAAGTAACCACTATTATCCTATCCACAACAATATTTCATTGCTCCTTCAAAAAATAGTTGGTCTACAATAAATGATGATAGACATGATGCTTACCTTGCACATTCAGGAGTCGATTTGGTTTAGTTGGCCCCAGGTAAAAGACAAGTCCATCCTTTTTGTTGGAACGGAGTTCCAAAGACAGATGAGAATCAGCACACGATTCTAATGGAGGATAAAGAGCCCACCCATTACCACTAAATCCAACACTTAAGATTTCACAGTGGGGTCCTTCAAACCCAGGTTCACATTCACACCTTAAATAATATTAGGAATATTCATATTAATAGAAATGAAGGATTATACATGTTCAAACAGATTAAAGATTAAGATGTTTAGTTTATCTCTAAAAGGAAAAAATAGGATGTACATGTAGTTTACTTACTTATCATTGTTAACAAGCGTACCACCATTATAACAAACTGGCCTCGAAAGTACTTCACAATTACAAAAAGGATCCACAACAGCTCTCACACCAACAAAAGTTGTTGTATTAGTATAAACTGCAATTGGTTCGCGACTTTTATTCAGGAAATTAATACATGAGCCTTCACAGTACTGTCTTTCAATAAGACATTCATCAATGTTCACCATGAGAATCGCAACACCGAGTTCTTTCTCCAACTAAAAACAAAAATGAATTAATTGACATATAAAAAACATTTCTTTTTAAAACGTAAATACAACTAGGGGCTTAAACATTCTTCGTCAAGTGAATTGCAAAAAGTTTAAACATTTTTCCACAAAACCCATTCAATTATTCAATTAAATGAAATAAATTTGTATTCACTGTAGCATGGCCTTCTCTTTATACATCAGTATTTCATCATAATAGGCATATCTTTTCTCTTATAGATTAATTTTTGTTTTTACTTCCAGTGATATTCTCTACTTAAAATGTTAAAATTTGGGTCACTTTATTAACATTGAATGTCATTTATTACAACAGATCCGTTCCTATTGGCTGTGATATGAGGTTATAATTCCTAAAATCCTAAGTGAGTGAACCGCAAATTTAAAGCAAAATATTTTTTTAAAATCTGAACGGTAGTTTCTGACATTACAAGAACAAAATTAACACCTTTATATAGTATAAATATACACTTTCATAAATAATGCAGCAATTAATAATAGCAGTTAATAATACTGAATTGAGTTTCCATGAAAAAATAATTAACTAAAGAATACAAAAAAATGTCAATGTATACTTATATATATCACTTAATTAGGGGAGGCCTTAAGTTGAAATATACTTTGATAAAAAGGCTCATAATCGTACGGAAACAAAACCTGCATTGTCAGAAAATTCTTAAATATTTCTTTTAATACTTTTTTGTTTGGATTACCTGTGGATTTGGATTGCTTGGCTTTTAACCCATGCCGACTTCGTAAGTCAAGGGTTAGGTTATGTTCATGAAATATTTAAAATATTTCTGACAATGCTGACTGCAACTAGTAGCACAGCTTTTTGTCCATATATTATATAATATATATATATATATATATATAATTATATATACATATATAAATAATAATAAAAATAACATATATTTCAGGACGTATATAAACAACATATATTTCAGGACGTATATGTACGTCCCGTCCGGTTAAAGGGTTAAGTGGTGTTTTATATTAATATTTATAATAATTTTATATTATTATATTATTTAGTACTGGTTGAATAATGCTTTGGAATAAAAAACATATTTAAAAATAATGATATCATCGGTGAAATACTTATTAAGAAATACCTCTTGGTTTACTCCACAATTAATGAAACAAACCCGAATTTCTTTCGAAAACATTTCCAGGCTAATGTTGGTCAAGAAAGGTTTTAAAATTGTTACATGCTATTTTATTCTTTATTTGGGGTATTTTTTTTTTTTTTAATTTAGCGCGTTAATTCAGCATAGACCCAGGTTCATGTCCTGGCCAAGGCCAATCTTTTCTCTTAAAAAATAAAATATTTAAAATAATTTGAAAAATTATAAAATGTGGTTTTATAGTTTGCTGATTCAGTATTTGTGACTATTCAGAATCTAGTATCAGATGGAAATAAGTGGATGAGTAAAAAAACAAAAGCAATGTTTTAATTATAAGCTATAGAAGCTTAATAGCTGTAACTAGTTAAAAATGAAATATTTTATTTATATCTATTGCTTAAGCTAGATATATTAGCTGTAATTATTATTTTAATTCATTCATACCTCAGCATTATGCACACTAACTGCTGCATTCAACTTTTCTGGACTATAATAGGGAGACCCATGAGCTGAAAATCGAACATCCAATAGACTTGTATTTGTATTGTGGGGAGAGTGTAAAACAGTGAAAACATCAACATTTTCTTCAGTAACATTCAAGAATTTAGCTAAATATTTTCTGAACATAGTTCGCTTGCTAATACCATTCTAAAACATAAAATGCAATCAATTATAGAAAACAAGTCATAAATAACAATCACACGACTAATAAAAATTATTTAATACAAAAAATGCATACAGAATCAGCTTCTATAAATTCTTCAGCAGTAATTCCAACCAAACGAACAGAACCTGACTTATCTACAGCTTCTTCTGGTATTTCTTTGACAGTAACATTTACAGTAGCAGATACACTGTGAGCACTAAAATATCTAGTGGTATTTTCAAAAACCTACAAATAAAAATAAGGTCAAATCATCATAAAATAAAAAAAAGGAGAACAAAAAACGTTTAACCTTCCATCACACACGCAGCATTCCATCACCGTTATTTATCCTTTTTTTAGACTTTCTTTTTCATAAGGGTTGGTGTGGTTGAATATTTGAATGCAATAAAAAAATATTTTTAAAAATTAATTATAACTTTGCACTTGTTTTCCTTTATAAGATGTGCTAACAAGGAGACATTATTTTAAAATAAATAAGATTTAAAAAAGAGTGAATAAGATTCAAAAAAGGGAATAAGAAAAAAATACAAAGTTTCTTTAGCATTGGACAGGATCCAACATGCTATGGAAGTAGTGGAAGGCTAGGTAGTAATTTAGTCGCATCAAGAAATATTCAACAAGAATGAAATAAGCAAGCACTTGGATATTACGGGGCTTTAGAAAGTAAGTAGATACATACGGTAAAGTTAAGAATATATGATTGGTCAATAGTTCCTTGCAACATTGTGATCATGCCAGTTTTTGGATCTAAATAAAAGTATGGACTTGGCACACCAGACCATTCAAAACGTTTGTCAGGTAGATCCCAATCGTCTGGGTCTTCTACATAAACTCGACCAATTTCTGTATCTGGGGCCTCTCCCTGAAAATGTATTTAAAAAATATTATAACTAATTTTAATTTAAAAAAAAAATTGTGATATATAACTTAAGAAGCTTATAACATCTTTTACGGGTAGCATGACATAAGCTACCAAATACTGAAGTTTTAAAAACAGATTTGGCAATTTAAAAATTACAAAAGCTCTAAATTAGAATATAGAAACATCAATATTATAAGCCACAAATGGATATAAATAAATATGTTATATAAAGCTATATGCCAACTACAGTATACACAACTGTTTAAAAAAAATTAATTTAGAAATTGTTATTCCTACCTTGTAATTGTAAACAAATATTTCGCTATAGCCACTTTTCATTGGATTGTCATTAACATCTCCAATAACAACATGCAATGTGCTTGTACCAGTCAAACTAGGATTGCCACTATCAGTAATAGCAATGGGTACAAAATAAGATTTTCTTTCTTCTCGATCGAACCTGACTAGCGATTTTAAAGTTGAGCCTAAAATAAAAAATAATATTAAAAACTTTTTAAGAAATCAGATTGAAAGACATCATGCATATATATGCATATTGTATATATATATATATATATATATATATATATATATATATATATATATATATATATATATATATATATATACACCTAAACACAGATGCTTATATATTGATATATTGTTTTAAATGTCTCTCCAGAAAAATATTTTTTAATAAACAATAATATAAGGCCCAAACCAAATTATTAAAACATTCAATTCTTTTTTGAGGACGACTTTACCTGAAATAGTAAATTTTGTCTGGATTTCAGTACTAGCAGAAGGAGCAATATTAAAAGTAAAAGGTGGACCATTTTCTGGTCCATCATTATCTTCAGCATTTAATTTCACTATGTCACCAGGGGGCTCATTTTCTGTCCAAATCACAGGTTGTGACTAAAACAATAAAATAAAATTAAGCAAAACTATTAAAAATGTGTTTGGTTAAGTAATGATGAACTTTACTTCAGGATAAAAAAAAAACCAAAAAAACAAAACAAAAACATTATATGAATTTGATTTATTACTAGAATAGCTTCGATGAATACTTCATATCATAATTATAAATTTAAGATTTACCATTTCTAGATATGGTGCATTGTCATTTATGTCTGTTAACATAATAATGACTTCAGTTGTTTGTTGTACCCCAGTAGGCCCACCGTCTTCATCTTTGGCTCCAATCAAAACTTGCCAAGACTCTGTACCATTAGGAGGATCTCTATCTAAAGGCTGGATAAAAAACAAAACAGAATTGAATTGAATCATTACTTTATAAGCATTATGGATCATTCAAGTAATTATTAAACTAGTCACTAAAATATCAAAATATCAATTTTGTATCTAACATTTATACATGAACTTATTCAAATGGTAGTAACATTATATCATTGTAAATCTTTTAGTTTATCAATTCCTTTGAATATAAAAATTTCTAAATAGGATTTTGCTAAAATCTTCGAACCAATAAAATAAAAATCTTAATATTCATTAAATATAAAATGAATGAGAATAATAATGAGATTGTTAATACCTTTATCAAAGAGAGACAACCTTTTTTGTTGATATTTAACCACATATTTTGTTCCTTTTTTACAACAAAATAGAGAATATGCTGAGGTGCACTTCTGTCAGGAATGTCAGGATCGTAAGCTTCAAGCTATAAGAAAAAACATATGATTTGCCAACAGTATTATAAAAACATATAGGTCTATATTATAAAATATCAGTAAAAAGAGTAAAATTATCATATTATTATTATTATTATTAGTATTACTAAATTATATTATGGAAAACATAAATATTTTAGAGTTCTATATATTGTAAATAAACACACAACACACTTTTAATGATATTTCTCTTCGGAAAATTCTTACTTTTTTATTTTGCTGAGAATATTTAGTAAACTGTTATACTTTAATATTTCTGGAATACTTTTACAAAATAAAGAAGTACAAATTTTCCAAAAAGAAATATAATTAAAAGTGTTTTCTGCAAAAATATTGAAATGGGATTTAGACATTCTGTCAACTGGGTATTGGAACTCCCTGTATATGAGCTTTTCAGTTGATAAAACAATCAAGAAGGAAGCATTTTGGCAAAAGATGTAAAAGTCAACTTGTAGACTTGGTCAGGTTCTACAAATATACGTTAGAATGTTTTAAGAAAAATGACCTTTAAGGGCAGATAATATACCTTCAAATATTGAAGTTTTCTTTTGACAAAAATATTTTATTATTATATTATTTGTGCTGTTTAAAGGCATTAAACCCTGAAGTCATCAACGCCTATCCAATAAATTTTATAAAGGTTTTGAGTAGGGCCTAAAAAACAATGTAACGACGTGAAGTTCCCACGTTTACTTCCTTACTTCCCCCTAATAAGACAAGAGCGTTAAGATATCACAACAATCCGTTTTCATATTTTTTTCACTTAATTAATAAAAAAATGCCTTCGTTTAATTTTAATTTCATATCAAATGTAAATATTGACATAGTTTGCTCAAATATCCCTCTACTATTCACCATCCATAGCTCGATCATAATTTATGTGAATAGTGCTTCAAAAAAGAGTTCAAATTTTTAAAAAATCCTTTTATTCCATGAAAAAAGTGGATTTAGCAGTTAACGTCAGAGTGAATTTTGAAAGAATCAGGTTACCACCCCTTCCTTGATTTTTTTTAGCGAAAAATCAAGTTTTGCTACTGGAGCTTACATACATCTACAGTAGACCTCTATATTTGGGGTAGTGACGGGTAGAGAAGTGCACAGATAGCCAAAACCATCGATAATCCATTTTGTCTACATAATTATTTACATATGTTTGATAGTAAGGGATGCAAGAAAAATTATAATGTATGACAATGACAAATTTTTATTTGTCAGTCTATATCTGAGAATAATCTGATATTTTGGTTTGTTTCTTGATAACTTTATTCTATTTCTCATGATTCTAATATTTTTATGTAGTCAGCATTTACATTTTCACATCAACAGGTTGACCACAGTGTCCATATTGTACAGCAATTTTATTTCAACACTTATGCCTTCATCAACAATTGTTATAGTTTTGAACACTTTAATCTTGTTTGAGAACAGCAAAGTTCGTGAATGGTACAAATTATTGAATTTTCCTAGAATTTTAAAACCTTAACATTAGACATTCTAAAGGATTCTTTTTAAAATTTTCAACCCTGGAAGTTATCAATTGATTTTCAGAAATGATACCCATTCATTTAAAATAATTAAGGCCCTTGTAAGGACTCTTATTGTGAGACCGAACTTTAAAGTACCTGTCTTAATACAAAGAGTCAATAAAAGCAATTTGCCCGCTTTTTAGGCAGATTTCTATGAGAAAAAAAAAAAAAAGTTATCATTAAAATAACTGGATGGAAAAGAAAACTCCAAGCTTTGAAGTGCCATATCTGCTCTTGAAGGACATTTTTCTTAAAAACTGTGATTGTCTATTTGTAGAACTCGACCAGGTCTATAACTTTGCTTCTCTTACATCTTTTGCCAAAACGCCTTTTAAAATATTTCAAGTGTGGTCGTTTTATCTGAGATGCTTGAACAACTTTTGCCTTTTTTTCATAAATATTTTTTAACTATCCCAGCCTACATATTGAATGTTAAACAGAATGTAAAGATAGGTAATTCTTAGTACTCAGGAACAAATTAAAAATTAATAATTTATAACTTTAATCTAATTTTAAGAATTCCAACAACATCAAAGATTGTTATTTTGAAAATTGAATTAAACATACCTGAGCAATACATCCAGGGAATAAATCTTCTTCCATAATAGTAATGGTTTTTTGGTATGAGACAAAAACTGGGGGATTATCATTAACATTTTCAATTTTTATGTGAACCTCACAATTGTCTTCATAAGCTCCATCAAATGCTTTGACTTTTAAAGTATACTAAAGAATAAAAGACAAGTTAACAAATGAGAAGAAAATCTAATATCATAAAAAAAAAAAAAAGAAGGATTGTGATACTTACATTGGTCCGGGTTTCATAATCTAAATTTTTATTTACACGTATTTCACCAGTAATTTCATCAATTACAAATGCATCATTTTCGTTTCCATAAAATATACTATAATGTACAAGGGAAGCTAAAACAATATACAAAAAATCAGATATGACGAAAAATACTGTCATTATAGTATAATTAATAAAATCAAATGATATGTGATATTTTAAAATAATTTATAAAATATGCGTATGTAACGGTAAATACCAGTGTCATTGTCTTGAGCGTTAACTTGGGTAACACGTGCATTTGTATTAGCATTTTCAGGGATGGCTTCAGCTATATATACTGCTTCAGTAAATTTTGGAGGGTGGTCATTCTTATCAGCTATTTCAATTCGAAATACCTGTTGTCCTGAAAATAAATAATGATTCATATAAGCAAAGCACTGAATGAAGGAATAATAAAAAATCAAAGAACCAAACTTAACAATTGGATTAATTTAATACCTTCATTAGGTACTCCAGTTTTGTATAATGCAGAAGGAGAATTATCAGTAGCAATAACTTTAACATTATAAAAATCCTGTTCTTCTCGATCAAACATCTTTTTTGTAGTTATGTTGCCAGTATATCTGTCTATTGCAAAATTTTCTGTATTATCAGCCAATTCATATGTGACCTGTGAAAAATAAAATAAACATGGAAAATATGGTGTAAAATAAACCTGTAAATACTTAATAAATTATTGATGAGAACTAAGAATCAAACCTGGTTGTGAGCAGTAGTACTGTCTGCATCAATAGCCCTCACTTGCATCACTGGAGTCCCAGCGGGTTCATTTTCTAATACTACACCTGATACTACTTCAGTAAAGGCAGGAATGTTATCATTGACATCCTCTAACTGGATATTAATACTAGTTTCTGAAGCCAGATTGAACTTGTTCTGAAAAAAGAAAAATAAACATGAAAATATGATAAAATCATAATATTTACTTGATCATGAACAACTTCAACCTTTTTTTCATAAATATTTTCTAACTATCCCAGCCTCCCCCCCCCCCCAGATATAGCAATATAAAGAAAAAAATTATGTAACTACTTTTACTATAAATTACTTTTATTAACCATACAAACCCAAAAATAAATAGTAAAATGGACAATAACGTTACTCAGTTGTTCAATTTGATAACTTCGCCAAAAAAAAAACAAAAAAAAACGTATTTTATGTACATCACTGACCCTCCTATTCAATAAGAAAATATTTTTTTTTGAGCGAAATAAATTAATAGAACATTCCAATTTACGTACTTTATGTAAAATTTGAAAATTCAGGTGAATAACTAAAATATAAAATATATATATATATATATACCTGTATTCGGATAGTGAGGGTATATTCAGCAATTGATTCATAATCCATTCGCCTGGCAAGCCTTATGTGAGCAGTATTTGCATCAGATTCTAATCGAAAAGTACTATATTTATTAGTCTGCTCAGTTCTTCCGGTAACTAGTTCAAAAACAGGAGCTTTTTCATCGTTAGACCTGAAATGAAAATAAAGAGAAAATAAAATGGGAAATGAACTTAAGAAGTAAAAAAAACAAGTTTATAAAATAATACTAACATGGCAGTTAAAGTAGCAATATTTTCAGTGAAATCTGTAAAATTTTCAAGAAGAACAATAGGTGAGGCTGGTATTGATGTAAAGACTGGAGCTTTCTTGTTAGACTCGACTACTTGAATGTCTAGGTTGATAACTGCGGACTTGGGGATATCCCCATGATCTGTGGCAGTAGCTCTTAGTTTAAATTTATAACCAGGATCACGCTGAAACAAATTTAGAAAATTAATAATAATATAAGTAATAAATAATAATAGCCAGGTGTTAAGCCATCATTAGAACGAGAAAAATTAAGTTTCATTTTTAAAGTAAAAATAATTTTATCGATAAACAATATGGAAGGAAAAACAAGATATAATATTTATATTATTGAATTAACTTACATCAATTACTCGATCAAGAGTGATCACACCGGTTTTACTGTCAATTTGAAAATAGGTCTTGTTAAACATATCTGCGGATCTTGGCTCTAAGCTGTACATTACGATACTGTTGTTTCCATCATCAACATCAGTAGCAGATATTCTCATTACTTCACGCTTAGGTGGTAAATCTTGAGGAACAGATTCTTGGTAGTCCTAAAAATTAGTTAACATAAAATTAAATAATTAGAAATATGTTTAAAAACAGCCATGTAGAATTTATTAATAACAATTATATTGTACATGAAGAAATTCCTGAAGTAATTCCATGCGAATTACTACAATGTGCATGAGTCAGATTTTTTTATTCACACAATATATAAAAAAATTGACTAAATGTATACTAAAAATTCATGCTAAGCTATGATTGTTCAGCAAGGAAAATTAATGCATTACTTATAAAATAAATTAATATGTAAGATCTCTTTGTGAATTTCCTCATTTAAACCTAACTAATGAAAAAGATGGAAACTTTAATTTTGTTATTATTTAGTTTTATCTAATGATTCAAATGTATATATAAAAGAATTTAAATTATAATTTTTTCCAAGGACTTGATTTATAATGGTGTAGCTGTCACCTTGTCTTGTTAAGGTAAATTATGCATCAATACATTTATTAAAATAATTTTTGTAACTAGTAAAATGTATTCATCCATGATATCGTCGAAACAATGGTAAAGTTGCGAATCTGTGAAAATTAAATTTTTCTGGAGAGCAAATATTAACTTTAAATATAAAATACTTTAAATCAAACAACCGGTTACGCAAGTTTACATCGCGATTTATACATTAACGGGTCAAGATACAGACACGCAAGTTTACCACAGTGTACTATAGGCTCTAAGTGGAAGATTTAACATAAAAAACAATTTTGGCCAAAAAATCAGATTCGCGACTTTACCAATGTGTCGACGATACACCATATTATCATTCAGCATTTGATTTCTTCAAAAATTAAAATGTGACAGTGAAATAAAAAGACTATAAAAGGTAAAATAGGCCATAAAATGTAATAAGTAATAAGGAGACAAAAGTATTCATATACTGTTTTAAAAAAATGTAGAAGATGACAAATGGCTAATGTGAAAAAAGAAATGACTTAGGATAAGATAACCCCAGAGGATGAGCCAATAGCTCGAAACATTGGGAAAAAAATAATAAAATTCAAACACGGAAGAGCTCCTTCATTAAAAATCCTATAAATTACAGCACTCTTCCTCACTAAGTGAAGAAAAAGAACCTAGCAGATAAAAATAGTACGTAACATGCTACAGTCTACTAATCTATTGATATGCTAAACAATAAAATACTAAGACATATGCAATCTAAATAAAATAAAAAAGTGTAATAAAAATAGCATTCATGCTTTTTTCAGTAAGAAAAAACAAAACTGATATCTTTTAGAACCACTAAAATTATTTAAGTGGAAATAAAATTGTACTTTTAAGTAATATCTTTGGCTTTAATCCACCATTATATAAAATTGGTTTTTATTTCCTCAAACGTATTTTAAATTTTCATTAATTGTAACACAAAAATCACATGATAAATGCATCAAAGCTAAGTTGAATTATGGCATAATGAAATATTTCTCTCAAAAGACAATGATCATATAAAAAAATTAAAAACAAATGTACGAAAATTCATATCTCATAATAATTATTTTTTTTATCTTTTTAATTTAAATAAGAGTACATTAATTATAAACTTACTGAAGAAAAAAAAAAATGAAAAATGGTAAAATATTCTTATGACTTCTCTATACAATGTGGTAAATAAAAATAGTAAGAAAATAATTAACAGGGAATCAAATAAAACAAAGCTAAATATGCTAAAGCAATACAGTAAAAGTATCATTTTTGATTACCTTATATCTTGTTCCTCGATAGAACTATTGTTAAACATAAAATGAACGACACACTTAAAATATTACTTACTTAAGGAACTTTTGTTTTAATGTTGAGCAAGTACTTATATTTTAAAAAGGTCCACAACAAATCATAAACATTTAATTCAAGAATATTACTTAAAAATGAATAAATGACAGTAAATTTTGTTTTTAAGCTTCAGTACAAGATTATCATATCTGCCTGTTGCTTTCACCTTCTTCCCCAAGGGGGGGTATGATTTTTTTTTCTAATATCTATAATAAAATCTGGGAAACTTCCTAATAAAGACTGATATATGGCTTATCTCATAATAAGGTATTATATCAACAGTAAACAAAACATCAGAAATATTAGAGCTATCAGAAGTTTCTGTTTGTTTTTAGAAGAAAGCAAAGTAATTAGATTAAAAAAGCCATCATAATTTTTAATGAGCAACTGTCTGTAGGTAAATTTTAAGTTATGAGTGTAGAGATTACAAAAGATGCTAATCTCCTTTGTCTTTCATGTGCCTGCCAGTTTTATAATATTCATCTCTTACACACAAAGGACAAAAAAGTATACGAGTATTTAATAGAAAAAACAAAACAGAAAACAGGCAGACAGTATATTATTTTTAAGTTTAAATTTCCTTGATTGTAAACATAATTTTAGCAATATTATCATACTTACAACTTTATCAAATACTGGAGGGTTGTCATTAATATCTTCAATAATAACTTTGAATGTACAAACATCATCAAGCTGAGGCCTTCCATTATCAGTCGCACGAACTGTTAAATAAACTTCTTTTTCACGGTTAGGCTCATCTCTATCAAAGCTCTGAAAAAAAAAAGAAGAGACCAATATTAGCAATGAGGCAGATAAATATAATTTATCTTGTACATAAAATAACTAGTTTAAATTGAACCAGGAATATTTTAACATCTTAACAAGAGAGTAAGTAATATGACCACAATTGCAGCAATCCCTCAACTAGATATGAACTAAGGTAACATCAATTCAACAAAATTTAAGGGAAATGACACATTAAAAGATAAATTAATACTTACATGTCTAGTAGTAATAACCCCGGTTTCAGGATCAATATTAAATTTTTGACTTTCTTGCGGAGTTGCAACAAAAGTATAGGTCACCTTCCCTCCTGATTCTGGTGGATCTTTGTCAGATGCTGTAACCTTTACATTAAATAAACAGAATAATTAAACATAATAGGTAATACAGTTTTTAATTAAAGTAGCAAAACATTAATCTTTAATACCTGTATAACAGTGGTTGTATGTGTCAGCTCTTCTGGAACAGAAGGCTGATACATTGAGCAGTTGGTGAAGATTGGTTTATGATTTTCCTGACTCTGGCTCTATATAACAAAATTTGATAAACATTTGTAAATGATACAAGTAAACTTACAGGATAGGTAGGGGAGAGTTGGGTAAAGTGGGGTACCAATCTAATCGCGGTGTCTTTTGGCGCTACTTATTAACTGAATGGTCTATTTGTTTCCTTTGGGTGTGGTGTTAGTTTAGCAAGGGGTTCTATATTGAAAAGTTCTTCTGTTAGAATTTGAGAGTTAAATATATATTTTGAGTGCAATTTCTCTCATTTTAGTACTAACTTCAAAATGGTATAACTCAACCACATAGTCCTTGATTGCTATGTTTATTATTTCATTGGATCGGTCATTCTATTCTATTCATATGTGTTTCCGTTTGTTTTAACGTTTCTATTCATATTTATTACCGTTTTACGATTGTTATTTTCATTAAACACCCTGTCGGCTAAAGTGGCCTGGCTAAAAGCCTAACTTATACATTTACTAAATCATTTACCTCATTGTTGGTAGGCTGTATGCCTAATATATTTCCCTATTTTATTTTAATAATGTCAGTGCATAGAAATAGAAACACAATAACCGCCAACAAGTCGGATCATGCCATATCTTTCAGTTCCAATAGTAAAACGCACAATTCTCACCATCGATCATCCCATCAAATTTTCTAGTTTTACTTTTCGTCAAATTGCAAGTTACTTATTATCAAAGAAAATTAAAGAATGGAAAACTTGGGGCAGAGG
This sequence comes from Aelia acuminata, assembly GCA_911387785.2. Taxonomy (NCBI): domain Eukaryota; kingdom Metazoa; phylum Arthropoda; class Insecta; order Hemiptera; family Pentatomidae; genus Aelia; species Aelia acuminata. Next base: position 163,402,411 of record OU426980.1, read on the forward strand.
CCATTTTAACTTGTTCAGCTTGCAAACAAAAATTGGGAAAAAAAAAAAAATACGTTAAAGAAAGAAAATTGCCTGAAAAAAGAAATCTACAGAAAAAATAACCAAGAAATCCCGTTAGAAATCAATGAAAAATCGTTAGCAAATGTATAATGAAAAAAAAAAGTCAAGAAGAGAAAACTGAAGAAAAAGAGCTAAGAAAATCATTTCATGAAAATGATTTTTGCACAGTGTGCTTGTGTGCACTTTACGTTGAAATGGAAAAGAGTTCTGGAAATGGAAATTTCAGGAAAAGAGTTCTGAGCTGTGCCAATTCAAACTTGACGGTGTTCTTTGCAAGCTCTGAAGAACTTTTAAGGATCACAAAGTTCCCCCTGTGTTATGTTTTAAAATATATTTAGTTGTTAGAAATTAATTATCTTTTGATCAATTATATTAAACTGAATAATTTTGGTCATTGTGGTAATAATTATAGTTCAGATATGGACATTTTCCATTCCGTTTGTAATAAACAACTTAACAATTTTTTATTAATCCTATGCTGAAGTATTGTTATAATAGCAGGTTCTATACAAATTTTCCAACATTTTAATACATAGATGTATGCTTTATATAGTTGATCATTTCTTACCAATATGCCCCATCTTATCAGAATTTAGAAAAAATTGTTTTAATAAAAATAAACTATTTAATGAGGAATTATTACAACACCTAAAGGGAAACAATTGGGAAGCATTAACTACTCCTGAATCGGATTGTTTAACTTAGTAATACTATATCAATAAATGTTATTTATCACGTTAATGCTGTAAAGTAGCAATGTTACTCTAAATATTTGTGTAGGCAAATATCAATGAAACTCAAAATATGTTTACTAAGGAAAATTCATTAAATTATTAATCATTAGTATAGTGTGTGTGTGTGTGTGTGTGTATATGAATATATATAATTCATTTATTTTCTTTTTCTTAAAGGTTGTATCAATTTATAGTTTTGCTATTCTATTGCTATAGCGTTTTTTATTCTCAAAGCTTTATTTTCATTTGTCATTTTATTTATAATTATTTTTTTAAGCATCATTAATATAAGAGTTTAATTATATTCCTGATGTAAAAACTGCAGCTAACCCCGAGGTGACGGCTATAAGTGCCAAGCTTCCATAATGTTCGTTTTTAATTTTAAATTTGTAAATAATTGTATGTTTATTTTAAATAAGCATTATTATTATTAGTATTATTATTATAAGTCTTATATTTTCAAAATAAATTAAAAAATCATATAATTTTAAGATTTAATAAAATAAGTTATTTTTTTAATTAACGACGATAATTTATCAACAAATGAGAGATTTATAAAATAATATACCTAAGTAAAAATAATAATTTGGCTAATCTCAATACCATCATATAAAATAGGTTCATATGTAAAAAAAATATAATAATATAGAAATAAATAATAAAAAGTATGTTAATGTTTAGCTAAAGGTATGTGGTTGGGCAACTGGCCCGAAACGTTGCCAAACTTTCAAGTAGAGCTCGGATTCCCATGCAATTGTATCCTTTGATTGGTAAGTCAGAATAAAGCGAACTCAAGTTAGTTATTCGAATCAAGCCTATTGGGATGTTACAATGAAGTTTTATACAGCACGAAATTGCACGTTTTGGCGTTTACTGCACGCTTTGAAGTTTGATTGCACGAAAGTGCATCATTTGATATTTTGAAGAAAAAAAATATTACAAATTTTAATTTCCTTAAAAAAAAAGAGAAGGGAACTTGGGAGATGTAAAACAAACAGAAACCTCCAATTTCCAAGAACTGAGGGTTCAGTAGTTTCTGGATGTTTACATTTTGTTTCTTAATTCTCATTGTTCTGTTATTATCAAACTAGCTTCTGTCGAGTATATAGAACTAAAAATGCCAAAAATTGGAGGAAGTGTCTTCGAAAATTGCGGGATGGATTGAAAAATATTCTGAACTCAATAGGGTTGGTAGTGCAGTGTTTTGTATATCTAGTGATAAAAATATTGGATGAGAGAGAAAATCACAAATTGATACCCACTGTAGCACAAGTACCTACCAAATTTTTTTTTTACCCCCGAACGGTAACGGGTTGTGCGTGTTATCAGACTATTTTTATCAGACGCAAACCCTCCCTTTAAGACTGCAGCCACCCTTTACAATCGGCTGGATCCGCCCATGTACCAGACTGATTTAAAAAAAAGCTTACGCACCGGATATTGCATGTGGTGATTCGATAATTTGAGTAGTATCTTTCCTTTTTTAAGATCTTCCTTTTTCCAATATAATTACAACTCACATGCGAGTATTTTACTCTTTATTCCACATCATGATGTTACTATTTTATGTAAATATTTTATGTTCCGATTTTTTTTTATCAGAAATATTTTCAAAAATAGATCAATAGTGTTATACAAAAGATCCAAAATTCGGTTATTTTACCAAAATGTATACTAAAAACAATATTATAAAAATAATTTATAAACATAAAATATTTCAATTTACTCTCCGCTACTTATTTTATTCCAAAGTAGCTATTTTTTGTTCACAAAAATAATTTAATGCCTGATTTTCAAGCAATCCATTTTTATTGCACGTTTGGAAGTTTTTATTCCACGTTTTCAAATTTTTACTGCACGGAATTCCGAGCTTTACTTATAAGGAATATATAGGTGCAAAAAAAAATGGTCAGTCTTAATAAATAAAATAAATGAAGGAATCATTAACACAAAGGTAAAAAATCACATTGAAATATAAGTATAATTGTGTTAATTATTTAAATAATTACACTTGTAGGAGGATAGTCGTCGTAGTAGGAAGAGGTAGGCATTCTTTCGGCGAAACGTCTTGAATGACGAAGCTTTGTAGGGTTTCTCTTAGTTCGTGGAAGCAGGTTGGTCCCATTTTCTGGAAAAAAGAGAAGATATATGAGTTGTTTGATTACAATAAAAAAATCTGGTGCGATACGCGCAGCCCACAATTTTCACTTACCAACCTCCTTAAGAGTAGAAATCAACTTGTTTTGCCAATTAGCAAAGTCTCAGAATATAGCTTTTTCCACATATTTTTGTATTATAGTATTATAGTAGTAGTAGTAGAGTATTATAATAATTTAAAAATTTGAAAGTTCTCAATACTTGTCGATTTCTAATTTTTTTTTTTTTTAGGGGCCTAAATAAATCCAAATTTCATCAATATTCGAGCCATTTTTTACTACTGCTTGATTGTTTTTTACTGCGAGTTGCTTTTTGTGAATATATTGAGAAGGTGAATTGATAGGTATATTTACGGCTAGTAGTAAATAAACTTAATTTTCATGTTTGCCTCTGATGCCTTTTTGGAAACCGACAAAATTACTGATCATCTAAACCCATCATATATTTCATCTAGAAATCTAAAATGGAACTGAAGTTTGTAACCTAAAATATAATTATTAAACATTATCTTGTATCATATGTTTTTCGCACAGTTTTGTTTTGTTTGTTTTTTGTTTGTCAATTTGTTTTTCGAACAGCTTTAATTGATTTGAGCATCGCCTATTTACTCTCTAAAGTACAATAAAATGTTTTTATTTATATTTGTGATTATACGGGAATGCAATCATAATACTCCATCACCTCAGATTTTATAATTCTCTATTTATTCTACAGAAAATTTCATTTAGTTAATATGGGAACCAATAATTTCCACCAAATATGTATGTTCCAAAACACGTTGAAAAGTCTTTCGCATAAACAGAACGCTTTTACTTCTCACCAATGGTTTGTCATTAAAGGCGTCTTGCGGATGCGTGGGTTCAAGGTGTACAGGGAGTTGTCGGAGTATTTTTCATTTTTCCTACAGTGTATGTTTATCGATATTTTTTCTTCTTATTTCTAGGCACAATGAGGGACAGTTAATTTTTCCATATAAACAAAATCAAAGGTACTAGGAAAACAAAAATGTTTCCTTCGCCATTTAAGCCCCCTCATAACATTTCTATAATGAGAAAACCTACCTAATTTAAAGAATATACTTGATTCTCATTAAACATGACTAGTTTTTTTAATGTCATCAAAATCGTTTTTAAAGAAATCGGGAAAAAAAGAACTAAAAATCAGAAACAATATATGAAATAAAGTGCCTCCTCCTATTTCAGGTTCGTACCGGTTATCGTTTTTCAGCTAGTCTGTTCAAACATACTTACATACACTTAAAAATCATTTCGCGGGACTTGGCACTTTGGCTCAGGGGACCCCAAAACGTGTATTTCAGTTGAAAAGCGTAATTCGAAATTTTTTCGATGACAATAATTCCCCTTATATTTCTACTATATATTTCATTTATAGGAAAGCGAAAGTAAAAAAAAAATGCCCACGCTTGGTGAATACACAGCTTGCCACTTTCTTCTTTCTTTCCCAGGCTTACGCATCATCTCAATGAGAAGCAAGAAAGTGAGTTAAAAAAATATAAAATACAATAATCAAAGGATATTTCTAAGACACAACGAAAAATAATTGCTCGTGCACTGACTTTAAGAAGCAATTATTGAAAGATGAACATAGACAGATTACTTTCAATATTTTATTTTGTTTAATAGCATTAATAAGTTATTTCGAGTTTTATAAGTTTATAAAATTTCATAAGTTTATTGCAGTAAATGGCTGATTTTACAACTTCTAATAATAAAGAACCCGACTATATATACATATTTTTAGCCGAAACCGTATTTCGGCCGCAGACCTGGTTTCGGGCCGAAACCGAAACTTTTTTAGTTGTGTATATATAATACATGCAGGTGTGAATATTGGCGGATCCAGGGGGGGGGGGGGCTGTGGGGGCTGCAGCCCCTCCCTTTGGAAAAATTTTCGTCATTTAAAGATAGAAATTGACTTTCCTTAATGTAAGGAAGCAAGTTAAAGAACAAATAATGTGCATAACAAGTAGAATTTTAGTTGTGGGAAAGGAACATAAAGGTAAAAAAACTGATTAGCAGATCCAAATGAAGGGTTGTGGGGCTGCAACCCCCCCCCCCCCATTTACGATCGGCTGGATCCGCCCATGGGTGTGTAACGTATCTAGTTTAGCAATAATATCAATGCAAGCTTATAGAATGACAGTAATTGAACTAAATTATTCATACATATAAAATACGTGGCGCAGTGCAGCCAATGCAGGCTATAAATGGACAAAAATAATAAATTATATCTTAATCAAACTTTTACTAAAAAATAATATTAATACATAGTATAGATGAGGTGATAAGAACAAAAATGATAACTTAAGTAAATATGTAGAGAAAGTACTTTTTTTAATAACATTTAAGCGACAGTTTAATGAAAACTTTCATATGCACTTACTTGACATTAATAATAATTGTAAAAATAAATTAAACTGAATTAGACATTTTTAGTTTTACAAGATATTTAACTAAAAATACAATTTTTTAAATTTTCTTCTTCTTTATTATCTTGCCCTTCTCCTTCACTAAAACTCCATAAAATCGGAAAGGTTCTAATTCTAAGCGAGAACAATTTTTTGCTTCATGTTCATGTCAATAAGCTGGTATTGATGATTTATCCTTACTAATTACATATCCTTGAGTTCTTTAGACAGCCATTTCCGTTTATTTGGTAGAAATGAGTCCGAACATCCCAATAGATAATTCTTACCATCGCGAGTAGGGTAGGATCAAGTAGGTTCTGATTTTTTCGAAAATTGTTTCCTTGCTGTGCATATTTTAAATGACAAAAAAATCTCGGAGACCATTTTTGACCTTTTTGAAAAATGTATATCCAATGTTAAAAATTTAGTTCAAATTCTTCTTCAATTTGTTTTTTCTTTTTCCACCCCTACAAATGGTCATTTTAATATAGAAAAGGCTGATTACCCTTCTTAGAGGAGTCTATTTTAGAAAAATAAACTTAATTTAAAAATTTCGTGAAAAGAAATTACATGCGACTAATACCTAACTAATTAATGGTTTCAGTGGGACCGATGTTATCTCAAACTTCGATCATCTCCCAACTTCCATTTGCTTCGAAAGCTTTGTTAGAGAACTTTTGCCGTGACAGCATAGTATAGTCATCCCCCAATTGAAATAATTTTTCCTGAAGACGTTGTCAAATTGTGACTGATTTCATAATTTTTGTGCATGTAAAATGAATATATCAAATGACCTGATATGAAAAATGAATCTCTGCCATCATAAAGCCGATGAAATACAAAATGGCGGTCTTGTGAATACGTAGTTTGAAAAGCTGAATCTCTTAAGGCAGTTACACAAAATAAATGACAATTAATACTAATAAATTCAAGAAGTCGTGTAGTCCTGCTACAAGGGATATCAGACCAGAATGCTTGACTGATTTTAGCCGAACCGAAACTGCGGTCCAAACCACGATTTTAGGTCGAAACAGAAACTTCGGTCATCACAAATATATATATATATATATATATAATTAATCAGATATGAAAAGGAAACATGGTTGGTTTTATTCATGAAAATATTAAAACGAACAGAAAAGTTTAAGGGGTTTTCCCTGGCATATCATTGTTCCCTTAGAAGCAACAACCACTACGCTAGATTGATGTTCCAACAGCACGCCAACACTTTTTCCATTCCCTAAATGCTAAATCTCTTTTTCTTTTCACAAAATGCACCCTGCCGCTAGTTATTAAAAGAAAAAAATAACCAGGGTGCGCATCAAAACAATGACCCACAACATAATGAAAAAAAAATTCTACAGCACCTTAATGCGAAAATACGAGAAAAAAAGACAACTCAGAAAAAGTAATCAACAAGTATTAAATAAAATGACTTTTCTTTTTATTTAACCATTTTTGTTATTCGAAGTATTTTATTTTTATACAAGAATATTATAGAGGTTGATGTCAGAGAATAATCCCAAACTGAAATGTATTTTTAAAATAATTTATAAGAATATTTCAACATCATATTTTAAGAGTTAAGACTGTTTTCCGTAAACGCTAAAAGTGTAGTATATCCTAGCAAAATTTTTACTCAGCCCGAAGCATATATTTTATAGATTATGTTTTTCGTTTAGTATTTTTATTGAATTTTTTTTGGTTAAGTCAGGAGTATTGTTTAGTTTAGCGCGAACGAGCTCTAAATACAGTGCCTATTATTACATTTTAAGACTAATTGTAAGATTAAATAATTATATGCAATCCCAAAATACATACATTAAATAAAATAAGGTTCTTCGCTTAATTTTTAAGTGAATGAATGACTTCATGAATATATTTTATTTAGCCTTTAACACTCACATTCATAGTTTGGAGGGAACACAGGCCCATCAATAGGATTATTCTCAAAACATTATTCATTTACTCATTTAGGATGATTTCAGTCAACAACTTTTCCTATATTTAAACAGCTTAGGTTTCGACCTAAACATATGGGTCTTCATCAGGGCTAAAATGGAACAATAACAATATATATATATACATATATATATATAAAGAATAAAGGTAACAAGAACCAACTATTAACATATGTTTACAAGACATGTAAATTATGAATCTTGTAATTATAATAAAAGTTATTTCAAAATATAAAATCCACGATTAAGTAACTGATTGACATGATAGAATTAACTCTGGTATTAGCTAGGTTAGTCGTGAGGATTACAGTGAGACTGAGGTGAAATTACAGTTATAATGATTTTCATTAATTTTCATGTTTGTAAGATATCTTTTTATTTTATTATTCATGCAAATACCAAAATTATTATTTCCATGTTCATAAATTTAAAAAAAAATTATTTCCTTCGTGGGATTGTTCAATATTGCATTCTGAAAAACCTCATCATTTTAACATCTCCCTATTTTTCACCGTTCTCATTATTTTTTTTTTTTTTTTTTTTTTTTTTTTTTTTTTTTTTTTTTTTTTTTTTTTTTCTGGTCATCTACATTCTTTGAAAAATCCCGTTATTGACTTTTATTGTTAATGTCGAATATGTTTATAACATTGCATTTTTTATAAAACTAATGTTTTTTTTTTTTACTTTCACTTACCTATTTATGAAATATATAGTAAGGGAGAGTATTGCGATCGTGAAAAATTTCGACTTCCGGTTTTCAACGGAAATACACGTTTGGGGGTCCCATGAGTCCAAACAACGAAGTCCAGCGAAATAGTCTGTGTGTGTGTGTGAACAGACTAGCTCAAAAACCATAAACCGTGCGAACCTGAAATTGGGTATTTAGAGTATGTATATGCCCGCGATGTGACAGCAAACATTTCATCAAAATTGGTCAAAGGGAGGGGGTACTTTATTTAATAACTTTTTGCGTTTTTTTCGATTTTCTCAAAAACGGCTTTAACGATTTTGAATAAACTCAGTATTTGATGTATTAATATGCCCGAGATATGATTGTAAAAATTTCATCAAAAATTATTAACCGCAGGGGGCACTTTACTTATTAAATTTTGAATCATTTTCACGCGTTTTTTTATTTACTCAAAAACGGCTTTAACGATTGTGATCAAACTGGGTATTTGATGTATGTATACGCCAAAGATGTGACAGCCAACATTTCATCAAAATTGGTCAAACAGAGGGGGCACTTTATTTCATAACTTTTTTTAAAATTTATACCTTTCTTTCGATTATCTCAAAAACGGCTTTAATCATTTTGATCAAATTCGCCATGTTTAATAAAAATAAGGTGTTCTTTAATATCTGGTAAGCTTTATCGTTATTAAAATGTTCTGAGGGGGCTTAAATGGGGAAGAGGCCTTTTTTGTTTTCCTGTAAAGTACCCTTGTTTTTGTTTATATGGAAAAATTAACTGTCTCTCACTACGCCTAAAAATAAGAAATGGCTAAATATGAAAAAAATGAAGTAAACATATAGAGGAGAAAAAAAGAAAAATATTCCGTCAACTCATAAAATACGTTGAGCACACGCATGCGGCGGAGTACGCCTTTAATGAAAGACCACTGTTCATAATTAAAGCCGTTCTGTACATTCAATGGAAATTATTTGTTTCATGGTAAATGAAGTTTTCAACAACTACTTAGAGAATTATAAAATCAGACGACTTGGAGTATTATGCTTGCATTACCGAATTACCACAAGTAAAACATTTTATTTAATAATAAAAAAAAATAGTGTTTTTTATAGAGCAAATAAAAACAAAAATAAGAAATGAATGTGGAAAAATGTGTCTTTGAGAAGTGGCAATTAACAAAGCACGGCAATTTCTAATTTAAGTAAGTTGGTAAGTGAAAGTAGTTTGTTGCGCGCACGCACCAGATTTTTTTAGTTTAAAGCTCACTCCTTTTGTGACAATGAGTTAAATGCTATTTATACATATATATTCATTTTTTCACTCCAAATCTCTTTTTTTAAATAAGCAATCTTTGCTCCCTCCTAAAACCTTCTTGGCGTCACCGCCCACAACTAACCGCTGGTATAGCTTAGCTGATGATACATTGCATTAGGTACTGAAGAAAATTCAAAGCAGCATCTGTTGCGAATTATTTCATAGAGCATGAGCGCAATAAATCTACAGCTACACTAAGAAAGACGTCACAAATTAAATTATAAAAAAAATATGAACCATTTACACACAGTGGGTTTGAAAATATTCAAGAAGTCCATTAAAATCTAACTGTGTATAAATTATGAAGAAATTGAACTGAATATTAACAGGGGGAGGGGGAGCTCATACGTATATAAAAATTCACCAAAAATAAAACAAGCAAATATTCCTAGTTGTGTCAGAGGGCGAGGCTGTTTCTACCTGCTACAATCTGAAACGATTGCGTTCAGGTAGAAAGGGGAATTTGTACGAACCGCTATTTCCAGTTCTGTCAACTTGAGGGACCTTAAACATTTGAGGATTCTCACGTAAATATTGTTTTCGAAGATTTTCAAATAATACCTTAAAAGATAAAAAAATTTATAAGAAGGTAAAAATAATAGGAAAAGCTGTGTTTTTATCACTAAAAATCTCACGACTCATCTAACCCTGATGAAAACCCCATATTTGGGTCGAAACGTAGGCTCTTAAAATTAGGTTAAAAACTAAAAAATTAGGTTAATGACTGAAATTTTGTTGTTGACTGATAATGGAACGTATTGTAAATTTGGAGAGAATTAAAATTTGGACAACTATGAAATTCCAAATTGATAGAATAATTTTAAAATAGCCAATAAAGGAACACTTTTTAAACCATTAATTTGCAAGTTGCTTGGTTACTTATGTTACCAACAAACACATTTAAAAATAAATATGAAAATATTTAGGGAAGATATTTTTTAACCCATAATATATAAATTATACAAAAGAGTGGAACATATCGCTTGTAGTAAGTAATAAACGAGATCTATTTTTACACGAACACACATACACACAAAAAAAAAAAGTACAACAATACAATACAAACAATTTAAAAATATGAGATTACAGAATGAAATATGTACAGTTTATAAAACACCCCCCCCCCCCAAATTAATTAACTATAAATAGAAATAAATTAAGGGGAAAATTTTCTCAGAATATTAAATTTTATAATCATATTAATCCACGATAAGTATCATTCAACTAATAGGTATTTTTAGAAGTGGCTTAATTTTTTTAAATGGCATAATTAGCAACGATTTAGAGGGAAGAGGTTGGAATGTCGTGTTTCGTCATTCATTAAAGTGTCAGGTTAAACGCGGTCTGGACTTGGTTGTATCCCACGGTTCAAAATTTATCCGATTCTATCTATGTAATAAAAAATTAAAATATAAATTAATAAACAGCAAACATTATAAAATATTAGGATATGTAGCCATACAATATAATAAATAACATGCTATTACTGAAAGCTTCATTCCTTTTTAAAATATTTGCAATATGTTACCGTACTAATAGTTACGGAAGTATAAAAAACCTCATAAATTAATATATTTGTATTTATTTACATAATAATGCTTCATATAAACTTCCGAGGCCAATTTTTAAGAAATATGTTTATTTACTCACGAACTGTCACTCTGGACTCAGAAGCCCTGATGAAGATCCACAAGTTGGATCGAAACATTGGCTTTCCAAAATAAAAAAGTTTTAACTGAAAATCCTGATATTCATTTAACCTAATGTTTATTTAAAATAAACATTACAACCTAACCGAAAATTAACGTTCTTTACAACACCAAAGAACTTTATAAAGTATTGATGCATCAATAGTATATTCTACAATTTGTAAAAAATTTAAACAACTTTCAGTTGTGGCCTCAAATATAAGTGAAATAAAGTAAAACATCTCAATAATCGAAGTCTTATTACTGAACACTGTCACTGTTTATTAATTATTGTATAAATTTTTTCTATAAACCTAGATCTTTTTTATACGGAATGGCATGATTGCAGGTACATTGATCTATGGATGTCACCAAAATACAGGTCTTTTGGAATTTAATGACTGAACTTCAACGCGTCAATAAAAACAATTTTTGTAGTCATTAAATATATAATCATGTATATTTATTAGACTACATCGTGTATCATAGAACTGCATGGCATTAAAAATATAAGAGCCAGCACCTGAATTTGATCAATAATATTATCATTTGTAATCCAAGCCCACTTTATCATTACGATAAAGAAGAAATATTTTGATGAGGGAAAATATATAGAATTTTTCAAATAAAAAGCTCATACATCACACTTAGTTACAAACTAGAGAATGTTTCGAAATATCTTTAAGTGCAAACGTGAAAATTCATATTATTTAAAAAATAAAATTATAAATCAATTTTTAATTTTATAAAATAAAATATTAATTGTAACACAAATGTAGACTAGGACCCTTAACTCATAAATATAACCTTCCATATTTCAACGGAGGTTATTCACGGTTATAGAAGGCACCTTCCGATGCAAAAACGATGTTACATGCGCGATTAAGAGTAATGTTTCACACATTATTTTTATTCTTAAGTAGCATTATAATTGTAATTATTGAAAAAATGACCAAGTCTCTTCGGTTTTTATTCAGGGTAATCTTTCTATATCGAATTTTTCTAATTAATATTTAAACATTTTAAAAGCTGATTTTTTTATCTCTTACACAGATCAAATATTCCTTCTTTTAAACATAAAAGCGAACTGTTAACAATCTATCATATATTTACTCAAATACAAAAAATAAGGCATCGTTTGCAATAATATACCTTATATATTTAATAAGGATCAGATAAACCCGGTAGCCATTGTCACAATATGAATAAATAAAATTAATTTAATTACGGCAATATACAACTACAAAGCTCGTCAATGTACATTAACAAGATGGTCGGCATCAGTTACTTGATGCAATTTTGGTTCATTTCTATAAGTTCCCTAAAGAAATTTAGCATGTATAAATACACGACAAATATTTTTTAAAATTTGGAAATGTATAAGAAATATAATGAGAAAACTTTTATTGATAGAGAATATGAAAAACTTGAAATAGCAATGTCATAATTAAACATCCTATAAAAAAAAAAAAAAAAAAAAAAAAACCTTTTACCAGTTAACCGCTTCAAATCCTCTTGCGACATATTAACAAACGCACAGCATGAGCTCTGACATCCAACACAGACACGACTCGACTACCACTACACTCTCAGTAGAGGGCTGGGGGGGGAGGGGGGGGGGGACTTTTTACCTGGTGGCTGCTACACGAGGCCGAAGCACGTCCCCTAGGCTAGTCACCCACAGCTGCGTCACCGACGTTTTCAAAAGCAGGTCACAACGGTGAGTCACCCATCCAGTCCTTGCCCCCCCCCCCTCCCTTGTCTTTCTTAAGAAGTATACTCACACTTATTTCACTTACCACAATTTTTTTCGCATATATGGGTGATTCTCAAACTACGGGCAATTTTTACATTTTATTTTCGAACTTTTTTAGTGAGGATGAAAAAAAAAAAATGTACATGTATTTGGACCAATCCACAGCAAATATAGCATAATAGCAGTTCATGATCATTGCTTGAAATTCAGATAATTCAATCTATAATTTCATTACCTCGGCAACGAATCAGTTACGTACGTCAATGACTAATTGTAAAAGTGCCTTAATTGTATTTATTGTTTATTAATCCAATCTTAAATTGTGGCTCACCACCAATTTTAAATTATTTTTAAGTAATTTATTTTTTGAAGAGAAAAGATTTGGCTCCGCCGGGAGTCGAACCCGGGTCTCCTGCGTTACATGCGAGGATGCTAACCGCTACACCACAGAGCTCGGCTCAAGGCAGAGCAAATCCTTTCTCTTCACTGATACCTACCAAATCTTTTCTCTTCAAAAAATAAATTATTAAAAATAATTTAAAATTGGTGGTGAGCCACAATTTAAGATTCGATTAATTAAAATAATTGACTTATGTCAATAAATATCTTAAATTGGACAAAAATTGTCCACCTCTCGCTACTACTCACAAAACTTGTGAGATAGGGGGAGTAGGTATCAGTGAAGAGGAAGGATTTGCTCTGCCTTGAGCCGAGCTCTGGGGTGTAGCGGTTAGCATCCTCGCATGTAACGCAGGAGACCCGGGTTCGACTCCCAGCGGAGCCAAATCTTTTCTCTTATTTAAAAATATTTATTGTTTAGTTTATTCCACATTTAATGCAGAATCGGATGATACCATAAGAATTGTCATAATAAGTTTTCATTACGGGAAAAAAATTCTGAAACATAAAATCATATTTAGGTATATATTTTAAAAGGCATCGAAAAATAATTTAAGCAAAAATCTGTCCCCGATTTACCTTATCAATATATGGGTGATTCTCAGATTATGGGCAATTTTCATAAAAACATTTACGGCACAATTTATGTCATTACCAGGCTGATTTTCGGGCGTGGGAATGATAGGAGTTTTCAACTTGGTAATGACATTTCCACGTATTTTATTCGGCCACGACCGCTGTGTAACTTATTGAGATTATTTCTTTAGCCAGCTGACTTAGACAAACGATAGTCAAACAAATATGACATAAAGAATGAAATAACTTGAAAAGAAAGCGTGTTAATACATGCCGTGGTAATGACAACAATAAAAGTACGTGACTTTTTTTACGAGGCACATGCGCGGAGGCCGGCTCCCAACTGAAGTCTGTTAATCCATAGGTGGTTTTCCTTAAACTCCATGGTGATCACTATACTCAAAAGAAATTTCCCCACTGTTCCTCCTTTTTCAAGGCTTTATCTCTGCCATTTTGTTTTGTGAATGGTAATGACGTCAAAGTGAAGGGACAAAGTTTCGAAACTACTTAAACATACTTACAGTTAACTAAAATTAACAAAAAATATAATTCAGAATGCTCCAGTTATTCTTTATGAGTGGAAATAAATTTCACTATCATTAAACATAGGTTTCAAAAGAAAAAAAAATGTACATATATCCTACTAAATCGAGAGTGGGACAGTGCGTGGTAATGACATTACAGTAGGTTAAGTAATTAGAAAATCATATTACTCATTAATATTTTCATTTTTTATATTTTATTATGAAGAAATATACCTTCACCATATAGCAATGGAAAAAAAATCAGGTTATTCTTAACCATTTAAGTAAAAGTTGTAATGGACTAAAACTTGCCCCTAAATTGAGAATCACCCATATAAAAAAAAAATTAAACAATACTCATTTATAGGTACGAGAAAACGTATTCCTCTGGTATACATTTCATGAGAACAAGTAATCTTATGGGGAGTGGAAGAGCATTGAATTTTAAGAAAAATGAGAACCAAATCTTAAAAATGTGTTTATCAAACGGATGATAACCACGGGAGAAATTCCGGTTTATACAGATGAAGTCCAAAGCTGTACAAGTCAGCAGCTAGGAAATCTAATTACATAACCAGGCCAGCTTGGAAAAACGAGATTTTCAACTAAATTTTCTTGGGAGAAGTTTTTGTGAACTAAAAACCCCGAAATGTTTGGAATTTACAGCTAATAGTTTGAATCATAGCCATAGTTGCGCGTTGAATGGTATACTGCTATTTACATCGCCAAAATTGACTATCAAAAATCAACACTTAGTAAGAAAAAAGAAAACAGGTTAAAAGTAAAATGATATCAAATTCTGTATATAAGGGGGGCTAGGAAGCCAGGGCCTCCTCCCCGAAATGAGTAATATAAAGAAAAATTTATTTATAAATATTTTTTATAAGAAGAGAAGAGATAGACTATCAAAAATCGGCAATTTGGCGGTAAAAAGTGAAAGGATTCATAGCTCTTACATCCAAAGCGCATTCTCTCTCTCTATCTACCAATTCATATATATATATATATATATATATATATATATATATATATATATATATATATAGCCAGCACCTTGTTGCAGTAAACAAGGCGCATATTAGGTTATAAGGCTATAACTAGGGAGAAATAAAAGGATCTATAAAACACATTTTGAAGCATATTACGGAGGTTTCCACTCCCTCCCCACCCCAAACACTGAGATTTACAAAATAGTTTTATAATCGCGTCTAGAGGAAGAAACGATTCATTGGATAATAAAACGGCTGAGTAATTACAGATAATTTAGGAGCCTCTTCAGGGAGAATAGATCTCCATTCTCGTTAACCGAAATTCTTGAATGTCTTGGAATCCAGATGAAGAAAAGCTTCTTGTTTTGATCCACTGGCATTTTTATGTACTCATGAATCTTCCCCAATGCAGGGAAAATATAGGAAATTTTTTCAGGGACTCTTAACCAGCCACATGCACGACGAAACTTAATTTTATCACACTCATGTCTCTTTTTATCGAGTAATGATTGTTTTATCATCTTAACCATTAAAAACTTTAATTGTCGATATTTTATGGCTAAGGTCACAAATGTACTCAAATAAGAAAAACTATCTTCGTAAAAAGAATATGGTACCAGGATATCCTAAAATATAACATTCATCATCAAAACTACTGAATTGTAATATTTTTCCATGTCAACAAAATATGTAAATACAGTGGTATGACATAAATATGATTTCATTTTAATACATACAATACGATACATTAATACGATACCTACAAATGTTTCTTAAAATAGCCAGTAAAAGGTAGTTTTCATCAAAAGATTTGGACCCGAATAGCCAGAGAAAAGTTTTATCGAAAAACAGACTTCAGAGCCTCTCATTTTTCTTCAAGCCCTATTAAAAACTTGATAGAAGTGATAGACCAAAAGGAACCTTTACCATCGACCTTTAAGGTAATTTTTCTTAAAACTGGGATTGCCTGTTTATAGAACTTGATGAGGGCTATAGGTTTCATCTCTTACACTTTTTTCCCTTAAACGTATCCGTTTTGAGATATTTCAAGTGGTCTTTTTATCTGACAAACTCTGTATGTTTTGTCACACTCGATTCATACTTGTAGATCATGTTGAGCCTGCGATAAACTTTATCAAAAATCCCATTGGAAATATGAGAGATAGGAGAGAGGCATTAATTCAGAACGAGAATCGCACAATTAATAACAAGGGGCTATAAGGGTTTAATGGGAACGAGCAAGTTAGTAGCCGTGCAGTGGGAACTTCCAACCTGGGAAATGCTATGGGAAAAACGGGCCCATTTTCTACGGCTACTCCCCCCACAACTCCTATTCCAGTAATTAAAAATTGATAGACCCATTCTCCCAATGTGAGGGGTTCCGGCAAATGGATATGAAAGACACCCTTCGTTGATAGGATACCGGGAGGTGTGGGGGGAGGGGAGGTGATGTCTGAATGTAATTGAAACCTAAAGAGCTTTACTAATCAGGCATTCAATCGTCTTTTTTTTAGAATAAAAAAAAGAGCATTCGTAACTCCATCAAGCAGGAACTGCTCCTTGTTAAAATACCTATAAGCCTAATTTTGTTTTTTATAACCAATTTAAAATTGGCCTTTCATCGATGTAACTATTCACCAATCAAAAGCAAGGAAATTAGAACTAGGAAAATTTTAAATTTTTCCTTAGCTCTAATTGAATGGAGACAACAGTGAAGCAAAATATAGTGAAATTCTGTCACAGTTTAGGAATAATATCAATAACTTTCAAGAAGAAAGTTTAAATTTAAAGTTAGCATATTTAGTTTATATAATAATCAGGTTGATTAAAAAATGTTCACTACGGCTTTAAGTATTGGAACCGAAACACTATATGATGTAGGTAGGTGGCTTCCAATAAATAGACCACCACAAAACATTTGACCGAAAAGCTCCATCTCCTGTTCACCAAACGGACAGAACACGTCATATTTTAGTGGCTTGTTGAAGTAGTGACGGATATCCGCAGATGTGGAACCGAGCGGTCTTACACGTTATGGTCGATTAGGCGATACATCGGTAATGATTAATGTTGCAAAAAATAACGCATCGGAAAGGGTGAGCAGTGGGCCGTGAATAGGGAGGCAGGGAGGATGTTGGGAGGGAGCAAGGAGGTTAGGAGTGGAGTAGCCTCAAGAGCAAGGACCGGGCAATGACCTTCCTCCACCTCCCGTTCCTCTCCTGTCACTCTTAGCCGTCGACCTGGAAACGTAGAAAATAACTACCACGGAAGGATCTGTCTTGTCCCGACGGTGGTCAGAATTCCCAAGTGTGAGTCTCCTAACTCTTGACTTAATCATTACCGGCTAAAACTATCGAATATAAATTATCGAAGACTAATTAAATAATAATGAGTCCTTACGAGGCACATAAGGGTATTTAACCGAAAAGCTGGTCCCAACCAATATTCCTTATAAACAATGGCTCCCAGTTGAAGTAGAGGACCAGTCAGTGAGATTATGCCAAGTCATTCTCGTCCCCTCTGGCCCCTTATTGAGATGGCTGATACTAATCCAAGTCAGTCCTCGCCTTCACCTCGACTCTCCTTATTCACTCGCTCTTAGCAATATATATATTTTTTATTTCATGCTAATGAATTGATCATATGACGGATAATTCGAAACTGGGCCAGTACTCGATTTTCATATAGTTATATATTAAAGAGCAGTATTAATTTGAGGACATCCTGAAAATAACTTTGTCAATTTATGCGAATAAAGCAAGATATGTAAACATGACAACAGTAGGTCATCAATAAGCTCTGATGTGTTTAACAGATGCTACTAATTTGAAATCAAGAGAAATGAATGATACTCATGTGTCCCGTACTTCATGAATTCAGGAGAAGGAACGTCCTTCTCGAGCAGTAAAATACCTAAAGTCATTTAAAAATTAAAACCAATCGGGAAAAACAGATAAACCATCTCCAATGGAAGAATGTATGAGGTTTGTTTGTTGTTGATCAGGGACGTACAACACTGTGGCCATCAACATTTCTTTATTTATCTATCTTGAGGAAACCACCGACCCGAATCCGGCTGGCCATTTATTAATCATCAAATCCAAACGAGGTAGTCCAAAGGATTTCGTCTTTGCGGCAAACTGATAAAATTAGGGGAAGGCGACGAGCTGTTCTCACTATTTAAGGCTCAATTATGGCTTCAAATATAGCTTATTGATACTTAAAAATTAATTCATATAATAGTATTTATGAATATAATACTTAATGAATACATTAAATGAATACAAATTTATTTAATTCGTATTTTTCGTTTTACATATTTTCTAGGAGGGGAAGCTGCCCTTCCCTGCGGACGTCCATGAATCCAAACCTCGATGAAAAGTGGTTATAATGGTCCATAGGCAGGGAGGGGCTTCTCCAGAGCGACTTTGGACTCAGTAGCCCTGATGAAGATCCACAAGTTGGATCGAAACGTTGGCTTTTCAAAATAAAAACATTTTTAACTGAAAATACTGATTATGAATCAACCTATCATAACTTAATTATAATTATAATAAATTTATAGACCTTGGTAATTCAGGATTTCACTAATTTTGTTCTACCTAATCCAATGATGGGGGGATAAAAAAACAATTCATTATTTTTGGTTTGTCGCACATGTAGATCGCAATTAATTGTACATGAGAATTGAAGAATGTTGGTATGGCGCACAGTGGTCCGAAATTACTTGGAATACTGTACATAACGAAATTACTGGTTTGGCGAAAAAATTACATAGCACACGATATATTATTTTTTTATTTTTCAAGGTTCAGGTATAAAGAAAGACACCGTAATATCTGATATATACATGATTTACTTACAAGATTAAGAAGCACGGATGCAAATTAATATTGGAAACAGATCCTGTGAAGAAATTGAAATTACTTCTGGCCTGCTTCAAGGAGATAGTCTCAGACCTGCACTCTTCATAATATTCATTGCCGAGAGTAAAATTCTTCGTAGACAACGGAGCGGTTGGTGTGAGTGCTGATCACAAATACGAAGTGAAGATGCTTCTCCTAGCAGATGATGTTGTGCTCCTAAGCCATTCTTGGAAAGAGGCGCAAATAAAGTTGAGACTACTAGAGAGGTACTGCGACAACCATCTGCATATCAAAATCAAAGGTTGTGGTATTCCATAAAGCACCCAAAATAAAAAAACTGAACCCGTGAACAATGAACCGCTGGAATATACAAAACTTTACACGTACTTAGATGTCCCATTCACGGCAAATTCTGCAAAGCAGCTGACCATTTCATTCAAAGATTCAAACCATCGCTAGCGCAAAAGTCAAGGAAATTCTCAGAAAAGGAAAGAGTGATTCCTGGAATACCAAAATAACATTGCTCGATGCTATGGTACCATCAACATTGTTATATGCTTCAGAAATATGGAGCCTAAGGTACATGGACGCATTAGAAGTAGTTCACTTAGTTAAGATTTTTTAAAACCCTGTACTTCTGGCCTAGGTCAACACCTGGCTACGTAACAAGACTGGAAACAGGTACCCTCCCTATCCAAATGAGAATCTTTAAGGGTATAATTAACTTATGGACCAAACTCTGCACGTTGACAGAAGAAAGACTCCCGCGGCGTTGCTTCGACAGATTAAGAAAACTAGATAGAGAACGGAGCAGTCACAACATGGGATATAACTGGGTCTCGCGAGACCGAACTATCGCTTCAGTCATAGGGTGCCAAACAGAATTTTCAGACGGTTTTTTAAACTCTTTTAGTAAGTTTAAAGAGAGCTTAATCAAGAAAATGAAAAACCATCTCCTATCCACAGATATAAACAGTTTGAAATTCATAATGGCATAACAAATACCGAAACATCTGCAATTTTCAGTATAATAGCCCGGAACAGCATTTGAAAACTCATGTCCACATTCAAAAAATCAGGTTTAATTAAGAGTTGCAAATACAGAAGAAATAAGGCTATGTGCAATGAATAAAACATTTCGCCTGAAGGAAAGTGAAATCTGCATCAACTGCAATCAGATAATCACTGACTCCTTTTCCCACCTTCTTCTGCAGGGCCCATCCCTGGAGGATCATCATAGAAAATACCAGCTTACTTATCAGGCACTTCTTAACAAAAAAAATTGTTGAAATATTGAAAATTTATAGTTTAAAAAAACTGAATAATGTTTACAATTTTCTATTTTCAACACTCAAGTTCTAGGATGTGTATATATGGATATGTTTGCACGCGGACATGTGTGTGTGTAGGTATATAAGTGTGCGTGTTTGTAAGTGTGTGTGCGCGTATGTATGTGCATGTTGTGAGTATGTATATATAAATCTGCGTTCGAGTTTGAATATGCGTTTGCGTGTTTGTATTTGCATATTAAACTTATTTATTGTAGAAATGCCTCGGATATTTCTCTATTATCATAGAATATCTGTACTTACTAACAAACATATAAGCTATGGGCGGACCCCAACATCGTTTATGTCGCTTAAGTTGAAATAAATCGATACCTGATCACGTAATCCCAAAATCGACATTATTTTCAAACTCAGCACCCCAAATAACCTATGAGTGCACCCCAATATCGTTTATATCGCGTACGTTGAAATAAATCGATACCTGAGCGCGTATTCCGAAAATCGATATCATTTTCAAATTCAGCACCTCAAATAACCTAAGAGTGGACCCCAATATCGTTTATATCGCGTATGTTAAAATAAATCAATACCTGAGCGCGGAATCGAAAAATCGATATCATTTTCAAATTCAGCACCTCAAATAACCTATGAATGGACCCCAATATCGTTTATATCGCTTAAGCTAAAATAAATCGAGAAATCGATATCATTTTCAAATTGAGCACCTCAAATAACCTATGAATGGACCCCAATATCGTTTATATCGCTTAAGCTAAAATAAATCGATACCTGAGCTCGTAATCGAAAAATCGATTTCATTTTCATAATTAGCACCCCAATTAACCTAGAAATCGACCCCAATATTGTAAATATCGGATAAGTTGTAATCGATACCTGAGCGATCCTGAGGTTTTACATCGATATTTTTTTCATTATCGGCAGCCTTGATAATCTAATAATCTATCTTAAGATCGATATAAGGTAATTTATTATACTTTAGAAGATTTCCATAAAAACGGTTAACCCAATAATGAACAACAATATGGAGAAATCCGATAAAAAAAGCCAATATATTCATCCTTAAATAATGAAAATCAAGCTTTGACTTTTATATAAGCTATCATTGCGATAAAGATCATATCAGGACTTTTATTTTCTGGTCCGAAATATAAAAGTCATGATGTGATTTTTATTTATTTATTAGAAATATAAAAGTCCGGATTTGACTTTTATTATCTTTCCGAGAAAATAAGAGTTAATTTCAAACGCTGATTCTAAAAGTTATAATATTTAGAATAGAGTTTACTTTTTGAGCTTCCTCGCGAATTTTATTTAGTGTTTCTTTCATAATTTCAAAGTCAGTGGGTCTGCAATGTCTTGTAGAGGATGGTCTTGTGTTTTCCAAAATTGTTTGTGTTAATAAGCAAGTAATAATCAATGGGACGAAAGATGTGATAAACATTCTGCATCGGTAATATTTTGACCTCCAAATGTCTGTTTATATTCAGTATGCACTGAAGGGCCATCGCATCCCCATTTTAGACAAGAGTAAGGTCGTGTCATACAGAATTCAGACCGGTCTCGGGGTATGTGCAAAACTCTCAGTGGTTTCAATATTTTCAGGATCATACTCCATCTTGGCTTCCAAAATCTATTTTAGATGAGAACATTTCTATTGAAACAGTAACAAGAGACTGAGAAAAATAAATTAATATTGTCGCCTGGAGGAATTGCTGGCATTGTTTACTCTTGAAGAGTTTAGTCTTTAATACACGAGTTGGAATTATTGAGACCCAAACCGCAGAGGCAAGTTGGGGCAAGACAATCCTATGGTGTCTTTTAGACAAGATTAGAAGTGCTATTCTCAGACAAGTATGAAAACGGAGCATGATGGAGCTCAATAGTTATGGATTACTAAACATTCCTTAAAGTTGATTATTGGATCATCTACTTAATAAATCTGTATTTAATTGTATATTAAAATCTTCAAATTAATATAGCCTTTTCTCTTTTTCAGGTATGTTGTAAAAACCGAAAAAAATAATAGAAAATTATAATTTTGTTCTATAAGATATTTTTAAAATTAAAATAGAAGACGTATTATTACACTAAAAAAATATGTGTTGGCAATGTGACGAATACTTTTATATACTGTAAAATGCACCGCTACCTTTCCTAATCATGGGGATTTAATAGTTAACTATTTAGCATTCAAAATATTAACTTCATTTGTTTTTTTTCAAAAATGTCAAAAAATTGATTTTTTTTCGCCTAGTGGACCACTGTTTGGCTGTAATACCAAAGATAATAATGTCACACAAAGATATTTTTATAAATAAATTATTTTTGAAGAGAAAAGATTTGGCGCCGCCGGGTATAGAACCCGGATCTTCCGCGTAACATGCGCGGTATGCTAACCATTACACCACGGAGTCGCTTCCAAACGGTGCCAAATCCTTCCTCTCACTGACACCTCTCCCACGAACTCGCATACGTCAAGAGATACCCAAAATTGGACAAAAATTGTCTATCTCCCGTAAATACTCGCAAAACGCGAGAGAAAGAGGAAGCGACTCCGTGGTGTAATGGTTAGCATACCGCGCATGTCACGCGGAAGACCCGGGTTCGATTACCGGCGGAGCCAAATCTTTTCTCTTCAAAAATAAATTATTTAAAATAATTTAAAAAATAAGTGGTTACCCACAATAATGGTTAAATTAATATAAAGATATTTTTAGAAATTTTGTCACAAAACTAGAGGAACATTCGGCGGGTATAACTGCAACTTTTCTAGTTAATGATTACTAACTAATGATAATTAATGTTATCAAGAGCAATAGGACTAAGGATCGATTCTGTCGAGATTGGGAGTAGAGGGAAGAAGCAGACGTACTCAACTCCTGCGTCAGCTTCGGCGGTAAGAAAATTTCAAGGCCCGCTTCCTGGAACAGGTTCCTTCAGTGAATGCTTTGTCTGCTGCAACTATGACAACAGTGGGCGGGCATCTCACATAACAGTAGTGGTCCAACTTTACTCACTTATTTTATCATTGTTTTTATTTCCGATATGAGCGGTAGTTACTATAGGACAATTCTAAAGTATTGAGAGCATGAATACATTGATTTCCCAAGAAATTTAATCTTTCAAAAGGTACTTACTTCCCTTTAAACTGTGCCGAACCTCACCCTCGCACATCCTCGTCAGAACATTGTTCGGCTAGTCTAAATAAGACACGAACTCGAAATTTATCTGTTCGCCGATGTGTTCGGGGATAGCGCTACTGTCGTTTTTGAGTTAGTTGAGATAAGCTTCTATACCTTTTTTTAGCATTTTTCTGAGGTAGCTTTTATCCATAATGAGTTCGAATAAAAGTCAGAACAGCCGCTAGTTGCAAGTCAGCCTTCTTTGTAATGAAAATTACTGCATTAAGGTGCTTAGGTGCTGTCGGACATCTTTGTTCGCTCGACTTCACGTTAGGTGTAAATAGCTGTTTGTGGTACGCCGCACAGAGGGGCAAAACGGCAAACAAGTGAAAAAAAAATCTATATCTCGGGAACGGTTTGGCCTATCGAGATGGAAGTTGTTTCATTCGATTAAGGATGGAAAATTACAATAGGATTGCGACTAAATCCAAAAATTATATTATTTATGTATATATAATTATAAAGGAAACTTAAGAACAGATATTGTATATAATTAAAAAAAATAATTGAACTTACTTTTACCTTAATTTAGCTATAGATTAAAAAATAAACAAACAAACATAATTTAGCTTATTTTACTTTGATTTAACTCAATATTAATTTAAATTGCCTTTAAGGTGGCATTTTTTTTTTTTTTTTTTTTTTTTTTTTACTATTCAAGAATGAAAAACAATAAAAATTAACTCCAGATATGAACATTGGATTTTTGTTTTTTTTTCCTCGTTTGCCAAACTGCGTGCGGCGCGCCACAAAAATTGTCACAAAAATGACAATAGTTACCGAACAGGCAAAAGATATCAGAGGAATATATTCTCTAATACATCCCAGTCCTAGATCAATCGCTGCTATCTTAAGCCAGGATAAGTCCCAAACTATAATTATTCTTCAAATTAATTATTTTGTATGAAAGATTTTCGCTTTCTTAATTGTTTATATAGGATGAATACTATTATAAAGTGGTACGCCTGTTTATGCACATAAAGGCTGTAAAACAACTATCACTCAAATTTGCTGTAACTAGCTAAAAATATTTTTATAAAAAAATATGACATTTTTACAACTACGACAAAACCTTAAATTTCTGCTTAAAAGAAATTTTTGATAAGACAGGAACTAATCGTTTTTTATGTGTTGACTATTCAAGAATGAAATATAATAAAAATCAACTCCAGATATGAACATTGGATTATGGGTTTTTTTCCTAGTTTGCCCCACTCTGCGCCGGTTCGACAAAGTTCTAGGGTTTAGCTGTTCGAGGCTCGCACAGTGTAAAGGCCTAATTCGGCCTGGGAAACCAAACAACTTGCCCGGTCTTAGTTTATTTTGATTACATGGTGAAATTTAAAGAATCATATATTATTTCTCAAACCCTTTTTTTTTGTCGGTACGCCTTAACTTCCTTAATACTTCATCAAATTTCATAATTGACGCATCAATCTAAAGCTTTCCTTAACCGCTACACCGGAAAAATATATATCGATTGCGAGTTATAAGCGCGAAACCGCGGTTTTTGAAAATCAAAGTGGTCATAAAAGCTCCTGAATGGCGTCAATCTTTTTAGATTTTCAAGGAGAACATTTTCGATCAAATACATTTTTTCGATTAATCCCTACGTTTGCGAGTTGTAAGCAAAAAACTTCAATTCTCAGCGAAAATTTCAAAATGGTCGCATGGCTTTCGAAGGTGTCATTTTTTTTTAATTTGTCAAGACGAACATGTTTGGTTATATACACTTTTCCGATTTTCAAATTGCGAGTTACAAGCAAAAACATGCGATTTCAGTCAATAGAATCAGCCCACTCGCTTTCCGCGATACCGATGTGTTTATCAAAGTATTCCGTCTATGCCCAAGACGCACTATACGATACTAAATATACGGTGTGTACTATAATTAAGTGGGTTAGAGTGGGAATGCTTCGCACGGGTCATCTAGTACAATATTCATTCAGAATAATAATAGAATACTTCTTTATTTGATGAGTAATCAAGCAAAAGAATACCTGATGTGTATGGCATATAAAAATGATACTAATGCTTTCATTGTAAATAAAGGTCGGGTATGATGTCCTTCCTGGCTTTGGACCCACACAACTTTGGGGGGGGGGGCACCAACAGGTCCCAAGGCTTAGTTTACCACCTGCATTGAGGACACAACTACTAATAATTCATAAATATGACCATATAATATTTTCAATGTTTCCTTAGCATTAAGTACATTGCCAATAGTAGAATGTTTAATCTAAGCAAAGACACAAATATAAAATATAATTCCATCCCCCGTTCAATCGTGGAATCTTTACTGTTTGCTTGTTGAAACAGAAGTTTTATAAACATGGTACAAAAAAAAAAAAAAAAAAAAAAAAAAAAAAAAAAAAAAAAAAAAAAAAAAAAAAAAAAAAAACAAACTGTAACACAACAATTGCATTACTATAATTCGGGCATTGGGGGAAAACATGAATTGATAATGTTTTCATGATTTCAGAGAAACCTCAAAACTTGAGCAACTATCATTTTACATGCATTTCAAAACTTCAAATAATCAGAGGATCCCGCCCTGATGTATCGGGAACAAGGCTTACTAAAGATTTTTCTTCGTTTTTTTTTTTTTTTTTTTTTAAATATTTCTAGCAGAAGTTACCTAATTGTGATTCTTATTGGTGGACATACTTCGAATAATGGAACCATTCTATGAAATTATTTGAAGATTTTTTTTTTTGGGAATAATCGGCGGTAATACAGTTAGTTACAAGATTTTAGTTTGTATATAATAATAATAATAATAGCTTATTTCTAATGGATGAAGGGATTAGATCCGGCTGGAACCAAGCCGTAAATATTTTTGTTTATAAAGTCTACTGTAGTTATTATTATTTGTTTACAGTTCAATAAAAATTCATTCATTCATTCTATGAATGACATTACATTTAGATGAATTACATTAAAGATTTACAACATTTTCAGAAAATCCAATTTTAGAAGTGATATAGTAAAAGTGGCTAACTAATTTATGCACTTATAAACTCCTAATTTATAATCTATAAGTCATTAAAAAAAAATCCTTTCTTATTTTTAAATTACTCAAAAAAGTAGGTACCTCATATCTTGGGCATTAGCTTGTTAATGGCTAAATCATAACTAAACATAAATTATCAACATAAAAATAACAAATTATTGTTATTGCAAGGTGGTACTTATTGGCGTTTGCAGTAAAGAAAATTATATATAACTTCTCAATATTACACAAAAAAAAAATTAAACAAATTACAAGAACCTTTTTTCGTTAAACGCTTTTTGTTGAAAAAAAATTATTTAAACTTCAAAAATATTATGGATCAGAGGAGAAGTTAAGATAAGACCGTTTTAAGTAAGATATCGTTAAGGTTGAGGGACTAGTTATCAACGGTGATATGAGATGAACAACTTTTGTCGTCATCTCTAAGCGTCAATTCTAGACGAGATACTTCTATTTTTTTTTTTTTTTTTATCCAACTGATTGCCGAAAGCATCAACATCAAACGCTGTTTAACCGAGACGACATAAAACATCATAGGAATATTTAGGTTGTTATGGTTGAATTTTAGAACATAATCAAATTGTATTATTATACTTAGAAATAATGTATCATAAAAAAAATTACATTATTTAATACAACTTGAGCAATATTCGCACTATTGAATAATATATTGCTTTCAAATTCAATTCATTAGCAAACAGAAAGGATAAATCATGTTCAATTTTCTAAAATTAAAATCATAAATGAACAAGTATAAAATAATATTTAATGAAAAACAAAACAAAAAAAACAACATGTATACCCATACTTAACCTTAACCCAACATATTCAATCGCATCATTGTAAGGGTTAAGGAATACTTTTTACGGGTACACATTGTCGGCAATTATCAGTAGATAATTTATTTTAAACACATGTGGAAAAAATGATTAAATACATAAATGAATTTGAGAAAACTATCAAGAAAAAGCTTTTCACATTACTTAAAACAAAGTAACAAAACAAACAGACATAATTAACATAACGCCAAAAGAAGTATGATTCTTTTTTTCAAACAATTTAATTGGCCTTTACAGACTTAAGTCAAAAGGTTCACCTTTATGAAGAAAGAAAAGTTTTAATTAATTTATTTAAATCCCCTATTTGTTTTCAGGAGAGAATTTTATGAAGTAAGTACCTATTTAGGACACCTCAACATTCAAAAGAAGAAAGGAAATAATTAGGCGCATTTATCTCAGAAAGGGCTCATTAAAAAATTAATTCATACCAATAGGCTAAACTTTGAAATAATTTTCGTTTCGAGCCGAGATTCAGTGAGGTCTTCATCAGGGCTGTCGAGTCCACTGGTAAACAAGGACTGCCAATACCATAGACTTCATCGACGTCCGATTTTCACAACTCAAGATTCATCTCCAATTTCTCTGTTTTCATCTACAGTGGTCACCAATAATCCGTCTCTTTCAATATCTCTTGTATCTCCTTCCACTCAACTTAACTTTAAAGTCCCAGTTAATAACTTCTGTATTCTACATAAACCCCTGGCACATTGTTTAGAACAACGTATTTTCCTCCTTAAATGTCGTTCAAATACACTCCATCAAAAATGTATTCAAAATTCACTAAATCGTATTACTTAATCTGCCACTAACAGCTCGAAATGAACTACTTCATCATTTAAATTTAAATAGTCCTTATCAAAACTGAAAATCAGCGAAACCATTCAAAATACTCATCGTCTCAATTGAAAAATTTCCAAGCTGTCCAGTCTACCAAAATACAATACGAAAGGTCGCAGGTTCGAGCCCAGCGGTGGCCCTAGGATTTTGTAATGGGAGTAAAAAATCCTTAGCCATGCCGTCCCTCGGATAGTACGTAAAATGGAGGTCCCGAGCCTGTACGATGTCAGGGACTCGTTAATTATACCTGGATAGGCATAATTTAGGACTCCCACTGTAGCATCGTCCGATTAGCCTTAGAGGCATAAAGTAACGTTAAACTAAACAAACAAACAAACCATCGGTCCAGACAATATGAATTTCATCACAGCTTGCACATACAAAATTTTCAATAGCATAAATGCCGTCTGGTTATTGAAAAACCTGTATCATTCAACTTTACAAAACAAAATTTATCTACAACTCTAGCTGACGAAAACTGGGCATATAACTTCTCTTCCACAGAAATCCCTTCCAACACCACGAATATTCTTGGTCTCTGTCAAAATGCCACCACCACACACATTTACCAATAAAACTATCATCCCACATCTCATCACTGATTTAGAATACATTAACGATCTCCTATACTGTTCAGTCGAAGGAAAATATTTAGCACGTTCCTCTACTTGTAATATTATTTCCAATTTCCTCCAACACCCTTCACCCCTTGTTTTTGATTTTTATCCTGAATGTTCTTTCAGACGCCCAATCGTTCCTTAAATCTTATTAAGACATTATAGTAACCAAAGCAGATGAAGGAAATAAAGCCGTTATCATGGACGCTGCCGAATACACAGACAAAATGTCTACATTATTTTCAGAACGTTCCACTCATGTCACTTCACCCCGTGATACTCTAAAAACCCAATTCAACAGACGCCTTAAAAATCTTTTAGATACTCATAACCTATCCTAGCTATTGAAATATTATCTCATACAATTCCGTGGCTCCCCGTTTTTATGGTCATCTAAAAATTGACAAGCTGGTACCCCCCCCCCCCCCCTTCGCCCTTCACTTCCAATATTAACTTTCCCTACATTGAGCTCAGAAAATTTTGATTACCTTCTCTGTAGGCAGTCCTGTATCAGTGGACTCGGATGAAGACCTCAATCTCGGATCGAAACGTCGGAACAATATATGTTCTTATTACATACATAGTGTTGTTTTATTCGACCGCACCATCAACGATTTCCATTACATATATTTTATTTATTGTTTATTAATTTTATTTTTTTGGGGGGGGGGGGCGGAGGAGCAAAGTTTAAGTTATACCTTAATTATTTGCTATTGTTTTTTAAGATATGTCAATGAAAAACAATAAGCTAGTAGATGTATAAGTAATAATATGCATTAAAATTTATGAATATAAACGATGTAAGAAAATTCAATAAGAGAATATAAAATTTTATATTAATTTATATAAAATATAAATTTTTTTTCATATTTATCGATTCATTATTTTTTTATATTAGAGAGAAGGAAATACTTAATTTGACGTTAGTATATAAATGGAAGTTGAAGTTAATTAAATACACATAGACAAAGCAGAAATAATTACGATTAAAATGTATTCAGATAAATATCTCCATAATTTATATAGCTGAAGAGATGTTCAGCCTTCTCTGAATATCAAGTTATACCTCAGAGATATTATAAGAGATATTAAAAAACTTTTACTATTCATTTAATATAAATAATAAAAGCCTTCAACTTCTAATTGATTTCTGGTAATATCTCAACAGTATAGGAGTAGGGGGATGGAAATAAAAAATGAGTTCAATTATTAAAATAATTTCACTATTATGATTCTGCTATGTTTAGAAGTATTATATTTAATGGCAAAAATTTGGTTGAATTTAAAACCGTTGAAATTTTATAAAATATAAATATGGTTTTGATTATATTTGTTTATTGAAATTCACAACTTTAGTTACCATAGTAAACCAAGTAAATGTGATAACACTTAATAAAAGAAAATTTCAGTAAAAATAAAATAATCTCATGAACAAGCATGGAGAGAAACTACTATACTACATCGATAGCACTTAACTCTCTTCCAATTTGTTTATAAAATATTGAACATGCAATGAGAATTTTTTTATGTTAATATTTTACAATACCGGATTGATGTTCCTTCAAACTGTATTTAAAGGTTTTCTGGATTTACCTGAAAAAAAAAAAAAAAAAAAATCAGATAAATAAATCAAACTTCACAATTGTAGAAATAAAAATAACAATTACTATGTTTAGGAAATTTACACTATTAGCCTATTGTCATTTGATTATCGGTATTCAGCTTTCGACTTTCGCTCGCCAAAAGGATAATTAAGCCCTCGTTTTTTTAGTTAAATAGTGGCCACACTAAACGACGCAAAATACGCCACAGACTAGGAGCTGCACTTCCAAATTTCTACTGAAGTAACAGCAGAAAATCAAAAAAAGTAACAAAATTAAAAGCTCTCAATAAACAAATAGCACGGTGAAAGGGCAGTTTGCGATCCGGCTTTATATTCTACAAGTACCGCCAAAGCGCCAATTTGGAAAAAAAGATGAATTACTGGGCTAAAAAAAAAAAAAAAAACACTCTAAAAAATTATTATTGTTTTCTTTTTTAAATTAATTTAGTAATCAGTTTTCGCATTCAATTTTAAGCCATGCCTTAAAAATCTGCGATATTTGCGACCTCTAATGGAGTCAGTATTAAACAAGCAAATCAGGTAGGTCAATATAAGTTTTATAAAATATAAATTAAGAACTCTGGAAACGAATCAAATTTAAAATTCTGAATTTGACTAAAAATCTAAAACAATGAAGAGAGAGGTAGTGCCAATATTTGTAAACTCAATAGTCCGTACTCTCATTACATTTTTTTTTTTCCTTTTGAGAGTTCCTCTTTTGACGCCTCAACTATATTGAGTTACTTTACTTTACTTGGCATTTTGACATAGTATTCTTTTAACTATTTTCCTATCTTTTTATTTTACTCCGAAAAATTTTTGATAAAGAATATTTCATGACGCCATAGCTCTAGGAGTGTATTATTTTACGCCGCCCCGATTTGGGGAAAGAGCACATAAAACTTTTAACAAAAAATTATTTTCGTTAAATCGAAATAATCCGGGATGGATTGTCAGGATGGAATTTAAAGTGATTCACTCCAATTATACATAAATGAAACACACTTTAAAACTAATGTTAAAATTATTACAAATGAATGACGAAAGATATCCGAAACAATGCCTCATACAATTAAAACAACAGAATATAATTCAACCGGAAAAAAAACATAAAATATAATTGGCTCGCACAAATTCACCAAATTTTACAAAAAATTGGATTCTCTGTAATAACATTAATAGATGACCTAAAAAAGATGAAAGGAAAATGTAATTTTAAATAGTTTAAAAGCATATTTAATAGTAGAGGTTAAGGTTTAATTAACCAGTTCGGAATGCAGCCCATTGTTATGTTAATTTACGGGATCCAAAAATAATACCCCAAGCGTACATATTACTAGAAAGTCACTTTCCCATGGTTCGAATGTTGGCACAGCTTAGATTATCCGGTAATCATATTTTAAAAATTACTTATAAAAACTCTCTATTAAATTCTAACCTCTGTAATCTCCAAACAAAAGAGACCCTATACCATATGTTTGCTTCGTGCCTGATATATTCTGCGCTCAGAAAACATATTCCAGACGCCAAAAACATGCATATCTCACAATTTACCAAATTTCTAAATGTAAAAGCTAAGGACTCACTGTCTAAAATATATTATTATTTTTCTAGATGCCTTCTTTTGAGGTCTTTTGTGATTAATGAGTAATTTAAGATAATATACGAATATTTCATCTCTCTCAGAGGCGATCTCCCATGGCCGGCACCAGTTCTCCAGATTCGGCTCCCTGTGATTTTTTTTTATGGGGTTATTTGAAATTCCTGGTTTATGTCGATCGACCATGGACCATAGCTCATCTCAAGAATAACATTCGCGATGCCATTGCCAACATACCGATTGATATGCTGCGAAGAACTTCAGAAATCGACTTAATCAGTGTTAGCACAATGAGGGTCGCCATTTAACGGATGTGATTTTCAAGACTGCAAGAAAAAAAAACTTGGAACTTTGTATTCTAAAATAAAAAAGAATTAAAACAATAACTGAAGTACTTTTATTTTTATTGACCTTTCAAATAAGTAAGTTTCTCTGGCGCACCCTGTATTGTATGGCTAACTCTATTTGTATAGGGTTCATCCCTAAAGACAAATAAAAGCCCTAAAAGTTCTATAAAAGACAATTATAGAATATTTCGGCCTCACAGGTCTCGAATATAAGTTCTGATTTGTTAAATTATGTTTAAACAAGCCTAATTTTAGTCTACCTGTGCATCTTTAGAGATGAAAAGTGTTATGGATTATATATCATATATCTGAAATTTTGCAAAAAAGAGGACTTACCAGTGAGGCACAAATATCACTCACTAGATACTTGCAGATCTGATGTTTGAGTCCGACAAGTAAGTCCTTAATTTAGCAAATATTCAGATACAGGATGCATAATCTCTAACTCTATATATATAAGAGGCTTTGTCCTGACTGACAGAATCAACGAGCCGGCAGCTTCCCCCTCCAACATTCCACCTACCGGAAGCTACGATTCTACTAAATCTCTTTAACATCAGTTAACATATTATGTTAAATCAATACCAAGATAATGATTACAGAATTGATTTTAAAGGCTCCCGGGCAAAGCCGCGACGGGGAATGCTAATCCATAATATAGCTATATCTATATAATATCTTAGATTTGTGTAATAATGTGTTAATTATAAAAACCCGAAAAAGTGAACTAAATTTCGTTAAGCGAATAGGAAAAATCGGCACTAAACCGAGGCCAGTTTTAATTTCTTTTGTTTCTTTTATCAAGAAAATTGAAATTTTGAGAAATTCCAAAAATTTAAAAGGAAGTGGTATGTTTATGTCGGAAGATAAAGACAAAGAAACGCAAATATTAAGCTCCGAGCTTCGAAAAATCGCTTAGGGCCATAGGGCGAAAGGAAAATTATGCAAAATTAGAAGAAACGGACTTATTATAGATGGAAAATTTCACCACCACTCCGTACTGATTACTTCATCTCAAAATTCTAAATCGGAGGAAGAAGAGGAGATAGAAGAGATCGGCCCAGAGGAAGGAGCTCGCGGAGGTGAGGATAGTGATTCGTCCGGGATAGCGGCCGCTGTGAAGAAGAGGAATCGCGCGAGGAAAGGGTTACAGCCCCAACCAGCTTCGGGAAATATTAAAGACTTTTTTCGTCAGCGCACGGAATCAGGGACCTCAAGAAAATAAATCTAAAGGTAAATTGTCTAATGATTTTTTAAATATTGTATCGTATAACGTTTGTGGGTTAAAAAACAAAGTGTATAATTTGAATTTTTGAGAAAGTACGATATATTCTTACTCTATGAAACCTTTTTAATTGAAGAAAAACACTTTTTAATTTTTCAAGAACAATTTATAGAATATCATGTTAAATGGATTCCAGCAACCAAAACAAATGTATTTGGTAGACCGAGTGAGGGATGTATTTTTGGGATACACAAAAAGTTGCTGAAAGCCAACAATATAAACTTCAAATCGCTGCTTCATTATGACGTGATCGAAGTAAATCTTAATTATTTTTCTTATTACATCGTTCCTGTATATTTGAACTGCAATAAATGGGATGATGATTTTCTAGAGCTTTATAAGGTGGTTGAAAATTTTTCAAACTCAAAATTCATCTTAATCGGAGATTTTAATAGTAGAGTCTCTAACTTACAGACGATTTCCAAATATCAGCAATGCGACACAAAAACCATTTTTCTTCATAGAAATTCAAAGGACTGTGTAAGTAATACGAATGGAGAAACCATGTTAACTTTCCTGGAGGACTTTAACCTAATAATTTTAAATGGCCGAACGAAGGGGGATATTTTGGGAGAATACACATTTATAAGTAATCGGGGTTCATCTGTAATAGATTTATGCGCAATATCGGCCGAGTTAATCAGTTACATTAGGGATTTTGAAGTTATACCAGTAAATTATTCGGACCACATGCCGATCTGTATCAAATGTGCCATAGATATGCCTAGAAACTCAGATGTCCCGATCCCGTTGCTACCAAAATTGAACTGGAAATCAGAAAAGAAAATCGTTTATTGCAAATATTTGGAAACCAAACTATGTAATTCTAAATTATCTAGTAGCCCTACACAGAAATTAGAGCAACTTATGAGTATGATAATTGATTTTGAAAAGGACCACAATCGCATAAATAAAAAAATAAATAAAGCTTGGAATAAAAAACAGAAATGGTTTGATCAGGAGTGCGCCCATTTACGTTCGAAAACATTTGATTTGCTAAAAATTTTCCGAAAAACAAATTCAGAGTTCATTAAAATTTTATATTTAAAAAATAACAAAAATTATAAAAATATGTGTAATATTAAAAAGAGAGAATATTATCAGAATACTATAAACAAATTAAAAACTGTGAAAGACACGAAAGCATTATGGTCTCTAGTTCGTTCATTTAAATCACAACATTTCCTGTATGATAAAAGTATAGAGCCGAGCGAATGGCTCCATTATTTCAACAATATTTTAAATCCTCCCTTAAATGCAGTGAGAATCAGTTACGCTGAGCCCTATATAACTAATGATATCCTCGATAAGCCTTTTGAAATGTTAGAGTTAGAAAAAGTATTTCAAAAAGCAAAGAATAACAAGGCACCGGGGCCGGACAGAATACCTTACGAATATTTAAAAAACAGTAATTTAAGTTTCAAAACCGAAATCTTGGCTATATTTAATAGCTTTCTTAATGAGGGTCGATTGCCTAAATCCCTTAAAACCTCGATTATTTTTCCATTATTTAAAAAGGGTAGTATAGAAAATGTAAGTAATTATCGGGGAATCTCCTTTTGTAATACCATAAGTAAAATATTTACAGGCATACTACTATTAAGGCTTACGGAATGGGTAAATAAAAATATGATACTTAGAGAGTTCCAAGCGGGATTTAGAAAATCTTATTCAACGGTGGATAATATTATGAATTTATTCAGCTTGGTTAAAATAAAATTGAGCAAGAAAAGGGGTAAGGTCTATGTCTTTTTTGTTGATCTATCCGCGGCGTTTGATCGCATTGACCGCCATGCTTTGATATACAAATTAACGGAATTAGGAGTTTCCTCTAAAATTATTGAAGTATTAAAGAATTTGTATTTATCGACTAGTGCTTCGGTGTGGTGTGGCAATGGCCTGTCTGAAGAATTTGAAACGACTATGGGCGTAAAGCAGGGATGTCTATTGAGCCCACTTTTATTCTCTCTCTTCATTAATGACTTAGAAAGTTATATTGATGGGGGAGTACAAATAAATAACACCGTTTTTAAGTTATTAGCTTATGCGGACGATTTGGTCCTCCTTGCAACGGATAAGCCTTCATTGCAAACCATGATAAATTCTCTTTATAAATATTGTCTGAAATGGAATTTAAAAATTAATTTGACAAAATCGAAGATAATGGTTTTTAGAAACGGCGGCAGAATATCCAAAAATGAAACACTTCTTCTAAATAATGAAAAAATTGAAACGGTTATTAACTATAAATACTTAGGTATTATAGTTTCGCCAAATCTTTCCTTAGATAAACATTTTAAAGAACGAATCCCAAAAGCAAAAGCCGCATTAAACAGTTTTAATCAACTAATTTTAAACAGGTCCGTTCCTTTTCAGGTAAAATTAAATGTTTATAATGCAGTGAGCAGAGCCGTTGTTTGCTATGGAGCGCAATGCTGGGGTGGTCACTGGTATAAGCAGGTTGAATTGCTATTAAAATTTTTCATTAAAAAAGTATTTAAACTTCCTCGAAATACTCCTAACTACTTCTTATATTTAGAAACAAATTTACTTCCGACCTTCCTTTATACGGTGAAATTGCACTTGAAATATATTCAGAAATGTCTTTCGATGCCTAACGACAGATATCCTAATATATTAGCCAAGGAAATAATAAAAAGAAAAATATTTTTTTTCAAACATTGGGAACTTCTGTGTAATCGTTTTAATAAATTGAACCTTTGCCGACCTTGCTTAGTGATGCTAAACTCGACTCAGTAGTGATCAGCTGGATATTCAAAGTAAGGGGAGAACTATTATATTTAAACAAATATACCTTTTCTGCCTCAAATAAATGGTGTTCGCTATGTAACCTTAAGAAGGACGAAGACATTTTTCATTTTATTGCAGTTTGCCCTATTCTTAGCGAAATCAGAATACAATATTTTAACAAAACTATACTCAGTGAGGTAGAGTTTGAAGTTTATTTGAACGGCAAAAACTGGAATAGTCTTGTTGGCTATTGTAGAGAGGCCTGGTATTACAGGTACGAACTAATAAAAGAATTTAATTATTAATGGAAAACAGTTAATTTATTTATTATTTTTAAGATGTAGTAAAATAGTTATTTAGATATTACATCATTGAAAAATATTAATCTGTAAAAAGAGAAAAAGATATTTTATTTTATTATTATTATTATTATTATTATTCATATTTTATTTATTTTTCGTTATGAGTATTTTTAAATTAAAGCTATTGCTTGACTCCCTCAGACGGTAATTACCATGAGGATTGTCTTCAGCTTAAACTTATTTTGATTTTGTAATTGTGCTATTTCATGAATAAAGACTTCTTCTTATTATTATTATTATTATTATTATTATTAATATAGCTATATCTATACGAAAGTGCGACCGCATGCTATCCAGGTATTTTGACCTTTTAAGGATTTATTAATTTTTAAAATAAAACTTACTGACATTTAAAATTCAAAATAGTTGAATATATTAAAAATATAGTAAATGAATACGAATTTTTTGCTTCTCAAAATTTCCTCCCCCCCCCCCTTGCGGACGCCCATGTCTGTACTTTTAAAGTCTATTAAATGTCTGTACTATTAAAGTCTAGAAGATATACGCTAAAGTTTGACGGCTTATAAATCGTTGAACTTATACTAAAGTCTTGTTAGGCCGAAACATAATATTTCAAAAATTCTGGAAGTCTGTTATCTGTGCAGACTTGTTACTGAATTATTTCTCATTTGATGCTCAGATAATTTAACTTCCGTGTTTAGTAAGTTTTCAATATTTTATTTTTAATTGTGGGGAATGAGGTTCGATGATTCCAATTCCCTTGCAAAGAAGGTCAAAAGATTGAGAGGGGGAGAAGAAGCAATCAAAACGGCTGCCACATCTCCACTCGGGGAACAAAGACATATGAGTTCCAAGACAAGCTCATAAATTGCTGGCAGCATTTAGGGATCACTCCATCCGATTGAATATCCCACCTAATGACCTTGAGCTTAGGTATAATATTAGAAATAGGGGGGGGGGCGGCAAAGAAAATTAAATCACTATCCGTTAATCTACTCGCTGATAAACAAGATACACGTTTCCTCAAATACACAATATGTATGTACACCAACATATATATATATATATATATATATATATATATATATATATATATACATACACCATACCCT
This sequence comes from Aelia acuminata, assembly GCA_911387785.2. NCBI lineage: Eukaryota > Metazoa > Arthropoda > Insecta > Hemiptera > Pentatomidae > Aelia > Aelia acuminata. The sequence goes on from OU426980.1 coordinate 163,440,376, forward strand.
GCGCATTCCTTTTATTAAAGTGAGTATGCGTTCATAGAAGTCATAATATTTTTTTCATGTTTAGATTTTAATTCTTTTAAGCTGATATCACTTCAATTTAGTTCGTTGTGACAATAAATACAAAAGTTTTTAATAGAGCCGGATCAACTCATTTTTAATACAATCAGATATAAATTAATTGATTGATAATATAGTTTAGTAACTGTCGGGAATTCTCCTACACGCGTATGGTTTTTATACTTAATCATATTAAATATTGCCATCTAATTTGATGAAACAGGAGCTCTGATTGTTACTTTATTCAAATAACTATTTGGATTATTAATACATAGTAATTCTAATCAAATCGGTTATCTATTATGCCATATGATGAGTTATGCTTGAGAACTCAACTTAATTAATCCATCTAGTAATTCCAGATTGATTAACATTATCATATTAATTTTTTACACTATATACACGAATATGAATACCAAGAAACAAAAATAGTTTTGAATTGCTTATGAAAAGTTTTTTTTTTTTTTTTTTTTAAATTTACATTTTATTTGATTATTTAAATTTTAAATATAAATTTTCTCTGAATAAGTTAACTTGTTATGTATTATATTATGTATCCTATCAAACTTAATACAAAAGAACCATCTACCATGTTTATAAGTAATATATAAATACTTCATTAAACACCGTTCCAGATGCCAAAAGGCATTCCTCAGTAAATGTACTGGATATATGATGAAGAGTAGTGGGGGGGGGGGATTAAGCAAAAATGCTCAAAGCTAAGTCAGCATATGCCACCAATAAATTGTGATGAATTGAAGAAACTATAAGAACCATTCGTATTATTGCTATTATTATACATTTGCTAGCTAAAATAAATTAAGGGTTTAAAGTCATGAGTGGTGTAAATCAAATATTTAAAGATTTTTAAATTCCTAATCAGAATTAACTCTGAAAATAAAACCTAGAAGGGCCAAACTGTTGAAAGAAAAAGTGAACTCACGAAATTTGTGATTTGTAACAGACTAGGAATTTATCGCAATAACTCTAAGAAAACCTTTGGCTTTCCAAATTGACTTTCACAAAATGGCATTAAGAATTCAATACCAAAAAAAAAAAACTATGAATAACAGGTATAGCTTCCATAGAAAATAAGAACTGACTTGAAGAGATTTCTCCAAAATCAATTTATATCAATTATTCATTTTTCTCGGATTTGAACACGCTAATAACCTGTACACTACAGAATATAATAATTATAAATAAAATTGCTCAAATGAAGAAAATCAATAAGAACAGGTAAAAGAAATTGATATAGGATGTATCAGTTGGTCTAGGGGAATCGAAGAGGAAGCTCACCGAGATGGAACAAGATGAAGAGTGTTGTAGTTGAGAAGAAGCGAGATGGAAGGAAAAATGATAAAAATCCTTTTTTTTTTTTTTTTTAAAAAAAAAACGATAAAAATCCTAGATGTGGGGGTGGCGGGTTGGCCGAGCGGGCAAACGCGTTAGAAAATACGCGTTGCCCATGGCAAAGTCTGATTGGAAATATGAATACAGCAAGTTCAAAACCCGGAGCCAAGGGAAAACTTAATTATATTCGGCATCAATCCCCACCCTCTCCCCTGGCCCGGGGAACCCCGTATAGCCTTCCATGCGAGGAAGGGGAGGAACCAAAAAAAGAATAAATAAATAAAAATCCTAGATATGGTTCTTTACCGCCATGTATAAATCCATTTTATAAAAATGAAGAAGAAGAAACTTTCTTTTGTTTCCATAAACATTTCATTTTTTAAAAGTAAACAGTGATAAAGCCATGTTCATACAATACTGCACTATTATCATCATTTATTTCGAATTTTAGGAAAGACATTGTGTTAATCTACATAATTCATTAATATAAATCAATAAGATCCACGATTTAAATCTTGTAAGTTATATTCATTTCAAAATAGGCCAATAATTATAATTATTATTATAATTATAATTATTATTATATTAGATTATATTATTATTATAATTATTATTAAAATTATAATTTTAAGTTAAATCACCGTTTAAGTCTTCGTATTTGAGATAAACAAGAAATTAGGTTATAGATAAATATGTGTAGATAACATATCCCTACCTACATTACAATATTATGAATATGAATATGAATTTTCTAGTAATCAACTTCAGTTATACAAGTCAAATATTTATAATATAATATAAATAAAACATAACTTTATAACAAACTTATAATATAAATAAAACAATAAGGTAGTTGAGTAGCTTGAAGTATCAATAAAAATTTAACATAATGAGATAGATCAGTCAGTCAATTGGGGATGTGAAAGGATAATTTTAATTTACTAAGAAATAACTGACTAAATATTATTCCAATTAATATTTGGAGAAAAATATGTCGGATAAAAACAATTAATTAAATTGTGAAAGGCGTTATGTCTCAAGATGGGAGGCCTCATATAAGGAAAGATTTGGAGGCGATATCATGTGATATTCAATAGGCCAATAAGATAGCGCATTTAATATGAAACATTTTCTCCGATTCTCTCCTCCCATCTGCATCATCCATCATAATTTAATTATAAAACAAAAATTATTTTCAAATTTGAATTCATGGAACAATATAATACCTGTTCACATTTTCTTAATTAATTAACATAAATCGCTACTGAATTCCAAAAATGAGGCAGTAACGTTTTCGTCGAAACGAGGCAAGTGCCAAAATTGGGATGAATATAATAATAATAAACTCTTTATTTAATGATCCCCGGAACTAGTCCCTTAGGAACAAATTATACCCTTAGGACATTTAAATGCTTTAGAGCCTTAGAGTAGTAAAACAAAAATGAAGCAAAAACAAAAATAAATAAATAATAAAAAACAAGGAAAAAAAGATAAATAATAAAGTTACCTTCTTGTGATGAAAAAATTAGAAATAAATTGAATATCCTTATTGACTTAAAATGAAAATAACAATCGGTGTGCAGCTTATAATATATACATATATACACTTATTTACAAATAAAATAAATGGATATTCTATTTAAAAAAATAAATAAATAATGAAGGCCTATACAAATTTAAAATTAAAATTGAAAATTTGTAGAGACTAATTACAATAATTGGGGAAACTGGGTGGATAGGAGATGATTGAACAAGCGGGATTTAAAGGTAGGGAGAGTTGGCTGGTGAAATGGCGGATAAAAGGGGGAATAGAGTTCCACAGGGATGAGGACCGGATAATAATAGAATTTTCAAAAGCTGACCTTCGTTGGACCGGCTTATATAGATCAGAAGACCTAGAACGGGTATTGCGGAAATGGACAGAGGATTTGAAGTGAACAAGTTCTGTGATGTATGAAGGACGGCGGGATCGGATAACTTGGAAAAGGAAGGAGGCCAAGAAATATTTACGGCGGTAGGATGGGTGTAACCACATTAACCTGTCGTATCAAGGTGAGATGGAGACGTCTCTTGGGACCCCAAAGATAAATCGTACGAAACAATTAAATAAACGTTTTAGTTTTTCTTCGAGATCCCCGTAGAAACCATACACCGCACAACAATAGTCGAAGTGGGGAAATGCCAGGGAAGTGACCAGAAGCCTACGTGTTTCGAATGGAAAAAGGCTCCGGAGACGATTTGATTGCTTTAAAGTAGAAAAAGTACCGCAGCATATACCTCTACTTATCATCTCAACCTATGAAATAGTAAAAACTGAAACTGAATGTTTACGAAGACGGTATGGATGCAATGTTACTATTATTCTTAGTGTATGTTAAAGTTTTTGCAAGTTAGCGAGGTATATTGAGCGAAAATTATAATTTTTTTTTTAAATATTCCAAGAAAACTCATCTTTATGTAAATCAAAACTAGGTGATTCCTGACGATTCCCATTTGGGATTGGTGCCCGAGCCTAGATGTGTTTTTTATTATTTATTTATTTTTTTGTAGAAATCATGTTTAGATTTTTTATTTATTTTTGATTTCAGAATTCTAAGAAAAACTTAATAGTGAGTTGAAAAAAAAAAATTAAACTTCTCAAATATATAAAAAAAATAGCAAAGCTGCAAACGATGGAGACCTAAATGCAAAAGGTATCTCCAATTTATTTATCCCTTAGAGGTTCGTAAAAAAAGAAACAATACTGTTACGAAATTTGTTTGTAAACGTTGAAGTTACGAGTTTCAAATAACGGAATGAACCTCGATAACTTGAACGTCATGGAGTTGACTCAAAATATTTTTAATAAGAGCTATGCCTAATGATATGATAGATTATTCCATTCGAGTCCCCATTTAATTTTTTAAAAAATAATATTAGTAAGAAACTGTTGTGTGAGGAGGATTAGAATTCAACGTGGAATTAAATAAATAAAACTGGTTCATTCATAAAAGAGGAGTACTCGACCAGCTGGTCTGGAGAGCTTGTGATATCATGTTGAATTTTCTTCATATAAATCGGTTTGATATGGGAGAAGAGGTTTAGGGGAGCTAACAAATCAATTCTAAGCTTGATATATGGCTTTTCTCTTTTGAATATTTTCCAAAGCGGCTGCAAACACGGGAACCAGACTACATTTTATATCAACTATTTCCGCGGCTACCTTCATCGCCCTTTTCTCAAATGCCCTATCCCTCCCTCCTCCCATCTCTTCCTCCTCCCCACCCACCATCTTCTCATATTCCGACTTATATCTGACTCAACCACGTGTTTGGAATACTCAAGCCAACCCTCGGAGAATAATTTTATAAAAAATACATTAGGCCCAGATAAGGTCCGGTGGGGGGGGGGGGGGAGTGGAAGGGGCTTAACTTGTTCTCCGGTTAAGCTGAAAACAAGTATTCGGGCGGCTAATCAACTCTGCGAAAATAAATCACTGAACAATAAAAAAATAATGTTCATAAATTCATCTATAACTATTTGTTAGTTCTATTGTTTTCAAATTGATAAAAATTAAAAAGCTAACAAGTATAGCAATACCATTTGGCTGTACACTCGATGCAGCATATTGGTTTCAGTATTTTGTACAGTACAACCTTGATAATCAGGGGGTTGGTTACTCCGGCACGTTCAGTAATCCGACGCTAGGGGGGGCACCAAAAAAAAAAAAGAGGAACTTGATCGAATGACTATCAAATTCAAGAACTCTACATGCCACCAAACACGAAACCTCTTGGATCAAAATGGAATCCAGCAAATAAAAATCAATTACAAAAAATCTCCACATTTTCCAAAACAATCTGAATGGGGACATTCAGTTTTTGAAAAAAAAATAAAAATTAAAGACGTCGTTTTTAATTTAGCTCACAGCTGGAAAAAGTGAAAAGTGACACTATCCAGTGTTCTTGCAAAAGGATCTAACCAATACACTCCTTGTTTGAACTCTGAAGACGTGATTGACGATTCGACGAAGTAACTTCACAAGCTCAACTCTAAAATTTTCTTCAGAACTTTTTCAGAGATTTTCTGACGAAATCCAAATTAGGTCTACAGATGAATAGGAAGATTGCGATGACAACGACGCATTCAACGTCTGCACAAAATGGTTAGTGCTCAAAAGGTTGCAAGAGTGCGTTTTCGATAAAAAGTTCAAGGCAAAAAAATAATTAATGATTACTTTTCATAATACATATATATTTTTCCCAGTTATTTTTATTTAATATCTACTCATTTTCTTCATATGTACATAGTGTTTTGTTTTATATGTACAAATTTACCAATATAAATATGATATTATAGTAAAAATATTACGTTATAATAATTTTTTCATTGTACTTCCAATAATCCCGAAATTATTGATAATCCGGCGGTTGTCTGGTCCCATATGTGTCGGATTATCAAGATTGTACTGTACTGTTTCTTGGTCAAAAGTTGTATAAAGAGATTATTTGACGGAAATCACTCTCATACCACCCAGGTTGGTCAATGTCCCCATCTTTCTACAGAATATTTTCAGTTATTTAAATATCCAGTTTAGAATTGGCGAAACATAATAGAATTTAAAAAAATATTAAAATAACATCTCCTTGTCTATTCTGTGGTTGATTTTAATAGAAGTTTTACATTATTAGATTATTCCAATTAAGTTTCAGAATTCAGAATAATTCAACATACATAAAATTGTATTTATAAATATTTTTATTTATTCGTCTTGATTTTTTATGAATCTGAATGTAACATACGACAATTATTATATTTTTTCCTCAGGTTATATTCGGAATTCAGAGAGTGAGTTGGCTGGGCTTAGTGGTTAAATTTTTTATGGGTAGATTTTCAACGGTTTTTTTTTCTCCTTTCAGGAAGACGTGGATTGACAGAAGTTTTCCGGACCTAAACAACACAGCAAACAAATAGCTACTATACGCCAGGGACAAATCGAGCTGTTCAATTTGATCAAGCTTCCTGACAATATTTGTCTCATAAATATTTCTACACTGAATCAGACACCTCTGACCTTTCCACTTGACACACTACAGGGAAACAAGAAATCCACACTAATTTTTAATTCCTCACACGGTGACCGAATTAACCTATTACAATATTGCTATCATTGATTCTCCTTTTTTTCATTTTGGAAGTAATCAAGTTAAAATTTTGAAAAAGCAAAGTAATTTTCAGAAGCAACATCTGCAGAATGACAACTCGTAAATATCAGGAAAAAGTAAACTGTCAGACGATAACAATAGTCGTTCCATCAACATGTTGACACTAATTGTGTCCTAGCCAACGTAGAATTAACTAAATTACATATAGTACGTGGGCCAGACCCCCTTACCGTGCACCCCCCCCACATCCCTATAAATTGCATATCGTTGTGTTCCTTGTGATAAAAGATTAAGAAAAAGCCAATGTTCCCAGAAAAAAAAGTGGCCGCACTAACCGAAAATGGCGTTCAAACATGGCGGAATGACGACTTTGATTTTAGTTAGTTTTTTTATTACTGACATTCACCATTATGCTTAATTTCGCCATAACTGGTATTTTATTAAAGCTAGATAGTTCTAAATTCAAAATAAATAAGCAAACGTTCTAAAATAATTAGTCTTGACAACATAAAATACATTTAAAGTCAATTTTTTCAAGTCTCTCGCGTAAAAGTTAAAATTCCAAGTTAATTTGTGATTAAACGGCCATCGTTAACGAAAAACACCCTGAAATAAAACATCTGGAGCAATTATTCTTCTTTAAGAATCAGTGCTCAAATTTCAAAAAATATCAACTAGTTTCATAGAAAACGGACCTAGAAGGCGAAAAGGCGCCGGTGACTCGGGCACATCCTGTCCTTTGCCACATCGTTCAGTTCTTATACATCATATAATTACAGCGGGCTTAGGATATTATTTTGAATGTATAATCAAGCCTATGTAACTGCAAGTTTTTAATTTACAGAAATAATTAATATAACCTTTATTTTTTTTATTATTTTTTTTTAATTTTTTTTTTTTTATAAATCTGATAAATAAAGGATATATATCTGATCAATAATAATGAATTAGTCGCAGATTGCACATTATCTAAACCTCACTTATATTGACATAAACTGGTTATCTTGAAATTAAATAATAATGTTCTCATGGTAGTAGTTGGGTTACTGACACTGGCTTCTGATCATTCGTGAAATTTGAAATAAATGCATTTTTGCAAAGTATTGATTATTTACAGATTTAAAAACAACCCAAATAAAAAAGATAAATAAAAAGTTCTGTTTGTTCGTTGATAAGTAGAAATTATTCGTAATACAATTTAGGAAGTATATACATAACACAATTTAATAGCTCAAAACAATTAATGAATTAATAGTTACACGATGTGTGTTTGAGTGTGTGTATATATATATATATATATACATACATACATATTATGATTAATTTAAAATTAAACCACTACTGGAGAGGAAAACCAATTAAAACATGTAAGTATTCATGCATCTAATGATCTATAATCCACGAAGTTGTGGCCTTTTTCGGTTTCTGGCATATAACTACACTTCAAAAAGTTTACTTTCTCTTATTTCTAAAAAGGGGTATACTAATACAAATAAAATGAAATATTTGGAGTGGTAATCGGATTAGTTATTTAACCAAATTCGAACATGAAAGATCGGTAATTTTTATCATTTTGATGAAAACTCATGTCCCAACGCCTATAACTCGACAATATGTGCTCTAAATGAAAAATGTCACAGACAAAAGTTTTAGGACATTAAATTTAGCATAAAATAAGCCCATCTATTTTAAAATTAATTTATTCCTGCGTAGAGATACAAATGAAAAATTGAAAGTATTTGTAGCGCTTTCTTCATTCTTTTAACTACATCTTCATTCCTTCATACATCTACATGTCAAAAAGTGTACTTTCTCCTTTTTTCGAAAAAAGGGTATACTAATACAAATAAAATGAAATATTTGGAGTAAAAATCGGATTAGTTATTTAGCCAAATTTGAACTTGAAAGATAGGTAATTTTTACCATTTTGGTAGAAACTCATGTTCCAACGCCTACAACTTCCAACGCCTCTTGACAATATGTACTCTAAATGAAAAATGTTACAGATAAAAGTTTTAGAACATTAAATTTAGCATAAAATAAGCCCACCGAAATAGTTAGTTCTGTCAATATTATATCATATCCCCTTAGTTTTCACAAAAAGAAGGAATCAAGCGCTACGAATACTTTCACGTTTTCATTTGTATCTCTACTTAGTAATAAGTTAATTTAAAAATAAATGGGCATGTTTTATACTAAATTTAATGTTCTAAAACTTTTATCTGTAACATTTTTCATTTAGAGTTCATATTATCGAGTTATAGGCGTTGGAACATGAGTTTTTACCAAAATGGTAAAAATTACCGATCGTTGATGTCCGGATTCGGCTAAATAACTAATCCGATTTCCACTCCAAATATTTCATTTTATTTGTATTAGTATACCCTTTTTTCGAAAAAAGGAGAAAGTAAACTTTTTGACATGTAGATATAGGAAGGTATGAAGATGTTAAAAGTATGAAGTAAGCGCTACAAATACTTTCACTTTTTCATTTGTATCTCTACGCAGGAATAAATTAATTTTAAAATAGATGGGCTAATTTTATGCTAAATTTAATGTCCTAAAACTTTTGTCTGGGACATTTTTCATTTAGAGTACATATTGTCGAGTTATAGGCGTTGGAACATGAGTTTTCATCAAAATGATAAAAATTACCGATCTTTCATGTTCGAATTTGGTTAAATAACTAATCCGATTACCACTCCAAATATTTCATTTTATTTGTATTAGTATACCCTTTTTTAGAAAAAAAGAGAAAGTAAACTTTTTGATGTGTGGTTATATGCCAGAAACCGAAAAAGGCCACAACTTCGTGGATTATAGATCATTAGATGCATGAATACTTACATGTTTTAATTGGTTTTCCTCTCCAGTAGTGGTTTAATTTTAAATTAATCATAATATGTATGTATGTATATATATATATATACACACACTCAAACACACATCGTGTAACTATTAATTCATTAATTGTTGTGAGCTATTAAATTGTGTTATGTATATACTTCCTAAATTGTATTACGAATAATTTCTACATATCAACGAACAAACAGAACTTTTTATTTATCTTTTTTATTTGGGTTGTTTTTAAATCTGTAAATAATCAATACTGCAAAAATGCATTTATTTCAAATTTCACGAATGATCAGAAACCAGTGTCAGTAACCCAACTACTACCATGAGAACATTATTATTTAATTTCAAGATAACCAGTTTATGTCAATATAAGTGAGGTTTAGATAATGTGCAATCTGCGACTAATTCATTATTATTGATCAGATATATATCCTTTATTTATCAGATTTATAAAAAAAAAAAAATAAAAAAAAAAAATAAAAATAAAGGTTATATTAATTATTTCTGTAAATTAAAAACTTGCAGTTACATAGGCTTGATTATACATTCAAAATAATATCCTAAACCCGCTGTAATTATATAATGTATGAGAACTGAACGATGTGGCAGAGGACTGGATGCGCCCGAGTCACCGGCGCCTTTTCTCCTTGTAGCTCCGTTTTCTATGAAACTAGTTGATATTTTTTGAAATTCGACCACTGATTTTTAAAGAAGAATAATTGCTCCAGATGTTTTATTTTAGGGTGTTTTTCGTTAACGATGGCCGTTTAATCACAAATTAACTTGGAATTTTAACTTTTACGCGAGAGACTTGAAAAAATTGACTTTAAATGTATTTTATGTTGTCAAGACTAATTATTTTAGAACGTTTGTTTATTTATTCTGAATTTAGAACTATCTAGGTTTAATAAAATACCAGTTATGGCGAAATTAAGCATAATGGTGAATGTCAGTAATAAAAAAACTAACTAAAATCAAAGTCGTCATTCCGCCATGTTTGAACGCCATTTTCGGTTAGTGCGGCCACTTTTTTTTCTGGGAACATTGGCTTTTTCTTAATCTTTTATCACAAGGAACACAACGATATGCAATTTATAGGGATGTGGGGGGGGTGCACGGTAGGGGGGTCTGGCCCACCGTGTAATAAGTTAACAGACTCCACTCCCAATAGTAGTTACTCTTCGTAACGATACTTACACATTTCAACATTTTCAAGAATTTATTCATTGAGGATCGAATATATAAACAGCACACAAGGAAATACAAAAAGGTTTTTTTTTACATAGGTAAAAATTGTTCGTTTTTCAAATCCAATACAATTCAAATTTCAAAGATTTGAATTAATTTGCTATAAGAGGCATTAAAGTAATCGAGAATTCCAATACCAAAAACAGAGAATTATTCACCAAAAGATGTAAGTCAAATTTTTTTTTGTAGCTCATTAATATATACAATAAAATACATCGGAAAACTAAAATTGAATATTGCGTATTATAATAAATAGAATAAGAAAAGTTGAACAAAGATGCGGGGAAATGATCCATCATAGCAACGCCTCGGGCAGTTCCATCTTGTGAATCGGTCAATGACACACTCGGAGTCCTTATCGTTCGGCTGAGTCAGTTGGAACCGTTCACACGTCGTATGTATCTAGCTAGTAATGAAGTAAAATAAAACACTTAAATTGGCGATCCTTTATATATATATATATATATATAAAATGATTTTCTCCTAAGTTATAAATCCTTAGAACAATTTTCTGTGAAACATTTTTAATCTTTTTTTATTTGGGGTATCTTATTCGATGTTCTAGTGGTCGCAAACCCTGTTCAATCCAAGGGTTATAATAAAGGGAGTCTGTAATTCAATTTTTATCGATTAATACCTCTACGTACTATATTATACTTATTTTACATAGTAGTCATGAATTAAAAAAGAATCCTTTTTAAAAATATGTATAAAGTTTGAGAGCGCTTCGGCATCCATACATTAATTTTCAAGTCTTTCTTGATTATAGGTGAGCAAAACATATAAAGCAATGTAAGAAATTGGAGAAATTTGCAAATAATCTACTATTTTTATAAAGAAATCAAATCCCGATAATGGGGTAAAAAGGTCGCTGAAACCTTTAAACAAACAAATCTAAAACACTAATGTTTTATCTAGGAGAAAAATGGGGGATACCTGGAGGAAAAGATCTTAGAAATAATTTATTTATGACATAAGTACAATAAAAATACAGAGGTTTAACTAATTATAAATACATAGAAGAAATAAACACACATAATTTAAAAAAAAAAATAATTTCTTTCCATGATACAAAAAGTAAAAATTCTGCAAGTACATATTTTCGACACATGATCACATACCATTAAAGATTGTGTAAGTGAATACATTTAACATGGCATATAAAATGACTTTTGAAAAAGGAAGGTTGCTGTGGGCTATTACTAAAATTGAACCGCTTTTAGAGTTGTTCGAGTAATTGTGGAAAGTATAACTAATCTTGTCACAGGCGAGGGCTTAATTCTACTCTCCCACTCAACATTACATAAATTTATTACTCTTAGAAAACCCAGCAATGAATAATAATTACACAGAACAACCTGCAACCGTACAACAAAAGCCCGCGAAATAAAATTGTAGGCTATAATCTGAATCCTCAACAAAATCCGGGCAAATAACAGTTATAAGGGCTTAATATAACAATGAAGCAATAATAAGTATTTACCTATCTTAATTATTATCGAGACCTATATTAATTAATGTAGAGATTATTCTCATCCATACACTTACTCTTTTCACTAATTCCGTATCCTTCAACCATCATTACATCGTTATACCAATTTATAAGTAAGTATCTCAAAGGTCAACAATTTCATTTATACAACTTGACATTTCTATGCTCTCATAATTAATCGACTCTACATTCATATGTTATTACCATTTACAAATCGTTTCTACTTCTTATATACTTTTATGCGTTATTATACAAAATAATTTTAATATTAAAGTTGATAGTCGCGCTGCTTTAAAAAAAAAATTAATCTGCACTATCCTATGAAGCAGTTTGGTTAAAAAAACATTCATTATCATAATCAACACTAATTTAAATCATCCTTTTTTGTTTTGGTTTTAAAATTTATAGTTAAACTTGCTCCGAAAATTATTGAATAAGGAGAAATATCATATAAAGAGAAAACTTAAGTAAAAAACCAAATAATTTAGACTGGCGCTACCTACCTCGAAATATAGATTAGAAAAAAAAATATTGAGTTCTTGCGACAGCAAAGTAAATCTTCGTAAATCAGTGTTTTAATAAATAAACGAGTTGAGAATAAAACGTACAAGTATTAAAAAAAAAAAATGATGCCAAATGCATGTACAGTACCAGTCAAAAGTTTAGACTCAACCTTAATTTTGTAAAATAAACAAATAACAACATTTTATTTATTTAACAGCATCAAAACTATAATTTTATTTTTAATTTATTTATAATTTGTTTGTTTGTTTCTTTAACGTCCTTTTATGCTACTAAGGCATCGTACAGGCTCGGTACCTTGGATATCTTTACCTTAGATGGTGCTACGCTTACTTGGTGCTAAGCCCGGCTACAAAAGAGTCGATTGGCGGTTCGATTGTTCGATTATCCGAGTGTTGGAGCAGGAAGGAACCTTTGCCAACCTACACACGCTTTGTGAGTTAATTGGTTTCTGAAGTTTGGGGTCATCGGCTACAGTGACCACCAAAATGCACGAGTCATCGCAGGGAGGAAGTGAGATATGCAGTTGCAGCAGAATGCGCAGGTGTGCATTTTCAGCGCCAACCACATCTCTACAGCGAAGATATAATTCAAAAGTTAAAAATTACATAACCATCATCAATAAATTAAAACTCCATTTCATATAAATAATTTTAAAAATTGTGCAATTCCTTAAATCACAAAGCAATAGTTCGAATTTCCCCCATCCAAATTTTACAGCGAGTTACAACATTTTATGGAATGTAAAACATTTAACTAATTTAATTAATCAATTATCCGTGATAACAATTAACCATACAAAAAGCTATTCGACCGATCTTTTATTACCTGATCCACATATGCATGGAATTCCCCCTTTTATCCGTTTTTCTACTATTTTGATTATTACAATTAGATGTCAATTTATATTATTTTTTTATTTTTATAATTTATCTCATAAATTATTCTTTTATAATTTTTTGTTGCCGCTTTTTACTTATTTCTGAGGCTCTTAAGTTCACAAGTCATTTCATGTACACTACCAGTCAAAAGTTTAGACTCACCCTTAGAATTTGTAAAATAAATAAGTAACAATATTTTATTTATTGGAAAACATAACAAGTATAATTTTATTTTTAATTTATTTATAACTAGCTTTATATCCCGGTTTCACCCAAGGAACTCGGAAAACAATTAGAAAAGCCGGGGGGTCAAGATAAGTTCGTTAGGACAAAAATGAATTTTTTTTTACTCCAACGGTTGATTTCGTAAAAATATAATGTAAAGCTAGATCATAACCATTTTTTGTAACACTAAAGAATATGCCCAGAAATTGGGTGAAGTCGTGCAATTTTAATATGGACAGGTGTTCTCACTTGGTATGAAAGAACCACTAAGCTAAATTTGGATAATTTAGGACAAACGGTATGTATTTCTATAAAGAACAAACAAAAAAACAAACAAATAGAATTTCATCTTTACTTATATAGATTTTATTCGAAAAAATCATATAATCTTTGAAATTGTATCTCTTGAGTTACAATTATTTTTTTAAACTTGAAGATTGTGAATTAAATACAAGTGAGTTTAAACTTTTGACTGGTACTGTATGTTCCTGTTTTGTTATGAAGAGGGACAATGAAGTATTTATAATTATTGATATAATATTGATTTTTTTTTCATATACGAATATATTAGCCGTTAAAAGCAGTTTTGATAAATGCAATTTTCCATGTTTTATCTTCCAGACTCATTTAGAAGCCGTCATTATAAAGAACATGGTAAAACATTGTAGTCAAAAGGGAGAATCTAAATTACTGCTAATTACTCTAGATAAACATTTCTTTTATAAACCAACTGGAAAATTTCCTTCTTATTAAGAAAACAACTGTAAATATTATATTATTTAAACTTGGGAAAACTGTTTCGTGTTATGGAAAAAAAAACACATCTAAAAACATACATGTATGTACACAACGTTTAATGCATGGCTTGCTTGGTGAAAATATAAGGTGTTAAATTAGTACTATACTGAGCTTAAATTAATTAGAATACAACTGTTTGCTCCAAAGCCAAAGTCGTTTGTAACAATCGGAATTCCGAGTTGATTATATAAGTAGGGGGGAGCGGGGTCGGTTGGCAACAGTTTTCACTTTTTTGATTGTTGAGTCGTTACTGTTAATATAATCCCAATAGGGCTGATACCACTGTAAACTCCAAGTATTAGAGTACTTCAAGTATTTTTTTCACCACATAATATTTAATACTAAGATCATAGAAAATTGAAAAATGCGTCAATCCAGAGTATGCCAATAAACCCCCTATGTGGGGCAGGTTGGCCTAGAAGGTGGGGTTGTTTAGCCATCTCATTCTAGTACTGCCTGACACATATTATTGTTATTAAAAGCTGCACTATAATGGTGTCATAATTTTTAATCGGCTTTTAACAACTTTTAAGGGAAAATAGAATGACAATAGAAGAAGGTAGAAGTTTAGACTGTCGTCACTTTCTGCATAAGAAAAATTGCTATCATCCCCCTAGGTGGAACCAAAGACAGTTGGTAGTTTCGCCTTCGTTTATGTTTACCTTGCTTTTGTGGATTGCTACTGCGCCAACAAACCCCAGTTGAAGAGAGCCAACTAACCCCACAGGAGAGATCATATGAAAGATGGCTGCCAGGACAGGGGAGAATAATCAAACAAGAAACTGGTTAGTCGAAAGGTTAGGTTTTTCAAAGGAGTTTGGGGCTATGTGAACAGAATCGGAGTCAAATGTTTTGCCATGCCTTTAAACCAAATTCACTGAAAATATAAAAATTTACTTAAATGTTGTAAAATCAATGAATGAAGCACACTCTTCTCTACACTGTTAGCATCGGATTGAAACTCAGGACAAGACTCCCGAGGTCGAGTGGGTCACATGGTACAATGGTGGGGCCTTCACAACAGGTGTGACGGAAACTATAAGCCAATGGCCAACCTACCCCTTATGCCAACCAAACCGCTCTCCCCTACGTAAAAAAATTGTTAAGTGTAGCCTCCGTACGCTGACCCTAAACATTTCTGCGAAATAGGTAAGTTATTAATCATGGTTAGATCAATTTCACAGAAGGGGGGGAAAAAAAGAATAGAAAGAAAAAAAATACTTGTATAAGCTACCATTCGTCAGACGAGTTAATTATTCTCAATCTATTCATTATTGAAGAAGCACGAGGTGAAGACAATAACAGGCACCGTACAATGGGACCCAACAACAAAGTAACCTCGTCCAACCCTTCTTAGATCCTAGTTAATAAATTTACAACCTATATAAATGTGCATGTGTGTATGTATGTAACACATATATATTTATATTAGATTAGTTATACTAAAAACAGCATCAATAATTTATTTAAAAAATGCAGAATTATAAAAACTTATCAAACATAGGGTGAAATACTTGTTTGATTTACAAAATAAAAAAAAAATCAATGAAATAAAATAATTTATAGACATTTTCTGTATCAGTATTTTTTATTATTATCACTGATAAAAATCTGGTGCGTGCGCGCAACACACAACTTTCACTTACCAACTTACTTAGATTAGAAAGTGTTTTGTTAATTGCCACTTCTCAAAGTTACAAATTTTTCCACATTCATTTCTTATTTTTGTTTTCATTTGCTCAAAAAAAAACCAACACATTTCTTTTATTATTAAATAAAAGTTTTTACTTATTGAATATTTCATTTAGTTACCATGAAACAAACAATTTCCATTAAATGAACAGAACGGCTTTAATTATGAACAATGGTCTATTATTAAAGGCGTACTACGCATGCGTGGGCTCAAGGTGTTTTTTGAGTTGACTGAATATTTTTTTTTTCTCCTCTATATGTTTACTTGATTTTTATCATATCTCATATTTAGCCATTTCTTATTTTTAGGCGAAACGAGAGACAGATAATTTCTCCATATAAACAAATACCAAGGTACTTTATAGGAAAATAAAAAAGGCCCCTTCCCCATTTAAGCCCCCTCACAACATTTTAATAATAATAAAGCTTACCTGATACTAAAGAACACCTAATTTTCATGAATCACGACGAATTTGATGAAAAACGTTAAAGCCGTTTTTGAGATAATCGAAAAAAAGGTAATAATTAGTAAAAAAGTTATGAAATAAAGTCCCCCCTCCTGTTTGTCAATTTTGATGAAATGTTGGCTATCACATATTTGGCATATACATACATCAAATACCCAGTTTGATCAAAATCGTTAAAGGTGTTTTTGAGTAAATAAAAAAACACGTGAAAATGATACAAAATTTATTAAGTAAAGTCCCCCCTCCGGCTGATTAATTTTGATGAAATTTTTACAGTCATATCTCGGGCATATTAATACATCAAATTCTCAGTTTAATCAAAATCTTTAGAGCCGTTTTTGAGAAAATCGAAAAAAAAACGTAAAAAGTTATTAAGTGAAGTACCCCCTCCCTTTGACCAATTTTGATGAAATTTTTGCTGTCACATCGCGGGCATATAGATACACTAAATACCCAATTTCAGGTTCGAAAGGTTAATAGTTTTTGAGCTAGTCTGTTCACACACACACACACACACACAGACCATTTCGCGGGACTTGGTTATTTGGACTCAGGGGACCCCAAAACGTGTATTTCCGTTGAAAACCGGAAGTCGAAATTTTTCACGATCGCAATACTTCCCCTTACTATATATTTCATATATAGGTAAGTGAAAGTAAAAATCATACGTTGTTGTAATGTCATATCAAAAAGAAGTTTTAATGATTTCACACTATGATTTTTTTTCGAAAAAGAGTGTAACGGGTTCGTTTTTTCGAAAGGAGCTTACGGACATTATTCAATTCATTTTATGAATAGAAAATAGATGGTCCTCAATATCTTGCACCGACTCAAATAGTCTGTCAAAATTGAATTGCTCTTCTTTTACGTTTTTAATTGAAGGAATAGATATTTTTTTCTTAACATCATGATCATGACTTACACCATTTTCGAACAGTACATATTAATGACTTCATATACTTTTCTTCCAGGAATTACACAAAATCGTGAATTTTCATTTTATTGTCTTTCAAAAATATAAAATTATGACAGAATATCCAACAACTACAATAAAATATACAATGTAAGACACCTAAAATTATGTAAGAAATTATGTACTTACAAATAAAAGTCTTAACAACAAACGCTATAAATAAAAAGCATATCTAAAATTACTAATAATGTTAAGCCTGGCTCGCTGTCCTGCCACATTGTATGAAAATTTTGATGAAAATTTATTAATATATATAATTTCTAAAAGGTGCCGGTATAGCTATATATATTAGGGGAGGGGGCTCAAGTTGAAATATACTTTGTTGAAATAGACTCATTATATGATAATAATTTATATTCATTATACTTTTATGTAACTTCCTTGTATAATTACCATTGTCCTTTATGCGACAGAACCGGCATGTGTGTATATATATACATATAAAGTATTTAAGTATGAAAAGAGAGACAATTCCCACTTAAAGAGATATTTTATAGAAAGTTGAAAAACTTGAGCCGGTTGGGGATTCAAACTAACGGCTATAGAATAGATAAATTAGGTGTAAATATAAACTTGAAGAGGAGGTGGGGAGATATAAAAATAAATGAAAAGAATTAATTTAAATGATTAACATAATAAAGAAAATTAAGACAAACTCTCGGCAAAGTTGAATTAGGGCTATATTTATTAGTTGTTGGTGGGGTTAGTTTTGCCTTGTACATCTTTTCAACTCCACTAAACATTCTTCTTCCATTCATTTAAGTTCACTTCAGACGCAGCTCTTAGAAGTTAAAAAACAGTTCCCAGCCAATATTTTTATTTATTTTTAATAAGAGTGAGGCTTTTAGAAATTTATTTCAAGATGATCTTTTAAATTGGAAAAGTAGCTTTCAAAATTTTAAGTTCTGTTAAAAAAAAAAAACTGTTTAAAAAAAAAGTACTGTTTAAGTACTGCCCTTCCTTGCATAAACTCGACGCGCATTTGTGTAACCTGCATATCGCCAGTCAAGTGGTAGAGCCGGTAAGAAAAGAAATTAAAGAAAAGTTAGGTGCGGCATCGGTCCCCGGGATCCGATGCCTTACATTCCCTTATTAACAGCCGTTTTTCACATGAAAATGTCCAAAAGTCCGAACACTTCTAATACTCAATTTAGTCGATTTTTAATGAGATTGTATTTTAGTGCAGAAAATGTTGCTAACAGCTGAAATTCTGTTGTTTTTTAGAATCGGACTCCGAGGTCCGATTTTCGATAAAGAATGGCGTAAATCCTGTATCGGCCTGTCCTGCGCCTATTATGTCTAGTTCCAATCCTTACCAAGAGATAATGCCCTTGAGACCCTCATTTAATCCCCTTTTAATCAAAAGATAACGCTTTCGTCAAAGTATTCCCATCGGACCCCGACGTCCGATATCGTCTTCGCGAAGATAGATACAACATTTAACATTTAAATACCGTCAACAATTTTGAGGAGAAAAGTAACAAAGAACTCATTTCAATGAGCGTTTACGTGACTTTGATAAAATGTGGAAGGGTTCCTCCCAGTTGGTTTATAGATATTGTTTCAAAATCTATTTCAAGAAATTCTGATCTCTACTTTGGCAGTTTTTGAGCCTCACTGAAAAGCCGATTTGAGCGAGCGAAGCAAACGGGAGCCGAAAGCTAATCCAGCTAAGTCCCTCATTTTAACTGACGCTATCGGAGTTGGTTAGTATGACGGTCACGTAGACATTGGCCACACCAGAAGCCGCTGTTTCAAATTAATACTGAAAATTCTGCACGACTCCATTTATTATAACCAATACTCGCCTCCTCAATTAAATAGGTACATCTAATATCATTAAATGGAAAAGCTCATTTTTGGGGAGGGTAATTGTGACCTTGCCGGTCAACAGAGGGACAGCTATTGTGTCATTCAACATTGGAAGTGAATAATTAACTTGCTTAAATAGAATTCCAAATATTCCATTGGAATATTCAATACCCGGATCTGAATAACAAATAATTGCTATTTTGGCCAACGTTTCCTTAAACCACGAATTCCCGAAAATCTCGGTTTTAGTTTCCGGAATTCAGAGGCTAAGAAAAGGCTATCATCATAAGTAACTCCTTTATCGTTGGTGTCTGCGCGATAAATTGTTGTACATAATTCCCTATTAATTGTGCTGAATGAAATACTTGAATAAATATAAAAAATGGTATAAATAATATTAACCGATCCATATAAGAAAACACTCCCTATTAGACGCTAATTAAAGTATCGGAATTTTTTTTTTACCGCGATGTGACAGCAAAAATTTCATGAAAATTGGCCAAATGGAGGGGGTACTTTATTTAAAGAATTTTGTATAATTTTTACGTTTTTTTGATTTTCTAAAAAACGGCTGTAATGATTTTGATCAAACTGGATATTTGGTGTATGTATATGCTCACGAAGTGACAGCCAAAATTTCATCAAAATTTGTCAAACGCAGGGGGCTCTTTATTTCATAACTTTTTTCCAATTTTAATTTTTTTTCGAATATCTCAAAAACGGCTTTAATGATTTTGATTAAATTAATCATTTTTAATCAAAATCATCAAGTCACCTTTTTTATATTATTTATAGAAATGGCAATTAAAAAAATATGTCAATTTCTAATCTAAGTTGTTAAGTGAAAGTTGTGTGTTGCGCGCATCGCACCAGATTTTTTACTTTCACTTATTTAAATTGATTTTATCTCATTCAATGGAATAAATACTTACTTATGTTGAGCGATGAAGCAAAGCAGCAAAATAGAATTGATTGAAAAAGGGACAACTGCATGAACATTATGATACAGGCGAGGAATTCGGTGATTATACTTATAATAAATGCGCAGAGGAAAGTAAATTGAGTGGTTTG
Organism: Aelia acuminata; assembly: GCA_911387785.2. Taxonomy (NCBI): domain Eukaryota; kingdom Metazoa; phylum Arthropoda; class Insecta; order Hemiptera; family Pentatomidae; genus Aelia; species Aelia acuminata. Next base: position 163,460,967 of record OU426980.1, read on the forward strand.
CAAATGAGGCCCGGATGCCAAACCCGATGAGAAGCTTCTACACCAAGAAAGACATCCCAGCCCATTTCACGCTCTGCTACCGAAGAGACTACATCCATCACACAATGACATTGCCGAGTATTAGAGTGAATCCACGGAATCCCAAGAAGATGAGTGGAGGGGGATTTATCAGAATTTTGTCCACGAGTAAAATTTAGTTAGGTTAAAATAAAAAAAAATGCCCAAAATAATTTTATTTGTTTGATTGTTTATTAATTCATGTTTACGTATAGTCGAACGATAAATAAAAAGAGGGGTTCTCAAAAAGTTAAGTTAATATCTTGCGATTTTAATTTATACTATCAATAATCAATTCTTGTAGGATGTAGAAAGTTTAAACCGATATTAAAACTGAAAATAAAATATTTCCAAAAAGGTGTTTGATAAAAAAGAATAGTATTAATTTCATCTTGGTAACAGATACTGATGAGTACTTCATCTATTGCAATGGATTTTTCTAAAAAGTTTCGTTTAAAACACTGCTGCTTAATATGTAGTAAATTTTTAATTTCATGAAAGTAATAGTTTTTTAAACTAATATTAATCTTTTTTTTGTACCGACTAAATCCATCTCCCCCCGAAATTTATTAACTTATGTATATATGTACGATAATTTTAGTGAAAATAAAAAAAGGGGGAAAAATACAATTAATCTGATTAATATCACCAACGTAAAAAACGGAATAAAAAAATTATTTCGCTCTGGTGAGCTCGGAAAATTAAAGCAATTAAATGAACTGTAAAATAAAAAAAAAATGAAATAAGTCTTTAATGCAACTTACCAAGCTTTCGCTGTACGCTGATTCCGAATTTCGGGCAAGAGTGAAATGAGGATAATCGGGTAAAAGACATTGAAGGAATGTTTTAGGATGAAGGAAATTTTCACCTGTTGCTCGTCCTTGAATTTTGCGGCGAGCGGCGAACAATGATGGTTGAAGAGAAAACTTCAAAATAATCATAAATTTCATACCCAAGTGGTAGAAAATTGTAAGAATTTGATACCCAAGAGGTACAAACCAAACTATCGGCGGACTCCAACTGGAGTTCACAAACACGATCATGCTTACTGTTCAACATCAAGAAAGCAAGTGCGCAAAAAAATGGCTGACCCCGGAATTCTAAACCCTTCCAAATGCCATCTTGATGCCACTGATAACCCAATTGTTGGCCCAACGATTGCTATCTCCGGTGACGGTTAAGGCGGCAAATTCAACTTGAAATATAAATTTAAAAACCAAAAATAAAAAAAGGAATTATCTGTGATTGGAATAAAATAAAATCAAAATACCGAACAATATATGTCTTTTAAAATAAATTAAGTTAAAACAAATTGATTTATTATTATCCTCGGTCAATGGCGCAACCAGGATTATTATCAGGGGGGGTGGGCTTTTCTTATCTGATTTTGCGTACATAAGTGATACGGCTATTATTTAATTTTTGACTGCTTCAATGAAATATAATAAAAGATAAAATAAGTAGATAAGAAAAAAAACATGCTTCATAGCTATTCATGGAATATCTAGGCCGTCAATATCATTTTACCCTTTTGCTTAACATAATTTGATTAATAATAATCATTATTCAAATACCTCCAAAAAAAAAATAAATAAAAAAATAAAAGAAAAATAAAATGAAAAGAAACCGCTATGGTTGTGAAAACTAGTGTGGCGGTCAGGGGTTGTTTAAGAAGACAGAGAGGAGGTGCTATCATCATTTAATTAATTTAGTATAATTGGATGGAGCTAATCCCAAGGCGTTGCTAAGTGCCCCTTCCCAAGCACATATAACCTAAACCTCAACCCTCCAATCCTCCAACCCTCTAAACCCGCCCGCCCAATTCTCAAACCGGGTTTTTGACAGACAATTATAAAGTTTTACCATCTTGTGTCGTAGAATAATACATTAATATCTGATCGAAAATAAAAAAGATGAAATATTTAAAGGTATCATGCATAACTGAAAGAAGACACTTCCTCTTTTTAGGAAATGTAACTTATTAGATTTTTATTATAGCGAGGATAACATTAAACAAAAAAATTCTGAATATGTTTTAATGTGTCCGATTTTTTTTATTTTATTTTAGTACAAGTAGGGGAAGAGTGGGGAACAGTGAGACGCAGTTGACACATTATGAGCGGGGCAGGTATTTGTACCCGTGTCGCACAATGCCGCTAGAGGGACAGATACTAGTGCCCTTTTAAAATAAGTAATTTTAAGTGACACAAGGGAAGAATAATGTTTTATCAAATATATGGATCAGTGTATATTTACCAGGAACACATTACACATAACATACAAAGTCATCATAAATAAATTTGTTTTCTTCTCTTTCAAATTTCACTTATGCTAGGTTTATATTAACTTCGTTTATTATGAGTTCGGCGAAGTATTTGTCGTCTCGAGTCTCACTAATTATTTCCGTTTAATAATTATTTGTCAGAACGTTTATTTTTATTTACACGGGTCTTATAATATTTTGTTTTCGACTTTTCGTTTAGTTTAAATTCATGAAGCCATAAGAGTTCGTAGAATTTGCATTCTCAGACCAACTCGTATTTTTTAAATACTTTCTAATTCTTTTTAAAGCAGTATAAATTTATTTAAATTTTGTTATTTAAAGACAATGGATTCTAATAGTGATAGTGATGTATATGCAGATGATTTGTCGCTGATTTCGAGTGACGCGGAATTTCCTGATTTAGACAGTGAAAGTGGCGCGGAATTATTTCGACCTAGAAGAAATCGAATTTTGCCAATACAATCATCAAGTGAGTCCTGCAGAATCTCACAAATTTACGAGCATATTAAGACACTTTTACTGTTTTATATATATATATATATATAGGAAATCAAATTAAATTGTCTAATCCCAAGAAGGAAGGAATACCTTTAATGGAACAGGCAATCAACAATAGTAGTAATTTTCATTAAAAAAGTATAATATATAGTTTTTTTTATACATCACCTAATTTTATCAAAATTCTACTTTTTTTATTCATCTCAAATCCTCGGTCTCTAAATTAAAAAAGAAAAAAGAATTATATCCAGTGATACTAATCTTTTCAACGACTAATCATAATGACCACTCCAAAGAAAACATAGATTTTGTATGTTAATTATCATAATAATATTTTGTAATAAAATGTTATTATTAATAATTTTATTAAAATATTTAGTTTTAATATGTGATCTCGCTGTTCCCCGAGCAATGTCTCAGTGTTCCCTGCAGTGGGGTTCACAGAGACAAAAATCTTCTTGTGGTTTTATGAAAATAAACATTTTTGTGGGTAACTTTTTCAGATTTTACCTCTACTGAACAAAGGTCCAGTTTAGTAAGATGTACTATCGAAATTCCAGAACTCCAGCTACAGTTTTCTATTATTTTTGCCAATTTGAAAAAACCTGTCTCATTGTTCCCCTCACTCTCCCCTTATCCGGATGGCATGTAATGCAAATTTTAAGGGTTCCATAAAATTAAATATAATCGAACAGAACAAATATTTAAATGTTTCTAATAATTTGCCAGACTATATTCAAACCGAGTCTCAACTACCATCTCGTATTTTTTGAACATTGAGTACATCACAATAATCAGAGATACAACAGGACAGACTGAATTCCAACCCCGAAAATGTAGAGTTATGTTATTTCATTGAAAAGAATCACTAATATTATTTATTTGATCAATATTTTTAATAGACTTGACATAATTGAAGAAATAGGAATTTGAAGGACCCAATCAATCATCACATGAACCAAACCATATAGAAAGCTAATAAGACAAAGGGCTTCATTTTTGGACGCACTAAGCAATTCAAAAACTACTCAACTCTCAAAACTTTAAACTTCACTCATTCAATCTTTTCTCGAATATGCATCCTCACCATTCATCACGTACATGAGTAGCCTGGGAGGAGTGAAGAATTGATTGTTGAGAATGCTACATTTCAGCGATAGCGGTCAATATCAATTTCCAACTTTTAAATACCTAGTCAAAGACTTGATATTTCTATAGAAATTATTACATAATGTAATCCATTGCCCTTCTTTGACCAATAATATTGATTTTCAGTTTCCATCTTATAATTCAAGACATAGAATGACAATTTCCATTTGCCATTTTATTTTTATTTGGTAAAACTTAGCTTTCTACATAGAACTGCTCACTTTATTAACACCAAACTTAATTTTGTCGCTAAATCCAACATATCTCTCTGGAAAGTTCTTCTTGAGATACGAATAATAATGATTAGTTTTATTTTTTTTTTAATTATTGTTTCAGTTTTATATCTCTTTATATAAGAGGCTTTGTCCTGACTGACAGAATCAACACAGAGCAAAAACTACTAATGATAGAAACTTGAAGTTCGGACTCTTATTTGGACTCATTTTAAAGATCTTGATACGACGAGTTTAACTCGAAAGCCCCTACGGAACGTCGAAAACCATGTTTTAAAGCCGAAAAATGAAGCGTTCACGACGAGTAAGCATTTTTTTGTTTCGGTGGTAGTTGATTTAAGGGAGGACTGTTTTTCTCATGGTCAGTTTTACGTCAGCGCTTTTAGGGTAAGTTCTTCTAGAAGTTTATTAATCTTAACGTCTGAAGGAAAAACAACAAATGTAGTTTACAATAAAATTTTAAGTAAAAATTAACTTTTCGGTCAGCTGGAACAATGCATTTTTTAAATTGATTTTTTTAACCTACTATATTAAATCAATACCAAAATAATGATCACAGAATTTATTTTAAAGGCTCGCGGTCAAAGCCGCGACGGGGGAATGCTATTATGGTATCATAGTGTAGTATATAGTATATATAGTATATATCATAGTATCATTATTATGTTTTATTTTTATGGTTATAACCATTATTTCATTTCTTTGAAATTGGGAAACCGTTAAATAAATAAAAAAACAATGTCTGTAATGTTCCTTGACCACTTATTCCCGTGAGCACTTTTAGGGTCGTTAGAACAGAGACAGAGACCATTATTTAATATACTTTAGAGTGTAAGCTATCTGGGAAGTACCTTACTCATTCTACATATCCAGCTCAATTCAATACTAGTGGCGTAGTTAGCTGTAACTTGGAAATAAAAAGTAGGGGACAAGCTCTGTTCGGATGTTCACGAGTCGAGTGTGTGGATATTTTACATAACTACGGCTATTCAAAATGTTTTATTTATTTTCTAGATTTTGCTTATATATTAAGCAGTTTATACTGATTAATATCGTTAAATCCGAACTAAAAATAGTTGACAAATAAATTAGTTCATCTAATTCGAAATGAAAACAATATAAAGTAGAATGTTCAAATATTAGTCTCTAAAAACAACAAATGTATTAAAAAATATTTTGTTTCTGTGCCCCCACCCAAATCCGAAGACAATTCCCCGGTGTTAGGTTAAAACCAGTTTAGAAGGTTCTTGAATAATTACATTGCCACAACGTCCATTAGTAACCGCCTTTCTGCTAAGAAGTTGCTTCATTTAAAATTAAAACTTGAATTAAGTACCGCATTCAATTAAACTCAGGAATTAATTGATAATTTTTACGAAAGACTTCTCGCAGTCGGGCGTGCCATCTTTTTAGAAGTTATACTAAGTAATCTCGCTAAGTTGTATAAGGAATGGAACCAATGCTTATTTTTTTTAATTATATTTGACAAGGAGTTTAGGGAGCACATCCCTAAGATTCGGTTAATTTAACTGGAATCGTAAATATACGTCGTCTAACCAAATGAACAGTTTGCCAAAAAAAAAAAAAAAAAAGAAAAAAAAAGAAAAAAAGGAAAAAAAAAAAAGAACTTGGACTGTTTGCTTTGGTGTTTATTAGTGTTTACAGGCATGAAGTTTGGATAGCATTTTACCTGACGAGTTTCTCCATCCATGTTTTCTCCCAAGGAAATATTTACCGCTTTCATTCCCAGTTGTCGTGTTGATGTAGTCGCTCGAGTCAACAGCTGCTGGATCAGCTTTTTAGTCGGTTTGATTCTATCCTCGGTTTTTTTTATTGATCTTTTTTTCTCACCTACTCTGGCACCTGAGGATGTGTGTCTCAGGAATCATTCGGACGCAATTGTGAGACACATCCGATCGTTCCTTTAATGAAATTTAACGATTTAAAAATAACTTAAGTACATAAACTCGTAGCAGAATGATGAACGCAGCAAATGATTTAAATTAGCAGGATACAAACAAGTAATAAAAATTGTTAGCACTTTGCCTTAAATTATTCTTTGGAAGTCCCAAATTTTGCCTAGTCAGGTATAATTAGGAAGGAGATCTGTAAAAACAACCTGACATCGCGCCGGCTCGGTACCGCCATTTTAAGATCCCTACGAGGGAGGATTAAAATCAAGGATATTTAACTCCCTTTAAAAAATCCTAGAGACACCTGCCAGAGTACGAGCCCGCGACCTTAGGCGTAGAATGCGGCTATGCTAAACATTACACCACAGGTGACCCCCCCACCTTATAAAAAGGGAATAAAAATACCGTTTTAATGGTACATGCTGAATACATATTAAATACTGATCTCGCTTCGGCGGTGCATATACATATACTAAATAAATACTGATATACAAACCAGATTAGTTTGCTTGTTTGAAAACACTACTTACAGGAGCCATAGTGCCGGTCACAAAAATTATTTTTTCGTGAGAAAGCTCCTTTAAGGATTCGTTTTGATAATCAAATTGTTATAATCTCTTGTTGCAACACCAGTCCTGGTTTTTAATTTTACGTAATGTATAGTGTTTATGTTTTAAAGCATTGACAATAAAGGAGGCTGATGACTTAGTCAAAAGCTAAACTTTTTCCTCACTGATGTCCGATACAAGAGCTTAATTCCACTACGGTTAATAAGGTTGTCCTGGACCGAATTTATCGCCCCGGTTCCTTTTCAAATCGGTTTTGTCACGTGATGACCCAGCATTAGCCGGTCGAGGGAATGCTAACTTCCTCTCCAGAGGCCGCCTCTTATTATTCTGCATTTTTCCACGCGAATCTACATATTTTCCAAGATTGGGTAAATTGCAGAGAGAGGATGGTGGAAATTACAGGGAGAGGAAAAAAGGGATCGAAAACCCTAATTATGAGATAAAAGATAATTGGCGAATGTTTGGATATCGTTAGCTAGTTCCTTATTTTTATCTTAAACACCCTCCATAACACTACTTATCAAGTTACGAGATGATGAATGGTAACTCAAATTTATGGGATGAGGAAATTCTTACTTTTTATTCTATAGTTCAAAATAATTTCTAAATGGAAACAAGTGATAATATAATTAAAGAGGTATTGCGAGGTATTCGAGGAACTAAAAAAAAAAAAAATAGTGTGCTTCGGGACATAAGACAGTTATAATTGATTCCTTGAAAAAAAAAAAAAAAAAAAAAAAAAAAAAAAAAAAAAAAAAAAAGCGTTGGTTAGTAATAATTCCTGAACTGCAAGTTATAAAACAGATATTAAAGAATACAATTTGAAAAAATTAGGGTGCAGGTAAACTCAGTGCTTCTAACATCTAAATATACGCTTGAGAGATCTTTGTCACATACTTTAATAACTTACAACAGCCGTGAATCGAATCTTGGGTACGGAGACCCTCCTCAGATCACCCAGACTTTATAAACCGGGTACTGTAATTAAATAATGTATTTATTTTTGTAATTAGTTGAGCGTGATCACGGTCAAATCCGGACCTTTCTTACGAAGCAATGGAAAAAGGCCATCTATGGGATGTAGTGGTAGAGAACTCACAAGTTAAGCATTATATTCCAGAAAGCATCAAGAGGAGCGAAAATACCTGATCGCGTTTTAGATATCGAACAAATTTGGCCAGCACTAAGTAGAGAGACCATGCTAGGGGAAATCGTGGATAACGTAATTACCGTTAATCCAACTTTGACGAATTTTTTAGGAATTGTGCAAAATAAAAACTGTACTAGCGCAATTTGCACTGCTTTTGCTTACGCATGCTCAAATGTAATTAGACAGAGGTGTACCTAAGCCACGGTTAATAGATATACGGTCGAAGCATAACAGCGCTAGCCAATCAAAACCAAGCTCTGATCTGTGACGTCACAATAGACCTGTAAAACATGTTAGCCTAACTTCTTCACGTAGAACAATAAACTAACAAACTGTATTACAAAAAACTGTAATTTGTTTATTCTTATTGAAACATAACAAGTTAGTAGTTAAGAGACAATATATTTTGCAACTAATGAAAGTACGGCTTCGTTAGTAGAGGTCTGCAATGACGTCACGGACTTGAAACCATCCCCCCACTCTAAATAGAATGCTTCGACCGTATATCTATTAACCGTGTACCTAAGCAACGTTTGGTCGTATCCGAATGGGAACCTTCCTGCAGGTTTCCATTAGGATACGATCAAACTATTAAAATATTAAATTGATATTTGCTGTTTGCTTCCGCTTTCCGTCATATACCCGATATTAATGGTGTGGAATATTGACAGACAATCCTACAAGGCAAATATAATTAGCAATTCCTGAAACATTTACAGGAATATGAAAATATGTAGTATTTTAAGAGAATAACTACTGTCTTCAGAGAATTCGTGATAAAAATCGGGTATATTTTATAATAAGTATAAATGTTAAAAAAAAACAAAAAAAAAAACAATAAATAATTAAGCATTGCAATTATATCCATGAGGGGTGAAAGGAAAGACGAACGGGATCGATAGACCTCCATCAATCAGCACGCACGATTATAATTTCATCAAATTATGTTGGGAAGAAGGGTTGAGATAAAGGGCATAGTTTTGTACAAAGTCAACTAACGAAGGGTTGACGAGATTGAGGGAAACTTTTTCCTTTATTAGTCATCACCCTTCTTCGATATCCTTTTAAGTTTGAGCTTAGAAATCCTGGAAGGCATGAAAACCGCATTAATTAATTAATAAACGGCGTTGCGACTTGAAGATGAAATGGAAAGACATTCGATGACAACCGCCATTTCATGGCCTGACAGAAGATACACCCATCCTCTGGTTTACCTTAAGATAAACATTATCGAAAGATTCAGTTCAAATTTTCATTAGTTTCAAATCTTTATATATATAAGAGGCTTTGTCCTGACTGACAGAATCAACGCAGAGCAAAAACTAATTATGATAGAAACTTGAAGTTCGGAATTTAGATTTTAAACGCGATGTAGGTAACCACTAAGAGAGGAATTTCAAAAATGTAACCACTAAGGGGTTTAAACGGCGAGATTTTCGTTTAACTCTAACGGACACCTATTTTTGCATTTCGAGAAAAAGTGTCTAATTTGGACTCATTTTAGAGATCTTGATACGAAGAGTTGAACTCGAAAGCCCCTACGGGACGTCGAAAACCATGTTTTAAAGCCGAAAAATGAAGAGTTCACGACGAGTAAGCAATTTTTTGTTTCGGGGGTTTTAGTGAACTCTCTCCATTGCGCGTCTCCCTCTCTTCTGCCGAGCCGGCAGCTTCCCCCTCCAACATTCCACCTATCGGAAGCTCCGATTCTACTAAATCTCCTTAACATCAGTTAACATATTATATTAGATCAATCCAAGATAATGATCACAGAATACATTTTAAAGGCTTGCGGGCGAAGCCGCGACGGGGAATGCTAGTAAAGAATATAAACCATAATACGTAGCAAGCATTTGTTTGCTAAACTTGATAATTTTAATATTTCTTACTGTTTTTAAATCATTTATTGTTTTATTTTTAAATCTTATCTTTGTATAAATTGTAATGAATGAATTGTTATAAAATATTGTGAAAAAAAATGACAAATTGGCACTTCTATTGTATGGGGACTTACCTCATTGCAATAAAAGTATTATAATTAGAACTTTTTCTTTTTTTGATTCGGTAGCGCTTCCTGCCCGAGTGGCATACGGGGGTGTAACCTACCTATTCTAAAAATGGTGGGAATGGTCGAGATTTATTCCGCGGTCCGCCACGAACTAAAAGTCAACAAACCCAGGACGGATTGGAACAGCCGCCGCACAGTGGTTCAAAATTGACCTGGCCAGGCTCGGCTATCCCGCCCCTGAATTTTACTAATTTAGCGTGTAGTATTTGATTTAATTCATCTCCTCCACTCTTCAAAAGGAACAGCTGATAATTTTGAGGGATCAAGTAAAAATCTAATGTAAAAAATAAAACCTGTAAAGTTCGGCTTAAAATCTTAAAAAAAAAATTCTGCTTGGTATTTTGAACTTTTAAAAAAGAGCATCTATTATTTTGGCTTGTTTAATCTAAATGTGTTTACTATGAGATAGAAATATAATAATTACAGGATATTTAGTTCTTAACTTGAACTTCAAAAGCCTGTAATGGTCGTTTTTATCCTTTGTATGTAAAAAGAACAGTATTCTTTTTTATTTTCTAAATAAAGTCATGCCTCCACCTTTCGAAGTGCAGTACATATCTATTTGATTCTTGAAAAAATATTTTTAAGAGTATGCACAGACTGAAATAGTCAAGTTTTCAAATTTTGAGCAATTTTATTCTGACGCTAAGAATTTTGCTCTAAGTAGTTTTTTATTAATACACTAAAAAATCTCTAAATTTTTTGAGGGGGGGGGGATTCACTATTCATTAAAAAGAAATAATGATGATATTTACATTTTTTTTTTAATATTTGAACTAATCTTACTCTATTAGAAGAACAAAATATTGTTAGGGCCAGAAGATTCGAAGGATCCTCAGAAATTCGAAAATAACTGCTTGTGAAGTTTCTGCAAACACATTTCCAATATTTATTTGGGAATCGATATAAAATTATTTAAAATGCTGATTTTTTTTTTTTTTTTTTTTTTTTTTTTTTTTTTTTTTTTTTTTTTTTTTTTTTTATGAAATTAGATTTGGACCCCGCTCCGAGTCGGCGGCGTAACCTCGGCGTTTATTTCCTCTTAACCCCCTTCAAGCACTTTGAAATAATTTTCTTTGAGCCAGTCCCTGTGTTCCTACTCTTTTAAAGGGAATTTCAAATATACAAATACTTATACACAGGTGTATATTCATTCAAGGACATCACGCATATTATTTAAAATTATAACTGGCCAGAAATAGTTATGTGTGACCCTACCGATGACATCCAATGCACATTCCTTTAAATTCAACACTGTTTACGAATCTTCTTTATCATTCATAACCCAGTCCTAACTAAACGTTAAGTAAAGTTTTTGAATTAATTACTTCTAAGAGATTGCTCACCTTACTTGATTAAGTAATATTGGAGTAGACAAAGGAATGGTTTTACATGTAAAATATGGCTATACAATTTTATATTTAAAAAATATATGTTAATAGAATTATCAAACTGAGTATCAATTTTCGAGCGTTTATATTTACAGCTAAAATGATATTGCTAAGTTATTTTAATTTATTTCAGATCAATTGCAACTGAGTATAGGGTGCCTGGTAAGGGAGAGTTATTTATACGCCCACCGCACAAGACTTTTTTATTTACAACCTTAAAAAAAAAATCAAAATTGATTCATGTGAGACTGTAACAAAGGAAAGGGGAGATAAAAAGTAATTTGTAATAATACGAAATTTCGGGATTTATATCTCCTAATTAATAGCTGGTTTGTATAGATTGTGAAAGATTAAAAAAAAATTGATAGTAAGGGGAGTTGGGAGCACGCGAAACCGTCGTAAAAAGGCCACATCGGGTCTATTTGCCAATTTGGCATTAGAGGCATCAATCATTTCGGATCAAGGTTTTGTTTAAACAAGATTGGATGATTACTGGGCCACTCACCGTATAATGCTTGTATGCAAATATTCCCTTCTTATCATAAACTTCAATTGCAGTCTCCGATGATTATACCCATTTCCGTACAAAGATTCCATCTAAAAAGCATCTTCCATTTCATCAATTAAAGGCAAGAACCACTGTAATTTTTTTGACGTCCCCTTATCGGATTTGAAGTTTCTTGAATTTGTTGTGACTTTCCTATACAAATAATTCGTATGACCAAAAAAGACTGAAAGAAAATATTAGTGTACTTTTAAATTTAGCAACCGGATTCCTTTGGTACAAGAATCGAAAACTGCGGTCGGATATTGTTTTTAAAATATCTCATACGCTTTGCTCTAAAAATCCAAAAGATATAAACAGTTCCTTGTAGTATACAGTACCAGTCAAAAGTTTAGACTCACTTTTATTTCATTCACAATCTTCAAGTTTAATAAAATAATTCTAACTCAAGAGGTAGTATATGGTGGATATCTTCCACCATTATTAACTCAAGAGGTAACATTTCAAACATTATATGATTAAGTTAAGAATAAAATTATAAATAGGGGTAACCTGTGGTGTAAAGTTTAGCAGAGTAACCTCCAATAATAAAGGTCGCGGGTTCGCGTCCCGGGGTGGCCCAAGGATTCTTTAATGGGAGTGAAAAATACTTGGCTTTGCCGTCACTTGGATAGAATGTAGAATGGAGGTCCCGAGCCTGTACGATGTCAGGTACTCGTTAAAGATCCCCTTCCTAATTATACCTGGATAGGCAAAATTTAGGACTCCCACTGTAGCATCGTCCGATTAGCCTTAGTAGCAAAAATGGACGTAAAAGAAACAAACAAACAAATCTATATAAATAAAGATGAAATTCTGTTTGTTTGTTCTTTATAGAAATCCATACCGTTTGTCCTAAACGTTCCAAATTTCGCTCAGTGGTTCTTTCATACCAGGTGCGAACACCTGTCCATATTAAAATTGCATAACTTTAGCCGATCTTCAGCTGATATTTTTTATTGTTATAAAAATCGTTTTGATCTCGCTTAACATTGGTTTTTACGAAATCGACCGTTTATAGATTTAAAAAATGAAATTCTCCGGGTGAAACCGGTATATACAGCTAGTTAAAAATAAAATTATAGTTTTTATGTTGTTAAATAAATAAAATGTTGTTATATATTTATTTTACAAAACTAAGGGTGAGTCTAAACTTTTGACTGGAACTGTATAAGCTGTAAAATATTTGTATATCACAAATTAATAATAAATACTATTTTTTACATGACTAATACTGTATGGGACGGTTTCTAATCCCAGAAAAAAAATTTTTTAGTCCAAAATTTGATGATAATTACTGGAACGATTACACAGCTGACGGATTGATATTGGATATTGAAGGATGGAAGCACTGTCATTGAGGAGATTGCTAACAATGTGGAGGGGTTGGTGGGGCGGGAAGCTGCAGTTAGGGGATCAAATCCCTGGATAGGAATATAAGCGATAACTAGCTTTATTTTACTGTAAACACACCCTCACGCCAGAATATGTACGGACGTGTCGATACAGAATTGAGGCAGAGATCCAATTCAAGTCCCTTCTCCATCATAACCCTCACCAAAGGCTTCCGAGTGAATTTAATATATAGAACAAACGTTGAGTAGGGCAGCTAATAATAGCCTCAATTGATAGCAGTCCATCCTAGCGAAAATGTGTTCGTTGCGCAACAAAATAATTGCCTAGAGGTATAAAAATAACAATGGAAAAAGGGGATGGGGGGCGGGGAGGAAGAAAAAGATCTATTTCGATTCCGATTTTACACACCATTAAACATTTTATACCGAAGGGGGTCTGTTTTAGTGGAAGAACATAGAATAGTTTGTTTATACCTGGGTTACAATCGATTCGTTTCATGTCCAGTCGTACATATTATTTTAAAATTTCGTAATTGTAGCTAAGAGCTATAATTAACAAAATTATGCATTTTCTACATTTTCAAGGTGTCGTTACTTTCAATCTTAGATAAAATGGTTCGAATCGGTGGATAAGATTCGAATTAATATGACACAATTATAAGAATAAATTAAACATTTTCCGGTCAAGAAAAAGCTGAGGAATCTTGTCATCAAACGTCTTTAACTTTGTGTCGAAATTCAGTGATTACGTAAGAATGCGCTGAGCATACGAAGATAATATGTAACATACCCAGAGTCCTTATTCCAACTGCCACGAAGAAGTGACACGATCTTTTGGTTGATCGGCTGGAAAAAACACAGCGGTGGGCGCGTATAGAGACAACATAAAGGTAGGTTAAGAAGCGACTACCGTTATTCCTATACCGAATAATTCGTAATTACTTAATTACGATAACCGAATATATAAGTAATATAAGACGATTCGTATAGTATAGGAGGATTCAGATGGTTTCAAAACGGAGAAATTGGATATAGGTTTGTGGGATTGACGGATTCCAATTCTGGACATGGTTGACAGGTGACTGCCCCCTCCTAAATAACACACGGCACACTCACTGACAATAGACAATGCAAACCCAAGCCACTACAAAACAATCCCCTCACTGTCAAGCTAAATAATTTAAGGATATTATAACTAAGAAGGTTACAGTATGTACGCATAATACAAAATTTAGCTGGTGCAAATTTGAACCCGGATTTCCTTATGGCTAGTAAGGCGCTCTTAACACTTGAGCTGCTTAGCACATATCCAGGCAAGGCCAAAATGTACATTCCTTTCTCGATAAATTATAAATTTCAATAAATACGAATTATTATGAACACGTAATAGTCTTTTATTTTTATATGATAATTTTCTCTGACAAATGCTCAAAAACCACGATTTGAACCCGTCGGTACATTTTTACTTTCGAAGAAATATGTAATATCATTCCATAGAGGGTTTTGGTGATGAATTTTCCCAATTTCCTTCAACTGATTTAGAGAAATAGTCATAACGGATTGAGTTATGGGATTATACATCCATGTAAATTATTATTTATTGTTAAAAAGATCAAATCTTCTTTAATAGTAGGATAAGTTGAGGAGGCTGAGCACAACAAAGTTGGAATTGACGAGGCCCGAGCCCAGCACAAGTCTCTCTTTTCCTCCCGACAATTATTAAATCCCCCCCCCTTTGAATATTTATCTCCCACCCTTCCTTGTTTGCTGTAAGGGTGGCAAGAGTAGGGAGGTCCTGGGCTTTATGCATATGTCCCAAAAGTGTGACTTTAAACTTGTGTAGATTTTTGCCATTTGTTACACAATTATACAGTGGCGGATATAGACATTTTTTCAGGGAGGGGAGGGGTGATGACCGGGGGGGGGGGGGGGCCCTTTTTATCATACTGGATGACCTGGCTCATGTTTGAGGGATTTTGATACAGCTACAAAGACAACCGAATAAGCCAGGTTATCATCGATTTTACCAATTTTTCGGTTGAGATAATTTAGGTAAGGACACTAATTTTTTTTTCCAAATTCAAGCGAACGTAATGAAAAAAAAGTGTTTTTAAAATTTTAAAAACTTAAATTTAAATATGGATTGTTTCAAGCTGAAATTTGATTAAAGTCTAATAAATTAAATTGAAGCTAACTGAAAAACGAAGAGAACTATAATAATAATAATAATGGCCAAATAAGAGGAAAAAATGTATATAAATATATTTACGGATACAATATAGGGATTTGAAGAATTTTATAAATCCCAAAATAATAAAGGGACTAAAAATAATAAATAAATAAAAATACAGATCAATGAAAATAGAAGCTCGAGTTTCTATTTTTTAAAATATTTTGAAATACTACTCACGGTCATTCTTAATTCTTTAAGGTACAGTACCAGTCAAAAGTTTAGACTCAACCTTAGATTTTGTAAAATAAATAAGTAACATTTATTAATTGGAAAATGTAAAAACTATAATTTTATTTTTAATTTATTTATAACTAGCTTTAATATCCCGGTTTCAACCACGGAATTTCGAAAACAATCAGAAAAGCCGTGGGTCCAGAAAAGTTCGTTAGAACAGAAATGAGATTTTTTTTTACCCCAACGGTTGATTTCGTAAAAATCTAATGTAAAGCGAGATCATAACGATTTTTATAACAATAAAGAATATACCCAGAGATTGGCTGTTATGCAATTTTAATATGGACAGGTGCTCGCACCTGGTATGAAAGAACCACTAAGCGAAATTCGGAGAATTTAGGACAAACGGTATGTATTTCTATAAAGAACAATCAAAATAACAAACTGACAGAATTTCATCTTTATTTATATAGATTGTATTCGAAACAATCATACAATTTTTGAAATGTTATCTCTTGAGTTACAATTATTTTTTTAAACTCGAAGATTGTGAATTAAATACAAGTGAGTCTAAACTTTTGACCGGTACTGTAAATATGCGAATTTTAAACTTATAATTTAATTGGTTATTAAAAATTATGATTTTAAAAAGACAACAGTCTATTTTCAATATAGAAATCAGAAGACAAGAGATTGCGTTGACAAGGTTTCAGACATGCATTAAATTTCGTTATCGACTAATAATTCACGGGACGACTTGAATCTTTAACAAAGTTTCTAACAGGGAAACTCAATGATTAATAAAGTTATACTTGGCATTCTTACTGAGGAAAAGCAGTGAAGAATACTTCATAATAATCTTTCACAATATAAGTAAGAAACGATAAGAGTTAAATTGTTGCGCGATTGAGTTGTTAACAGAAAGGACTAAACTGGAAAGATTACCTTGCACAAAGAGGAAAACTAGGGAAAAAACCGAAATAGACAAACTAAGAAGTGATGAAATGAAATTAGTAAATGTTACAAAGATAACAAACAGGGAAAGAACTGAGTGGAAGAGATCAAGCTAAAACTAATATATCATCCCCAGTGTCTGAGGGTTTGAAAATTTATAGATCAAGAGTAAATCATAATACATAGTGCCCGATGCATCAAAGGAAATAAGGAAAGTTAAATTTTCCTTATACTTATAAAACCTTATACTTATGCTTTTTTTTCGGGAAGGTGGAGGAAAATAATGCCATTTCGATTTCATGTATAAAATAAATGAATAAACAATGTCTGAGTGTCCAAGATAGGGAAGAAGAATCAAAGACCTAAGACCACTCTACTACCTTCAAAGGAGACATTCAAAATTAATAGATAGAAGCTGAAGGGCCCACACATACTTAACTCAATCTCTCATGTCCAACGGAATCTGTAGCATATAAAGCTACAAAAAGGATACCACGTTCACCCATGCAATCGTTCGGAATTAATAATTCGGACGGGACTTACATTAAGGTTCCATAAAAGAGATTTTATAAAAAGAAGATAAAATAGAACGCTTGTAGTTAATTTTTTTTTAAAGGATATAAAAGATTCTTTTATAAATATAAAAAAAAAAGGGTAAATTTCACAACATATATAACTGATTTTTTCTATATAAAATTTGTAAATTGAAATAAAATATAATGCATATAGAAATACAATCTATATTCTATATAATGCATATAATAATGAAATATTCGATTAGTGTGGCCAGAGATTAATTTTGTTTCCTTGAAACCCTTGAAACAATGTGGGAAGTTAATATATAAATCAACTCGGTATAAATTTCAATAAATTCATTCATTCACTACCTCATTTACATACGCATTTCTTTATATATTTTTTAAAAAAATTATGCAATTTAAAAGTATTAAAATTTTTAATTGGATTAATTTAGTCATTTGTGCATCTTAATCTTATATTCTTTCAAATTTTTAATAAGTATGCAAATTTTTCTCATTTTAATGAGTAATTATATGAGTTACAGAAATATAGTATTTTACTTTTTTTAATTTGACGTTTATGTTTTTCGTTATTTTTTAGCAAGAAAAAACATAATAATTACAATATGAGATTTCTTATTATTAGACTTCATTTTAGGGATATGGTTTTTATCATCGAATTCGAAATAAATATCTTGATAATTAATAATAATTGTTCCATCATAACTATACATATGTCATATCAATAAGAAAAAAACCTGATTAAAATCAAATTATCAAAATTAGGAAATGCGAATAATCTTTTACCTAATCCCTTTTCCAGTCTATTGGAAAAAAGTCTAATTTCCTCAAGTCCTCCAGTTTAATTTCCAGCCTTAACATCGGACTGATTTTTTTTCAATTTCATCTTCAATTTTCATTTCATATTTTTAATTTATACTCGGGTGGACAGAACAGAAAGTTATCATTGTGCGAGCGGACACGCGGAAGCCTCAGGATCAGAGCGCTGTAAACTTTTATCTGAGGTATTTTTTTTTTTTAAATTAGATTTGAAACATTGATTAAATTTACTGTATTAAGACCGATAGTATCGTAATATCGTGAAGGTGGTACGGACCAGAAAAAAATCGAAGAGGCAGAATATTTCAACTCAGAAAAATTATTACTGAACTACAAAAACAATAACAATGAAACTTGAGCACAACATTACTCTAAACTTTTATATATGGTTTTTTATCATAATTTAAATTATTACGGTTCGCTTATTAACTTGCAGTTTAAATTCCGGTACTGAGAGTTGTGAGGTATGAAATGTTAAGAGTGAATTTAGAAGTAAATGAAAACTATAAATCAGGCAAGTAATTTTTTAACTTCTACAACAGGATTAGTTCCTTGAAAGAACGTTAAGTTCTTATAATTGAGTATTACGAAATCGTAATTACCTCGGTAAAGAAGAGAGAAAGGAAAAGAGTTCAACAATTTTTGTCAAGATGTGTGAAGTAATACAGTTAAGCCTAAAGTGGATAAGTCGGGTGCTTTGCCGAAATTTGGATCCTACAATCGATGAAGGAACTGAAGAGTCTTATTTTTTTCTCATTTATCTTCTTTAGCTCCATTTGGAGAAGAAATCCTTTCACTGACAACATGGAGATTGTGGGGCTAAACCGCCTCGTCTCAAGGCATGTTGGAATAGCTCCCACATTTTTTTTATTCTCTTTAAATCTGAATATTTGTTGCAAACCTTCGACACGTTTGCTTATGTTGTTGAAGGAGGATCGGTATTGGGCGAATGACTTTAACTAGAAATAAAAATATAAATTCAAAATCACATCAACATATACAATCACCAACCTCTTCAATAATAATAATAAAAGTGAGTCAGGATGTGTGTGTGCATCGTGTGTAGATAAAAAAAAAATGAATTAACTTATAATTTTGAAATACGATAGGTATTTCAATATTATTCAGTATACAATCAGTATTATAGACTACAAGTCTTAGTATCCACCTGGACTCAGTAGCCCTGATGAAGATCCACAAGTTGGATCGAAACGTTGGCTTACCATAATAAAATCATTGTAAACTGAAAATCCTGACCGTCATTTAACCCATCGTAATTGAAGAAGAATAATTTTGAAATATTTATTCCAAGTATATATATATATATATATAAAATCATTTTTTTTTTTTTTTTTTTTTTTAACATCCTATGATAAATTTGGAAACAAAACCTAACAATTGGAAAGGTGTTTAACCCCCGCGCCCCCTCTCGACACCAATAGCAGACAAATGGAATGAGGAATGAGCGATGTCCATTATAGGGAGGGACAAGAGGTGAGCTGTGGGGTGGAAGGGCTATTTCAATTTTTTTTGTCGTGTCGGCATTGAAAGCTGATCCGTCATAGTTACAAGCCTCATTCCCCTGTTTTAAATGAGCACGCTCTTTTACAACAAGTACACCATCCCCTCAATGTCCAGCGGGTTAAGGCAACGTATCGATCACTTAGACTAATACGAGAGGATACGACCCTACACGGTCTGGTGTGTACCCGGTATAGAGGAACAAGCATTCATATGTTCACTCAGGTGTTGGGACGTGCTGTGGATGAACTGGGACCTCACATTACTAGGAAGGAAGTAGTCACAGAACTGAAGCGTTCTGAAGAAGGTCACATTGGTTCCACTATCAGAAATTTTAGAAAGCTTTTCTCCAGATTTGTTAAGGTGATTGGCTGAGAGGTAAAGAATAAATCAGTCAATATCAAACTAAAGATATACCTTGGTTGTAACGTAAGCAGGAAGGGTGTGCGTTTTAATGGCGATAAGTCAAAGGAAACAACCTTACCTCAAAGAAATAACCTTCTCGCCAAGCAATTTTTTATTATTATTAAAAATATATTTGATATTTTTGAATGAAGCCTGGAAGCTGGAAAAAGCCTATGATAGTTTCCCACGGAAACTACTTTGGAAGTCCTTGGAATTAGCTGGCATAAGTAAAGATATCATAAACTTTATAAAGGAAATTTACGAAAATAATAAATGCCAAATAAAAGTAGGAAGTTTCCTATCCGAAGATTTTGAGAGTAGCAAAGGCCTTCTTCAAGGATGTTGTATGTCCCCGACATTGTTCAAAATATTTATTGAAGCTTGCCTAAAAAATTGGACAGATAAATGTAGCCCGATGGGTATTCCAATCAATGGCACGTACTTACTTACACCATCTATTATTCGCTGATGACCAGGTGATCATTGCACAAGATGAAGATGATGTAAGCTACTTATTTAGGAAAGTAATGGAACAATACAAAGAATGGGGATTGAAAGTGAATGAGAAGAAGACAAAATACATGTGTACAAATGTGGGTGAAGCTAACGACTCTGTTATATCAAATATAGAAAGAATGGAACAATTTAGATACCTTGGATCCATATTAGAGAGTAATGGCTCTACAGACTCGGAAGTGAATAAAAGAATAAAAAGCCGAAAAGTCATTGGCATGCTGAATTCTCCTCACTGGAGCAGCAATATTCTTGGAAAAACTAAAAAATTAATATATAGTGCACTGGTTGAGAGTATCATGCTATTTGGCTCCGAGACATGGACTCTTAACAGAGCACAAGAAAAAATACTTTTGACGGTAGAAGTGGATTTTTGGAGGAGGTCGGCCAGGATTTCAAGGATAAACCATATAAAAAACAGCCAGACCAGATTAAAATGAATCTTAAAACAAATATACTTCAAGCAATAGAAAAAAGAAAACTAAAATGGTATGGCCACGTGAAAAGAATGGGTTCAAATAGGATGCCAAGAAATATATTTGAATGGGAGGCAGAAGGAAGAAGAAAAAGGGGAAGAGCACGTATACAGTGGATACATAAAGTAAAGTATGGCCGGTCATGGATTGAGGGAAGAAGAAACGAAAGACAGGAAGGTGTGGAGGAAGAGTTTGGTTGAGGGAAACTTCAAACATGAAGAAATCCTTAATAAAAAAAAAAATATTACATTACAGCAACAACGCGTTGCCCCTGACAACCGAGATATGATCGGGAACCCGAAGATAGAAAGTTCAAAAACACGAAACCATGGGACGTTTAATGATACTCAGCATTAATTCCCCACACTCTCCCCTGGCCCGGAAAACCCCGTATAGCGTAAACGGCAAGGACGGGGAGGAAAAAAAATGTTATTTTATCATGGTTTGGAGATCCTCTATTTATATATTTTCCCAGTTGTTTTAAATGTAGTATAAGGCAAGTGGGGCTGAGGTCAAGCCTAGGCTTTCGTATAACTTATTAAATATTCAGAGTACAGTGGGAACAAAGCAACAGTTGTTAATTAATTAATTGAGGGGCTTATAGTAAAGGGCTGGGATTTTGGTATTAGGGTGCCATGCTATTTCACACATTGCAATGAAATAATATGACACTTTGAAAACCACCAGTATTACATTTAGTAGCGCGTAAAAGGGAAATAACTTTAAGGGTTAAGCACGTGTTAAAGGAGTAATAAACTGCACTGACCAACTCAAATGACCAACCATAAACTGCGTAATGTGCAATCTATGCTAGTGGAACCAAGACTCAGAATTTTGTAAATTTACTTGTTTACACAATTTTTGATATATACCAAGTATCATTTATTTCAATAACTAGGGCTCAACGAAGGTAGAGATTAAACCATCAAGAGTTTTATAATATTTTAATTATTAGCTTAAACGTTGAAATTAAAATTTTCCGTCATAGTGTGCATCCATGTATGATAGAGAGCAAGTGATTGGTACAACTGACAACTCATTCAAACATATATCTTTATGATACTCCGAACTGAAGTGATTTAATATCATAGATTACTGTAGTATACCTCAATATTCTTATTCAGTTCTGAAATAGCGGGGATTTATCTTGGATAATTATTTATTTTAGAGCGATTTTTTTACCCGTCTAATTCGAGTCCTTGCTTGGCCACAATGATCTACAAAGTTATCTTGCTGTATTAGGTAGATAGATAGATACGTTTATATACAATATATTTACCATCTACATATCTTTTAACCACGTATATAGACAATGAACAGTGTTCGTCTGTCGAGGTTATTTATTATTACTGTAAATACATTTATAAAATTTATCTGTTATCATCAATATAATGTACATATTAACATACAACATCAGTATAAATATATACATATATAAAAGTACATTTTTAAGATTTTCATTTGTTGTATCTATCTATAGCTTTCATATTCCATAATCCTCCTACAACTACGAATGCCTAATGTATGGAGGAATATTTGTATATCCGATATTTGGTAAAGACTGAAAAGATTAAAGATCCGCTTAATTTTCGGCGCTCCAAAAATTTCATCACAGCTTTCGAATCATAATTACTTATTTCTTATTTCTAATTTCAAGAAAAAAAGAACAAAAATATTCCTCTTTTCTCCAACTCCTCATACTGAGTTCTTACAACCACCCTCTTATATCAGATATAAGTTTAAACCTAAAAGAAAATTCCTTTTTTGTCATTTTTTCCAGCCTAGCTTCATTCTCTATTACTGGTCACCATCTACAGGGTCAAAAAGGAAATGGCCTCGGGATTTAGAACGATTACACAGGCCAAAGATGAAAAAACATTTTTACTAAAAATAGCTTATTCCTATAGTTTTTAGGGAGCTGAATCCAAATATGATATTAAAAAAACTGCATCACCCACAATTTCTTCACATTTCATAGTTAAATATATTAAATTAAGCGATTTTTAAAGAATTGGACAGCTTTAATATTTTTTAATATTAAGGTTTTATCAAATTTCCATGTTTCTTGTGTGAATGGGACAGTAGGGCTAGGGATCAACATTGGTGCAGAGAGAACTGGCCTGAAAGTTCACTTTTTGAACAGCCACCTTAACTACTTACCGGACAATTTGGGAGATTTTAGTGAGGAGCAAGGTGAGCGTTTTCACCAGGATGTTAAAGTGACAGAGAAACGCTACCAGGGCCGCTGGAACACCAACATGATGGGGGACTACTGTTGGTCACTTCACCGAGAAGTTCAACCAGCGACTCATCGTAGAAAAAGCTACACAAGGAGTTTCAAAGAAAAAAGAGAAAGAAATTATAGACCAATTTGAGTTGACGAGTGAAACCTGTACTAGCACTCTATTAGCACATTATATCACTCTTTTAACTAGCCACTCAAATACAAACCATGCTTATGATGTAACATAGTGTTTCATTAATTCCCCCGTTCACCCTATAGGGGTTTAGATAGGGTTTAATAATACAAAGCATATTATGGGTAAAAAAAAAAAAAAAAAAAAAAAAAAAAAAAACTGATGCCAGATTTAGATTCAGCACATACAAATCTATAAAGATCAGCTATTAAAGTTAAAAAAGTTTTCAAACAAAATTTTTCCGTTGGCCTGTGTTATTGGAGTGGTCATAGCCTCTGGACCATAATCTTTACAAGCCTTCCTCAGACATTATTTCCATGTACTTCTCATTGGTACTTATTTATTGTTAATAAAGTTTAAAGTTAAATAGGATGCAGAATATTTTCGTCATTTTTAGAGGGCTCAATGTCGTAGAAGAAGGAATGGAATCGTTGTGATCTCCAAGATATTGCTGATATGAAGTGAATCAGGTTGGAAGGGCAATATCTATCAACCATGATTGCCACTCTCAGCAGCTATCGAATTATTAGTATTTCTATGAAAGCGATGCCTGGGGAACTTGGCTTACAATTATGTTCGTCATGTGTAGATGAGAATCTAATATTCTGCTCACGATACCTGCAAGCTTAATTGATGGTATGTCAAAGTTTGATTGAATCAACCCTCTCGTGCGGAGTAAGACAATTGGTTTTAAATGAGGTCAGGGATCCATCCAATGATATACTTTCCTACAAAAATGTAAGCCAGAAATTCAAAAATAAATTCTAATGACTAGGGATTTTTTCAGTAAGACTTCGATACAAATAGATTCCCAGGCTTGAATATAAGAAGTGTTTAAGTACGAATTGATGAATAGTTTTTATTTTCTTATTATTGCATACTTTTGACTCTTTTGTTTTTTTCAAATATGCTACAAAATCCCCCTTAATCAATTAAAAATTATCACATTGTGTGTCGAATAGATTTCTTCAAGGAACAAAATTGTAGTCAACACGTTAGTTGCGGCGGCGTATTTTAGGGGTATCCTGAATTGGACGGTATCGGTCCCGGGGGTCCGACTGCTGGGATGAGCCACGGACGATATCGGACGTCGGTGTCCGATGGGAATGCTCTGATGAAAGTGTTTTTTTTTACTGAAAAGTGAATTAAATGAGCTTCCCAATTAAAGGGCATTCATTATCTCTTGGTAAGGATTAGACCTAGACATAATAGGCGCAGGACATGCCCCCGGGGCCGATACAGGATTTACGCCATACTTTTTCGAAAATAGCATTAAACTGCTGGAATTTTGAATTACCATCCATATTGATAATTTTTGCAATGTTAAAACAATTTTTAGGAGTCTTTTACTGCTTTAAAACCACTCACTCTATGATAATTTTTTTTTTTTTAAAGAAATGAATTTATATAATATAAATAAAACAAATATCAGCAAGTAAAAGTATACCATAATGTTTTATATAGTAAAAAAATATATTGTTTTCTTTCTCATATTTATGCAATTATTAAAGAATGTCAAAGAAATTAAAAAGAACAACATTGTATAAAATCAAACACATAAAATTAAAGATAACCATAAAGGTAGTCGTTGCAATATTATCGGACGCGGAAGGGTGATGCCGTCCAGTAGTCTTGTTTTATTACTGATGGCCTGTATCGGACCCCGGAGTCCGATTCTAAAAAATAACAGAATTTCATCTCTTAGCAAATTTTGCTGCACTAAAATGCAATAATCTCATTAAAAATAGACTAAATAGAGTTTTTGAGGTGAAATTTTCATGTGGAAATCGGCTGTTAAGATGGGAATGTAAGACATCGGACCCAGGGGACCGATGCCGCACCTAACGTGTTAATTTTATTTCATACGTAACTCTTTATTTGGGGAGATATTGTCGATGAGATGTACAATATCAAGATATTTCCGATACATAACTGGAAAGAAAAAGTCAAAAGATAGCTAACTTAATAATGTAAAAATGAATGGCGGGCTTGAGGATCGAGATTAAAGCGCGGGGAGATAAGTTTAGCGAAGCAAGATAACACCTCCACGCCAATGAATTGAAAAGGCCCAGTCTTTAATTTAGTGCGCCCTTGGTAGAAAACATCCTGTAACTTTATATATTATAAACTTAGTTATTTTTTAAAACTCTGGTGTCTCCTTTGCGAGTCCATCTGGATGCAGCGTTTCCCAATAAACGAAGCACTTTCTTACTTAAACTTGATGCCTGGAGCCATATAAAAATAGAAACAAGAGGTCCCAGGACACTTGAAATTTTTTCCCACTGGTCTGGAACGAGATCTACTTAAAATCGTGAGGACAAATAAGCAGGTAAAAAAGTGGAGCTGTTACAAAATATAAAGGTTTTTGTCGCCGCCAGACCTCAAAGTTTAAAAATCTATAACTAACAATATTGTCTATTACGAATTTTTCACTTAAATAATGCTATCAATTTTTCCATTGCTCTAATTATTTATTTAGAATTTAATATACATTTTCACCATATTCTGACTCTGTATACTTAATATTTCGGAAGAAACAATGAAGATCCAGGAATGAAGGTGAAGTTCTTAAGCAACGTAAGCATTGTACATGAACTATTTAATGAAGTATTTAATGTAATAATCATTTGATTTATAGTTCTGTTGGAGTCCAGTATTTTAAATAGAATAGTTTGTCCATATTTTTTTCTTCTTATTCTTTCTTATCTTCAAATTTCTTTGGATTTTTTCTATTTTGTTTTCCACTATGTGTTTTTTAATTCGGGTTATTTTATTATACATCCAAAAATATATATTCATTTTTACTTTTTATTTTTCATTTGTACAAGGTTTCGGAGTTTTTTGTCCATTTTTTAAATTTTTCCACAACTTAATTGTTCACTACTTCCTTGTGTACTCTTCAGGAAGGGAAAGTCCACAAAGAAGCAGTGAACAATCAAGTTGTAGAAAAATTTAAATAAAAAAAGACGTAACAATTTTTTAAAAAAAAAAATCAATAAAAAAACGAGAGGTTCCTACTTGAAAATGGACGAAAAAGTCTGAAACGTACAAAAGAAAAATAAAAAGTACAAAATATTATGTATTTTTGGATGTATAATGAAATAACCCCAAATAAAAAAAAAATACATAGTGGAAAAGAATAGTTCGTTTTTCTCAGCCAAGTTACCTAAACTTTTTTAAGTATGACTGGCTAACTTTGCCGATAATAGGCCTTCATATGTTAAATATATTAAATAGGGCCCAGGGGATTTACATGTATTTAAATATTTTAGTCCGTGCTTCACATAGCCCTGGACGATATTTAGCTTTTCCTTTCATACAATTTGAAAGCATATAAACCTATTGTAACTATTTAGAGGTTATTACGTACATTTAAAAATGTTGGGTGAATTTTTAAAGAATATTTTCCATATTAGTAGACTAACAAGGATTTAAACCAGGGTTCATGAAATTGTTGAGTTATTTCTATATTTACTATACGAACGCCTTAACGTATAGTAAATATAGAAATAGATGGTCCGTAAGTCGGTTAAAATTAGAAATATTCTTAAATTTCAATTCCTTCTATGCAAAACCCACATTTTAGGGGGCTATTAAATAATGACAAATAATATAAATTTATATTTATATAGAAATACATGCACAAATAAGTTGTTATTTCCAGTGTTCTTTTTCAAATAACCCGGTCTCTTAAATTACTGCGGTGTTAATTTATATAAGAGTTAAATGGTTTTCATCAATAGAAAAATATTAATCGAATTTCAGAATTTAGTTTTTGCCTATATCTCTTTTTTTTTGGTAATATCATTGTACAAATATAAATACACCAATATACACCTATTTTACTTTTTTATTTTACATAAAAATCCGGGTCCTAATAATTAATATTTTGAGTGTTTTAGAGAAAAAACAAAAATATCAATATGTAACATTTTCCAGGCCGGAAAATTTTCGTTGGTTACTTGGATTTACCTTCAGCTGGGGTGGAAAAACCACTAATACCACTGACAATTAGGCATTTCAAAAAAAACAAAAAAAAAGTCCAGTACTATGTAAGGAAGAGCACTGTTTCTTGGTCAGCGGTCGTGCAAGGAGGTAATTTGACCGTGATCACGCTCAACCACCAGGTATTTTCCCCTTAATTTTTCAATTAATGGTACCCTCTTTATAGAGGTTGGGTTTACCCCAGGAGGGTCTCTCGGCCAAGGAGAGGAACTGTGGCAGAATAATTAAGATATCCTGAGCCATGCCAGATTCGAACTCAGGACCTTGAGCACAGCAATGCACTGCCTTATCAGTGAGCTACCCCGCTCCCAACCATTGGGCATTTACCATCTACAATCCATCAATCACGAAAAGAGAAATGAGAAAATTACGAAGAGGAAACCAACAACATGGCACCTCTTTGCGTAACGAGGAAACTATTTATCAAAATCTTCCCCATTTCAACATCCTAAGGCTTTATTTACCTCGTCCCAGTTCTATTAACTTTGCTCTTATAGATTTCACATCAAGTTACTCGATAAGACACAGTAACCAAGTTGAATCAAGTCCGATTTGAAATGAAATATCTCGCTGGAATTGGCCACAGCTTGTGTCACCGCTGGAGGTAACAGTTATCTTTATCGTAATTTCTTCAACTCCACGATTCCAACTGTAGAATTGTAAAGTAATAAACTGGCTTCTATGCGGTTCAAGCAGGTCAAATTATTCTCAAACAAAGAACACACTATTGTTAGCCTTGAAGAAATAGTTTCAAGGAACATTTCAGCTTAGCAGACTGAAGAGGAAAGAGCAAGGGCGGTACCCAAAAGGAGATGTAGAAGATAGGCGGGCGCAATCGACTATAGGGTGCGCTAGTAGTTTTGCAAAATGTCGGAAAGAACGGGGATAGACATAGTTGATGTGATAGAGATAATTGGTAATTTTAAAAGACCATTAATTGAAGGGCAGGCTATCCTTGATACAAACCACATAATTACATGTGGAATAATATCTAGAAGTAAAAAAACAGTTATTTTACAAGCCTTGTGCCTTCAAACTAGCAATCTTAAAGGACTGCCCCATCAAATAAAAGTGGAAATCAAATTTATTAATTATAATAAACAATTTTCATGTCATTGTACGTGTAAAGCTGGTAGTTCTGGTAAATGCAAACACATCATTGTAACTTTACTCTACGTTTTTCGGTTAGTAATAACATTAATTACCTATTCATACAATCATTGTTATGACAGCTTAGATTCTTTGTCATATTATTTATTTATTTGTCGAAACTTTCAGGCTTCGCATTGAAAACTTGGAACAATTAAGCACAACGGAAGACAAAAATGGGGAAAATTAAAAAAGAAAAACAAATACGACACTATGGTCCCAATTTTATTTGCATAAAACTAACATTTTGGAATAATAAAATGTCAAATACTAATATTTACCTGGATAAATATAGTCATTTTCTTTAAAATGATGACTTCATATCGTCATATGTTTTAAAACAGGCTTATCTATTCTTAATTTTACAATACAAACTTTAAGAAGCTTTTTATTTTTTGGAAATAAATGGAATGACACGTCTTTTGATTTTTTAATTGAACACTGAGGGACCGAGCAATACCTATTAGACATTTTTCAAATGATTTTTTGCTCAATCGGGTTTTAACTAAGGAAAAATAAATTAAAAACGCCAAAAAACCCTATGAATCCCAGGTAATGGCCCGGCTTTTATCCCCGTTTCTCTAGTTCCTGTAAAGAAGCAGCACCGTCGCTTGCGCCCGCCTATAGACCCCAACAATTTTGATAAAAAAAATTGTGGAATACATTTAAGCTTAATTCTTCAAAATTTATTAGTACAGTAATATTTATGTGTATGAATTTAATATAAAGCCCTTATTCTGTCAGTAAGTCAATAAGAGTTCTTGTTTATTTCACTTAACGCATGGCTTTCTTGTATGCCGACCGTCCCCCCGTCCACCCAAAATTATTTCATGGGACCGCTACTGGAAATGCGTCATCATGGTTATGACCAATAAATAAATAAATATATGGGATCCGCTGCATATATTCTCAAATAGGTTCGATTTTGGGAGGGTTGACTTTTATTTGGTGGCGGACCCAAGGAATAAAACTCCATATATAAAATGGGTCGGCTACACCAAGTAATAAAATAAAAAGATCCGCCATCAATGGATTAATTGATTATTTTAATAAACGTGTCATGTATTAAAAAAGGTATTGAATGATTTTAATACGCAGGACAAAATTCATTTTATGTTCAGAAACAATTGAAACGCAAAAAATGTTAAGAACTATTCCTTACAGCAACGTTATCACGACCGTCAAGTTAAAATAAGGCGCTAGAGTTAACCGATACGCGTCTACTCCTTTCAGTTAACGGCAAGCAGATAGTGGGGCACAAATACCGAAAATGCAAATCCAATACTGTCGTAAATTTAAGCGATAGAAGACGCTGTACTCAATGCCTACAATTTGTATTGTCGAGCACAAGTCCATCGTCGAAATGACTATTAACGTATCAAGAGCATTAGCATTATCTATAAATTCACAAAGCACTTCCCATTTATCGAATTCCATTACAAAAAAAAAAATCAATAAAAAATGTAAAATAAAAATGAATAACAATTAAAAGTGAGTGAACACCAGCATAAGCCCATCTAATTAATTAGACGATAGACGTGGCAAAGCAAATGATCCCTTTAGCTCTCTGCAAACCTTGAGCAATTATATCGCCAATTTCGATAATGACAATTAATTAGATCATTGCATCAGCTTAGGCTTGGTCAATTGAGATCGCCTCAATCGGTACAAACAATTTCAAGTGTTCTGAGAATTCTTGTTTAGCTGAGGTTGGGAGACATGAGAAACACTTTATTAATAATACAGAGCTTGATAGGATACCCCAAGTATTAGGATACTATCAATATTCTGTACTAGGTTCATGCTTCATGCTTGAAATAATCGCAAAAAATCACAAACACTGATATATCATTGTTAAGGGCTGGAATTGAATGATGCAATTGAACTTAGTATCGTATTCTTGATGATACCATAAATTACTATAACGTTAAATTTTAACTGAAATTTACAACTGTATAAACAATATACAAAAAATATATCTGCTAGTAAAGAATAAATAACATATAAAAGCTCGTGAAGCGTCCATTGCCTCCTGCCTCCTGCACTTGTTCCGTTATTTTAACTTACTATGTAAAAATGTCAAAGATAATTTGGGATAAGGTCAGGAACCAGAAATTGTCAAATAAGCAGTTCGGTATTGAAAGAGGTGCATCTATTTCAGGCCAAATCAGCAGCAAATGGAATATTGAATTATTTAAGGATAATTTTGTTTGTGTTTTGAGCCATGCAACGGGAATGCATATAAACTGTTTGCATATATTGGGAGTTTAGATCGTTTGTAAAGAAAATGCTGTAGTAATCAGGATATAAGATGAAAAAATAGATGAAGACATCATTTTAACTAAATATTGGGACATTGGCCAAAGAATTCTTTGTAGAAGTTAAATTCGAAAACGAGGAGGGTATAAATGAATTTTGAAGCAATTTAAGTTGGGGGTCTTCAAAGAGTGAGGAGAGTACAGAGAAGAGTTTGGGGCGTTTTGCATGAAGGCTGGTAATAGCCACCTTTTAGGGTTATCGTCAAGTTGACTTGTTTATATGGGCCAAGTCATAGAAGCTTCTTTACAAATGAGCATTTAAACTCGGGCAGTGAGTCCTATCTCTGCCTCATTAGCCAACTTTCTCCCCTCCTATCTTAAATACCTTCTCAAATGAGTTCGTAGCCTGCTCCGTTACGGGGAGAATATTCGCTGAAAATATCTAGTCGCAGAGAAAATCTCCCATAAAATGTTCAAGATCAGGCCTTAAAAATGATGACAAATTAACTGATTGATGCCTGTCACAATTAAACTTATTGAAACCGCTAGCTTAATCACTCAATGCAACAGGAACTCAGATTAGTAGAACCAATAATAATAAATTGCGTAATAGATGCTTAACATATTTTGAATTTTGAGATATAAAATAGATAATTTCAGAACATCATTAAAGATTTCAAAAACTTAGAATTTCTTCCAGTAAGGATTATGATTATTGGCCTAGGAGTATAATCCATGTAAGATTGAATCCTAACAAACTCTATAAAATCCGCCTTAGCCATCTCGTCTGGACGAATCTGGCTTCACACCAGTAGCAAAATATTTCTCGGCCTTCCATTATTTATTAAATAACTCCTGTATTTACTGTTTTCTAAATGATTTTAAGTTTATTGTTATTTTATTAATTTTAAAGTGAAAAATAATATATTAAGTGAGTTAAAGCAAGTCAATTCGATAGAAAACATTATTATATTCTTTAAAATAGAAGTAAACGGTAAATCAAATGAAAAACAAAATTCAAATTTAATAATGTTATCGAAGGTAGAACGGATTCATAAACATTTGGAATATTTAATGAAATACATACAATATTAACGGAATCCATCAAAATCCCGCCTACTCCTTGCTATTACAAGAATGGGGGGGGGAGTCTAATTTAAAAATAAAATTATGCTAGTGACGCATCACAGTATTTTTCAATTTACTGAACGTCAATCTAGAAAACTTTTTACACCACGTTTGAAAATAATTATGGTTATAGAGCTTCTTCATTCAGACAGTTCATGAGGAAATATGGCATTTTGAAGTATTATAGTACACAGTGAACATAACATGAATGTTCGACTTTATTTCAACGCCGCTGGACACTTCAGTGATTAGCTTCAATGAGTGGCTTTAATGATTTATTTTTAATACAAGGAAAATAGAACTCACCGAGAAGCTCTGATTAAACTTATATATAAATCTGGTTGAAGAGTTTTTTAAATAGAAAATATTAAGTAAATAAGTATTCACTGCCTGCCAAGTTTAAAAAGTTAAAACTCAATTATTAAAATACCAATAATCCTAATAAAAAAAATAGTTCTGGAGTCCTAGATAAAAAATATTTCAGATGAATAGACCAAATACAAATAATAGAGCAAATAATCTTATTTAGGCTTCACTAGGATTATAAAAAGAAGGGGAATCAAATAAATCCCCTATCTGTTTGCGAGAAAAAAAAAAAAAAAAAAGAGAGGTAAAAAAGGATAAAAGGAGAGTATTATTATTTTTTCAAATATTATTTAAATAAAAATAAAGGAAATTCAAATAATATTTTATTGGTTGGGAGCTCGCCGGACTCTACAAAGAGCTTCAAAGGGGACCGATATAAAGGAGAATTTATTAATGGGAAATATAATCCATGACTTCTATGGCATCGTCCACTAGCAGCAGAATAGGGTGAGAGGGGACGGACTTAATTGCTCTTAGCACCACTGTCAACGTAACGTAACCTCACAGAAATGAGCATATCACTAAAAACGTAAATTACTTAAATTTTAGAGCTATGCAGTGAAAATTACGTGTATTTGTTTATAAATAAATATCCAACTCCCTTCTTCTCAAGGCACGTTAGAATATCGAGTTGAATATCCAGGAGGTAATAAAAACTTATAAGAGCTATTTATAAAACATGCCACAGGGTAGAGGCAATAACAAATAAATAAAATATTTTTAAAACAACAGAATAACCCAGTTAACTTAAAATGTTATGCTAGGTTCTTTTTCTTCACTTACAAAACCTCACTTGTTAGTGAGGAAGAGTGCTTTAATATATAGGATTTTTTAATGAAGGAGTCTCTTCCGCGTTTGAAGTTTATGTATTTCCTAAGTAACTTTTTTTTTTTCACCATAGCCATTTGTCATCTTATATTTTTACTTTCACTTACCTATATATGAAATATATAGTAAGTGGAAGTATTGCGATCGTGAAAATTTTCGACTTCCGGTTTTCAACGGAAATACACGTTTTGGGGTCCCCTGAGTCCAAATAACCAAGTCTCGCGAAATGGTCTGTGTGTGTGTGTGTGTGTGTGTGTGTGTGTGTGTGTGTGTGTGTGTGTGTGAACAGACTAGCTAAAAAACTATAAACCGTGCGAACCTGAAATTAGGTATTTAGTTTATCTCAAAATTGCTCAAAGGGAGGGGGTACTTTATTTAATAAGTTTTTACGTTTTTTACGATCTTCTCAAAAACGATTTTGATTAAAATGAGTATTTGATATATTAATATGCCCGAGATATGACCATAAAAATTGATCAACCGGAGGGGGGACTTTACTTAATAAATTTTGTATCATTTTCATGTGTTATTTTTATTTACCCAAAAACGGCTTTCACGATTTTGACCAAACTGGGTATTTGATGTATATATATGCCAAAGATGTGATAGCCAACATTTCATCAAAATTGATCAACCGGAGGGGGGACTTTACTTAATAAATTTTGTATCATTTTCATGTGTTATTTTTATTTACCCAAAAACGGCTTTCACGATTTTGACCAAACTGGGTATTTGATGTATGTATATGCCAAAGATGTGATAGCCAACATTTCATCAAAATTGATCAACCTGAGGGGGGACTTTACTTAATAAATTTTGTATCATTTTCACGTGTTTTTTTTTATTTACTCAAAAACGGCTTTCACGATTTTGATCAAACTGGGTATTTGATGTATGTATATGCCAAAGATGTGATAGCCAACATTTCATCAAAATTGATCAACCGGAGGGGGGACTTTACTTAATAAATTTTGTTTCATTTTCATGTGTTATTTTTATTTACCCAAAAACGGCTTTCACGATTTTGACCAAACTGGGTATTTGATGTATATATATGCCAAAGATGTGATAGCCAACATTTCATCAAAATTGATCAACCGGAGGGGGGACTTTACTTAATAAATTTTGTATCATTTTCATGTGTTATTTTTATTTACCCAAAAACGGCTTTCACGATTTTGACCAAACTGGGTATTTGATGTATATATATGCCAAAGATGTGATAGCCAACATTTCATCAAAATTGATCAACCGGAGGGGGGACTTTACTTAATAAATTTTGTATCATTTTCATGTGTTATTTTTATTTACCCAAAAACGGCTTTCACGATTTTGACCAAACTGGGTATTTGATGTATGTATATGCCAAAGATGTGATAGCCAACATTTCATCAAAATTGATCAACCTGAGGGGGGACTTTACTTAATAAATTTTGTATCATTTTCACGTGTTTTTTTTTATTTACTCAAAAACGGCTTTCACGATTTTGATCAAACTGGGTATTTGATGTATGTATATGCCAAAGATGTGATAGCCAACATTTCATCAAAATTGATCAACCTGCCTTCCCATAAAAACAAAAATAAGAAATTAATGTGGAAAACTGAGTAACTTTGAGAAGTGGCATTAACAAAACGCATTAATTTCTTATCTAAGTAAGTTGGTAAGTGAAAGTTGTGTGTTGCCCGCACGCACCAGATTTTTTTAAACAGTATATGAATACTTATGTCTATCCTTATTACATTTTATGGCATATTTCACATTTTAGATTCTTTTTATTTCACTGTCACACTTTTACTGGTGCTAATACAAGTACCAAAGTCCACATATTAGCACCAGTAAAAAACTATGGTGAAAAAAAGAAGTTACTTAAGATAAGATAACCCCAGAGGATGAGCCAGTAGCCCGAAACGTTAGGAAATAAATAAAACTCAAACGCAGAAGAGACTCCTTCATTAAAAAATCCTTAAAATGTTATGAATTTCTAATAGTTTTTCAAGAAAAAAAAAAAGTTGATGATACGACGAGTTGAGGAGGTATGGACCCAAGAAAATTTGACCACACCTTTTTTTCTAACTAAAGGTTTAAAGCGCCAATATTATTTGAACATAATATAGCATTCTTGAGTATTTTAGTAAAATTGAGTATTTTTTTAAATTAGCACGTTAGGTGCGGCATCGTTCCCCGGGGTCCGATGTCTTACATTCCCATCTTAACAGCCGATTATCACATGAAAATGAAAATGCCGAAAGGCCGAACACCTCAAAGCCTCTATTTAGTCGATTTTTATTGGGATTATTGCATTTTAGTGCAGCAAATGTTGCTAACAGATGAAATTCTGTTGTTTTTTAGAATCGGACTCCGGGGTCCGATACAGGCCATCAGTAATAAAACAAGACTACTGGACGGTATCAGACTTCCGCGTCCGATAATATTGCAAAGAATGCCTTTATGGTTATCTTTAATACTTCTTACTAAGTCTGTAATTATAAAACAAACACTGATAATTGCTTTATTTATTTTATATAAATTAATTTCTTTAAAAAGATTTTTTTTTAACATTTAGTGAGTGGTTGTAAAGCTGTAAAAGACTCCAAAAAATCGTGTTAAAATTGCAAAAATTATCTATATGGATGGTAATTCAAAATCCCAGCAGTTTAATGCTATTTGCGATAAAGTATGGCGTAAATCCTGTATCGGACCCAGGGGGCATGTCCTGCGCCTGTTATGTCTAGGTCTAATCCTTACCAAGAGATAATGCCCTTGAGAAGCTCATTTAATTTACTTTTCAGTAAAAAAAATAACACTTTCGTCAGAGCATTCCGATCGGACCCCGACGCCCGATACCGTCTGTGGCTCATCCCAGCAGTCGGACACCGGGGACCGATACCGTCCAATTAAGGAGACCCCGGCGCACCTAACGTGTTAGTAAAATTTTGTACTGGTTTTAATTATAACAACAGGTTTATACATCAGTTTATTCAAGCTCCACAAACTATTTTTTATGAGAAAAAAAAACAACACTATTGGCTAAAACTGAGGGGAGATAGACTACACCTTTATAGGAACTTTTTGGTAGGAAATTCGATGTATATTTGCTTCAGTTTTTGTCTGTACTTATGAGGAAAAACCTGTATTTATTTATTTTATAGAATTGGCCTTATTACGAAGAAAGAAAAAGGCTAAGACACATGTGAAAGGGGGGGGGGAGATGATAGAGCGGCAGTTTGTGTGATAGCCATTTCCATTACTGGGGCTCTTGAAAATGATTCCCTTCAGAGAAAGAAGGTTCGACAAAGGAGAAAGAGTAATAAGAGAAATGCTATAACAAGTGCAAGATGAAGTTTCCGTCCTACGCAGCAAAGAGACAAAAGGGAAAGAGCAGTCGGCTTAAATTTAACAGTAACAAGATAAAAGGAGATAAAATAACCAATTTACACGAGCGGGGAACCAGTTATCTTCTTACAAGCCTTTCAAGCAACCCCTTCAAGCAAACTGGAAGCCTATAAGAAAATTAGTTAATGCTGGTTGGTTGAGCTCAGGTTATAAGAGTAGCAATCTCAATTTTATCCTTATCTCCTCGGTCAAATGGTTGCCTTTCAAACCCTTTAGGGCTAATGCTTTGACCTAACCCGATTCATTATTTCATTGATCCCACGGAAGCCATCTCCGATTCAGGGCAAAACTTGAACTTCATCGAAGGAATCGTTTTCATCACGAATTATATATGTATACCAAAAACCTAATACATAATATACAGTACCAGTCAAAAGTTTAGACTCCCCCTTAGATTTTGTAAAATAAAAAAGTAACAACATTTTATTTAATGGGCAAGATAACAACTATAATTTTTTTTTTAATATATTTATAACTAGCATTATATCCCGGTTTCACCCAGGGAACTTGGAAAACAATTAAAAAAGCCGTTGGTCAAGAAAAGTTCGTTAGGACGGAAATGAGATTTTTTTTTTTACTCCAACGGTTGATTTTGTAAAAATCTAATGTAAAGCGAGATCATAACGATTTTTATAACAATAAAGAATATACCCAGAGATTGGCTGAAGTTATGCAATTTTAATATGGACACGTGTTCGCACCTTGTATAAAAGAACCACTAAGCGAAATTTGGAGAATTTAGGACAAACGATATGTATTTCTATAAAGAACTAACAAAAAACCAAACAGAATTTCATCTTTATTTATATAGATTGTATTCGAAACAATCACATAATTTTTGAAATGTTACCTCTTGAGTATTGTGAATTTGAAGATTGTGAATTAAATACAAGTGAGTCTAAACTTTTGACTGGTACTGTACCTATTCTTTCGTTATGAAGTAAATAAATAAACTAGAGCGTAAAAGGTGATTATTTGTCTGACAAAGGCTATACTTAAACCAATCAAAAATACACGTATTATCAAATAATTTAATAGAACATTTATAACTAAATATTTACATAACATATTTCTGAACTATTCTGAACACCATTGTATTATAAATTAACTAACTAAGAAACTATTTAGTACTAGATTTCTAAAATATATAGAATGATGAATAATTAGTCTTACTGAGTTGGAATTTCACTGAATGAAATCTATTATTTCTTACCTGAAACAAAAAATCAAATTTAAATTAATTAAAAAAAAGATTAATTAATGAATAATTTAACTTATTGGATATTGATGGAATGACACAATAAAAGTGTTTACAAGTAAATGCCACAGTAATGAAAATAATGGCTAACTCTCCCCAATCAAGGCTACATACTTTACAGAAGCCGGTTCGGCGAAGAGACTCCAGGGTTAATTTAGAGGCTGCTATAAGAAAATTTTTATCAGCTGTGACAGCGTCAATTGAAAAGATTAATAAATGATAATAAAAATATATAATTTTTCTAATAAGCGAGGAATGCATGGAGAATTCCAACAATTTCTAAAAGAATATGGTGGGAGTACTCAATAAAAAGATGCGTAATAATGAGAAAGCGCTACTCTTACACTTGAGGAACCGCGCTCCAAACCTCCACCACATTCCAATCCAAATCAAGCCTTCATCCGAGCCAATTCTAACAATTCACTTTCGCTGTGATAGCATAATCAATGTGACGGGGAGATTGAAGACACACTCAACTACATCAACTCTAAATATAATAGTAGATCGCATTTAAGTGGTATACTATTTTTTATTAACTAAAAATATTACATATTTTATTATATCTTATTATTTTTTATTTTTATTTTTTTTTTTACTGTATACATGCTTGTACATTTTACAGGTAGTCTGGCATCATTTTTTTGATATTGAAACATAATAGTATATGTCAAATAATATATAAACTTCTGTCACTATTAATATAGGTTATTTTTTATGAATATAATACAATAGACAGTCTATATTATTGAATTCTGTTTATGGATATATGAATCATTATTTATAAACAATATATACAAATAGCATATGACACGTAATCATAATTACATATCCCACAGCCAACATTGGTACAATATAAGAATATATAATAGTTTAAATTATATACATAAATTACAGATGTGTATAACAGCAATATATATACAAATTATTGAATGCCTAGGAACATTCTTATTTGTTTTACTTTTGTAATCCAAAGTAATATTAAAAGAAAACAGTAATAGAATTAATTAGATAAATCAAAGAAAAAAAAGTATTTTATATTTTTATTATATTAAGATATAATATGCTTAGGTAAGGAGGTAGACCTGGCGAACATGAGGAAGTGGTTGAATTTGAGTTGGAAAAGGTTGAAATTGAAATGTATATATATATATATATACAAAAAAATATATATATGTATATATATATATATATATATACATACATAGTGTTTCTATCTTATTTGAACCATGTCAAACTTAATATTACTACGAGTACATACGCAAAACCTATTTCAAATGTATGCGGTTTTATACGATAAAATTTGTATTGCAGGAAGTGTTAATATCTAATCCATCATTTACTAATTTTTATTTGAACACATTTAAATGGAATTCTTCAAATGTACGTATTTTTTCTATTGGTCTATATCTACAGTACCAGTCAAAAGTTTAGACTCACTTTTATTTAAATCACAATCTTCAAGTTTAATGAAATAATTTTAACTCAAGAGGTAGAATATGGTGGATATCTTTCACCATCATTAACTCAAAAGGTAACATTTGAAACATTATTTGATTTATTTTAGAAGAAATTTATAAATAGGGGTAACCTGTGTTGTAATGTTTAGCATATTAACCTACAATAATAAAGGTCGCGGGTACACGTCCCGGGGTGGCCCTAGGATTATTTAATGGGAGTAAAAAATCCTTGGCTATACTGTCCCCCGGATAGGACGTAAAATGGAGGTTCCGAGCCTGTACGATGTCAGGTACTCGTTAAAGATCCTTATACTAATTATACCAGGATAGGCAAAATTTATGAATCCCACTGTAGCATCGTCCGATTAGCCTTAGTAGCATAAAGGAACATAAAAGAAACAAACAAACAAATTACAAATAAAATAATAGTAAAATCATAGTTTTTATGTTGTTAATTTTGTAATTTTACAAAACTAAGGGCGAGTCTAAACTTTTGACTGGTACTGTACATTTCGATCGATTGTATATAATTTCAAAAAATTTTGATTGATTGAAAGAAATTAATACAATTTAAACAATACTTTCCCTTACTATACATTTCATATATAGTTAAGTGAAAGTAAAAGTAATAGTAGATGCAAAGTATCAACCTGATTCTTTGTCACAGATGTAATGTGACAAGGATGAAGTTTTAGCGACCAGTGTCTCAGACGTTGACCTAAAATCAATTTTTTATGAGATAATGAAATCGCTAGATGTGCCTAAGGACAAAGCTCTAACGGTCACGTAAAAACCGTGACAGTGGAAATAGACTTTGCTGGAAGTCAGTGAGCCGCTCTGCACTCAAAACAGTTACTAAAAGTAACAGCTTTTAGTCGGGAATAGAAACCACTTATTACGAGTATAATTATCAGCTGTAATGACGTATCTCTAATTAGAGTAGACGCGAGAAGGGGTTCTGAATCTTGTCAGTTTAAGATTAGGCTTCAAAGATCATAGAACAACATACTAATATTCAAATTCTATTATTAATATTTTAGAAATGTAAATTTTTAGAAAGTAGTAAAAAATGAAATATTTGTTGGATCTTTCCACGCTTCTGATGATATGCTTGACACTAGGCAGTGATAGCATCATAAATGTGAGGCTCGGCATAAGGTAAATCTAACAAAACAAGAAAGAACCTCGACAAAAAAATTTTGAGAAAGAAGATGAAAAAAAAAAAATTAAAAGAAAAAGTTGACAGGTAACTAAACGACTCAATGGCCGGTGGCTCGGCCCCAATCTAAACTTGCAATTAATTCGCATTAAAAATACACAACTGAATCGTTCCAAGTTTAACTGGAACACACAACTTGCAAACGGAGTTTAACTTGGCGCACTTTTAACTTTCCTACCTTCTACCACCCTCTCCCCCCATTAGAAGATTTTAGAGTTTAGAAACAGATTAAGATATCAGGATGACTCAGGGGATTCTTTACTGCAAGGGAAACATACGTATCCACAAGAAAACTAGTTATTGTCGACTTTTAAATGATTTTTTATTATCAAATTTTAATATTCAATCGCGTTCATTTTTTATTTTAATGAAATGGATATTTCAATTAAGTAGCACCTACGCACTTGTCCTTTTCTTAAGGTGTGAATCCGTTTATAGTACCTACAAGCTGGATTTATCGAGTAGTGGCCGTTCTGAGGCAATCGAACGTAGTTCGAAGCAATGGGAAAGTATTAATATAGATTATAAATGAGCAATAAAAAATAAAAATAAAATAACAATAATAATTTAAATAAAACACAGCATAGGTTTGATTTTGATGGAGTTGAGGTAATGCATAGGGAATCAAGCGTATATAAGAGAAGAATGCTTGAAGCCATGTCAATTTCAGAGAATATTGATAAGACAGT
Source organism: Aelia acuminata (assembly GCA_911387785.2). Lineage (NCBI taxonomy): Eukaryota > Metazoa > Arthropoda > Insecta > Hemiptera > Pentatomidae > Aelia > Aelia acuminata. The sequence goes on from OU426980.1 coordinate 163,501,983, forward strand.
AAATTTTAAAAATGACTCCAAAAATTTAAACAAATACTATGCGGAAATTCTAAGTAAAATTAATAATTGATTGTCCTAATATTAAAAGAAGTTATATGTCTGGATATTTACATAAAAAAATTTATTATGAATTTTAAAAATTCATTAATTTTAGAAAATTAATAAATAGCATAATACAAAAATGTAAGAATTTTAATCATGATTCTAATTAATATTTTCAAATTGTTTATTTAAGTAACAGTGTAGTTACATGTTGGAGGGGATAAGGGGACTGGTAAAATAATCCATTTGACTGCGATTCTTACCTAAAGAGACTATAGTTTTTAACAAGTAAAAAGATTTTTAATTTTTGCTAAGGGTACTCAGCCTATTTTATTTGAAAAATTGTGGTCACAGGTGGGTAAAAACATATTTCATCACTTATTGTTAAGTTCAAAAGTATTGAAATTCTAAATTTTAGGTGTTCTTCTTGAAAATGGCTTAGTGCCGAAACGTAGAACCAAATATTGTACAAATAGTGTGAGGTTAATAAAGGATCAAAATTAAAAAAAAAAACTTAATATGATAATTTATTTAATCTTATCATTTTTTCGATACCATCTAACATCGAATTATTGATAACGATAGCAATATAAAAATTATTATGAGCTTTCTATGGTTGCCCAACCAGGAACTTCAGTATCTTTTATGGTTAATAATGTCTTGCTCATGTCAGCTTTTTTTATCTCTCATTTGTTTCTCACATAAAATCATTATAAAAGAGAAAAGTTATGCTTAAAGAGATTTTTGCTGTAGATATTGGCCAGGAAGTGAGCTCGCCGAGAAGAGGTGTTGGAAGGGACTGGTGCAAACACTAATAATCCTTAGGGCTAACATTTAACTACAGCTCCGATGATTTAACGCAGCCGGCTCTCCATTCCACAACTCCTATAGATCAGCAGAGGAGATTCCCTCTAGAACTTAGCTAATGTTAGAGCTGAGGGGGAATAGATCCAAAAGAATATTTTTATTTATTGAAATTTGCAGCTGATTAAATGAACACACGTTAATATGCTTTGGCAAAGAGAAATGGCATGTGAAGCAACTGACCATTCACAGTACTCTGCTGATGAATTAAACAAAGGAGCAAAAGTTGCCATCTTTTATCAGGTAGGTTGTCCGCGATAGTTCGTGATGAGAAATAGTCAACGACAGGGTTCACTTGACCAAGGAGTGCGGTATCCCAACAGAAACATCAATTTCGGGCCGAATATGTATAAAATGGTTGTAAAGATTGTATATAGAAAAAAATTAGGTTGGGTGGAATCCCAACACTCGTCTTCCTAAGCAAAAATGGACCTGATATTATTATTATTATTATGGCACTAAGGTCCTGCAAGAACCCGGGCCTCCAACACCACAGCCGACCAATCTCTGCGATCCTGTGCTATTCTTCTCCAGTTTGGTACACCCAGCAGTTTCAGGTCCTCCTCGACATCATCCAGCCATCTGATCCGAGGGCGCCCCCTTTTTTTGTGAATATTTGTTAAGTAAATATTGGAATGTTATCACGATCACACTAATCTCCCCTTATTATACACATATATTGCAATTAGAATGTGAAAATATAAATTATAATAAAAGCTTGGAGGAGTACAAGAAGCTTATCAAGAACCGAAAATCCAGGATACTCCAGGCCCTTGAAGTAATATATCCTGGCAAGGGAAGGTAAAGGCTAAGTGCAATATTGAGAAGCTTGTGAATAAATTAAACTTTATAAAGATGCTTGGCTTTTTTCCTAATTTGGCTCGGGGGTGTTCCCTCATGGTTATCCCTATTAGAGGATATCAACCCTAACCCCCACCCCCTGTTCAATGTACCGTTTTAAATTTTAATTGGCTGCTTGAAGAATTTCTTCTGAAGGAGGATGATTCTCGAGTCCTCGTCGAGTCTGATTAACGTCCCGTGACAAGCAAAGTGTTACCCTCGATGAAAATTAGGAGGGGAAATAATTTTAAAGAATCGAGAAAAAGGAGAACACGATAAAATTTTATGAGGTACCTTAACGCTATAATAAGAATATCCTATAAAGGAACTAATAGTTTTCTTCAATTGATGATAGTTCATATCATATGAATAAATTATTTCATTTTTTCATTTTCATATTTTCAAACAAAATATAAGAATATATGTTTTGTATGTGTTAAAGAGTATAAACCTTCCCCCCCCCCCCCCCAACTAAACATAACAATATTAATAAGATGTGAAAATATAATAGTAATATTAAAGGTCACCTGTTTTCCAAAATGAAAAAATAAATAATAAGTGGATTTTTTATATATAAATAATAGCATTCCCCGTCGCGGCTTTGCCCACGAGCATTTAAAATCAATTCTGTGATCATTATCTTGGTATTGATTTAATATAATAAGTTAACTGATGTTAATGAGATTTAGTATAATCGGAGCTTCCGGTAGGTAGAATGTTGGAGGGGGAAGCTGCTGGCTCGGTAGAAGAGAGGGAGTCGCGCAATGAAGAGAATTCACTAAAACCGCCGAAGCAAAAAATTGCTTATTCGTCGTGAACGCTTCATTTTTCGGCTTTCGATGGTTAACTATAGGGCCTTTCGAGTTAAACTCGTCGTATCAAGATCTTTAAAATGAGTCCAAATTAGATATTTTTTCTCGAAGTGCAAAAATAGGTGTCCGTTAGAGTTAAACGAAAATTTCGCCATTTAAACCCCTTAGTGGTTACATTTTTGAAATTCCTTTCTTCGTGGTTACCTACATCGCGTTTAAAATCTAAATTCCGAACTTCAAGTTTCTATCATTAGTAGTTTTTGCTCTGCGTTGATTCTGTCAGTCAGGACAATGCCTCTTACATATAGAGAGATGTCAAACACCAAGAGAAATGAGTGAGTCTTAAAATAAAAAGGATATATCAAATACTGAAAATGGGAGTACTGCTCACGACCAATATACCTACTTCAGATACCTAGTGACACTGCTTGATTTTCCTTGCTGTCTTTGTATGAGGGAACATGTCCATAACATCTGAAATCGATTGCTTCCCAAGCACATCATAATATCCCTCATTTCCTCAGGGGACTTAGATGGTCAGTACTCCGAAGTTAGGGGGGTAATCGGGCAGGGCAGTAACCGTTCAGAACGTAAGACGCAGCCTCGGATTGGACAGTATACACGACACCGGGTATAAGAATAAGGCTATGTAATGTAGGAACTATTCCGGGAAAGGAGGCGGAGGTGAAAAAATGCAACAGTGGCATCCTTCGGAGAAGTGAAACAAAAAAGAAAGTCTGAGGCCTGTTATCAAGTTAAATGACGGATTGAGCATCCGCTACAGTGGAAGCACCTCAAAGCGGGTCTGCCAAGGAACAGAGAACTCCCTCTCTAAGGGGTCAATCACCTGACGACGGAAAGAGAGCATATAAAGTGGATAAAGGGAATAATCACTAAAAAAAAAAAAAAAAAAGATGTATCATAAAAACGAATCATTTACCCGAAAATTCTGAATGGGAACCGGAATATGTCATCGTGTAGAGGGCAACGGAATTCCTGTATTAATCATTCTATTCATTCATCTGACTAATAATTTATTTACAACAGTTATTTCCTGATTTATTTATCAATGAGGTCATACATTTTGTAAATGATTCACGCATTTCTGGGAAGTACGTGGACGCTCCAAATGGGGGGTACCCAAACTATATAAAATTAAATTTATAGTAAGGTATATGAAACGAAAGCCTCAAAGGCACCCCTCCCTCCCATACACAATTAATTGTGTGGATATATGAAAAAAACAAAACAGCTTTTATATTGAAAATAATGTTTAAATTTTCTAAACATAATTATTAATTTTAAAAAACTAAAAATAAAATTTAATTTTAATAAATTGGTTTAACCAGGCTTTAATGTTTAACACATCCTCCTTTTATTATGAAAAACATCATGAAATATTAAGTTATTCGACTTCAACAATAAAACATTTAACAACAATAAAACTTATTTATTAACTCCAACTATAAAATGTAACATAAAACACGAAAATTATTATTTTATACTAAAAAGAGGAATTGATTGCTTAGGCTAAAAATATGGTTAAAATTTATAATTTATCGTAAAATTCTTTAGTTTTGAAAAGTCGAAACATTTGGAAAGGTGAGTAAAAGAAAACTCAAATTTCGAGTTCAATATTTGAATTCATCAAAAATATTTTAAAAATACTATCTTTAATAAGTTGCCTGTCCCTCATTATTTTTATAGTTTTTTATTGATCTCACCATGAAAGGTTCAAAAATTACAAAAAACACTTTATATAATATTAAAGCTTATCGATCCCTCCATTTTTACAGTAATAAAAAAGATATATAGACTAAACGAGTTATGATCCCATGAAAATTTGCATTTTTTTGCCAAAAAAAATAAAACAACTAAGTTTCGCACATTATTATTAGGCACTCAGTATAACTTTTTTTACAAACCAGATATTCAGTCTTAACGTAAATTTAATGTTATTTTGAATGGAAAAACCCCAATATTTCTATCTATTTTTATTTAAAGCTCCACAAATTAAAGCATTATTTATATTCAATAAGCTTATGATATAAATAAATATTATATAATCTGATGTAATCGATAAGATTAAAAGTAAAGAGGACAACCGGTACTGTTACAGTATCCAGTGACACAGGAAGAAGGTTGCACTTTCTACGCTGAGGAATTCCCTGGGAGATGAATCATCGCAGCTTACTATTACTCATAGGATTTTTTAATTGGTAAAGCCGTCCTTCGGAGAGGCCTGTAGATACGATGTCAGGTACGCGTTAAAGATCCCTATCGTAGTTACACCTGGATTAGCGAAATTTCGGACTACCACTGTAGCATCCTCCGTTTAACCATGACAGTGAAAGAAACGTTGAATGAATAAATGATATCTCTAAATCTTTTAATAGTTTTCGGAATAAATATTGTCAAGGAAAGAAACAGATGAAACCACGTTTAATGATAATGATATAAAGTATGAGATTTTTTAATCATTGAAGTGAGGGGGTCATCCTCCAATGATTCAAATATTTCGCGAAGAATTTTAAAATTACGTGCCATTGTACTAATAGAAACATGAAATTAGCAGAGTAAATATTAAGGGTTGTGGTACTGGGAAAATGGTTTACTTATTGACTTTGAACATAAAGAGGTGACAAATATTTTTTCCACATCATTTTACTTTTACCATAACAATAATTGAACATTTTAAGAATATAAAATTAACATAAAAAGAAGACTAATATCGTTATGTGGAGGACCCTAAATGAAAATAAAACTTCTTAGAATTAAATTTAAAAGCGATATATCAAGGCTAAAAAGGAAGTGGACAAGCTACTATGCTTAATAATTCATTAGTTCACCCAAACTTTTTTCTTCAGGCTTTTTCGAGCCTTATTATTATGTTTTTTTATACAAAGTTTACAGATTTCATATACGATATTGTTCATGTAAAAATACATGTATAACGTAATGATGACCCCGCACCAATGGATACAGTATAGGACAGAATGGGTAGAATGTAAAATGAAATTTTCAAGTAAATATAATTATATGTTTACACATAGCATAATATTTATAATTAATATTAATGAAGAAAGGTTCACAAATTATAAGCTGTAAGGGTCTCGAATTTTTTTTCTTTTTATTGACTTTTATACAGTCATAGTCAAAATTTATAATGGCTGACGTTTCGCTCGTATGTGAGCATTTTCAAAGCTACAAAGATCAAAAAGGGAAATCACAGCCTTGTGGTTAAAAATATTTTTACAATTAAAAACATTATGAATAAAAGTACAAATTTAGGAACATAATCTTACCACATTCATCAACAATTCATAAAAACTCACAAATTTAAAAAATTATAAAAAAAATAAAAAAAATATCTTGCTAATGCATTAAGCTGGAGTAATCATAAATGGTATTAAACCTATAAACAGAGACTGATCTAAAATGGAGTCTAAGTAAATACAGATAATTGAAAAGAAAAATTAAAAACAATTAAAATTTAACACAATTTTAATTTTTCGTTTCAAATATCTGTATTTACTTAGAATCCATCTTAGATCAGTCTCTGTTTATAGTTTTAATACCATATGATTTGTTGATGAATGTGGTAAGATTATGTTCCTAAATTTGTACTTTTATTCATAATGTTTTTAATTGTAAAAATATTTTTAACCACAAGGCTGCGATCTTTTTAGCTTTAAAAATGCTCACATACGAGCGAAACTTCAGCCATTATAAATTTTGACTATGACTGTATAAAAGTCAATAAAAGAAAAAAATTTCGAGACCCTTACAGCTTATAATTTGTGAACCTTCCTTCATCATTATAGCGGTCTTTTAATTTTCTTCTATTTGAAGATTAATACTTAATTAATATTAGTAAAATTTGTTAGTACTATTGTCTCTCTTCTTTTTATTTACTATTCTCCTTTACGTCTTTATTTATAGGTGAGTCAGGAAACGCGTAACATTTACTCACCGTCGATGAGGGAACCCACCAACGCTAAAAAGACATTTTTTAGTTCTCACTGACTCTAAAGTGAACGAAATTTCAAATAGATATCAATAAGTATACACAATGATGAGCCATGACTATATGCGCAGGAAGATGTTATTACCAACTGTACCGCATGTTTACGGAAAGTACGACAAAAATAATAAAACTTCAGCATATTTTAATTTAGATAAACTTAATAATTATAACTAATAATCTAAATATGTGGGGGGGGGGGGGGGAGCTGGTTACCTGTTGCTGATAGCTCCATGAGTCCTGCCGAATACCACACTACACCAAGGACCAAAAGCGACTGACTCCGAGGAACCAGGATGACTCACTCCATTCACTGCCTCTTGAGTCAATGACTGACTACACAGTTACGGCTAATATGAGCACTACTTCACCAGCTGATTCATCTCCGACATTTCCTCTTTCGACTCAAACCATATTTGGATATAAATGCAATGTACAGATATGTATCAGTACTTCTTCAGGACTTCGGGGCTCGGGAAGAAACCAAGGAGATAAAGTTTCTTCTATTAAATTTTCCTCCCTTTTTGTACTCCATTTGTATTTGAAATGGTTAAAAGGTTCAAGCCGAGGGTGGAGCTAACCTTAACGCTACGCCTCATTACTATGATCCTTAGGGATGAAAAAAAAAGACAAATAATCGCACTTTTACCATTAGTGGTACCAGTAACATTCCCAAAAGCAACTAAAGTCCATATAGATACTGGTGCAATTTCCCATCCACATAAGTAGTAAATTAAGGGTCTTTTTCGTTTAAAGCACGCCAAACGAATCTACAGTTACAAATAACACAACACATGTTTTTAAAAGTAACGATATTTAATAACTATTATTTTATTTGTCACTTTATTCAAACTTAAAAAATACAGATGTCTTCCAACATAACCTCCAATAAATCTTTGTTTTGATTCCTATGTCCCCACGGAAATTCCGCAAGATACGAATCTATTAAAGTTCTCCTAATACCAGCTTCTACTTTATTTCGCCTTTTAGCCGCAGCCCATAGAGATTCTATCATTTGTTTATGAGCTCCTGTTTCTGAATCAATGAAATTTTTTGAATGATTAACCGTCTAATGTTTAAAGTCATAGCCTGGAATTTTTTTTATTTTGGTATATGACCTCCATAAATCGGATATAATAGTTGAGGTAGAATGCATTCTTTGATGCATCCTAATAGGGTTTCTTCGCTTCTGTCAGGGACCGCATATTGCGGCATATCCTATCTTTATTAAGAAGACCTTTTTCCTGTAGAAAATCTACAGTTTTATCTAAACCTTTGAATTGGTCGTGTAATCTAAACAAAGCCATGTTTGCAATCGTAACTAAATATTTTAGTCATATGTTGTAATAGTAAAGAAACCGAGTATTACGTAACCAAGTAACGATATCGCAAATAGTAACGTAGTAGTTACCGTTCATATTTCATATATGTTCATATTTGTACCTGTAAATTAGGTTGGCGTGCTTTAAACGAAAAAGACCCACTGAGGACCCACACAAGAGAAATCCACATAAGTAGTAAATTTAAGTTGTATGCTTTGTTTTTTTAAAAGTAAGTGACGTTTTTTGTGAATAAGAAGCTGCCAAGCTGGCAACCCTGCAGATCCGATGTTAAGACCTCTGTAAAATGCTTCTTTGGGAATACTTTCGGAGTTTTTCACTTCCCCACACAAATGACTCACCCAACCAAGTCGCTTGACGAATTTCCCCGTCTCCCGCACCCCATGTTATACCGCTCATGGCTAGATGCACCGGTCATGTAGTTAAGATATTAATAAACGTAAATCCTTCAAAACGTTTTCTTTGCACTCTGCCAAGCCGATTTTTCTCCGATTTTGGTGTAACAGGACAGAATGAATAAGGGTGGTCGTAAATATAAGCTAATTTTCCTAAATTATCAATTGCAGCTTCGCAACTAAGAAAAAATCTTCTAATGCTAATATATTTTATTTTTATTATATTTAAAAATAAAACAGTTTGATGAAGAGAGCTTTTCAGTGTGTAAACCAAGCCTCGTTTCAATAATACCCTCTTATATTCAATATTTGTTTTCACCGATTTTTTTATCTACACCAACATAAACCTCCTTTTGGAATAAGGTTTTTTTTCATTCAATTCAGTACTTAAAATTTAAAAGAGTTAAAAGCTCTACAACGATTAAAGAAGTACCAGAAGCTTCTATGCCCGTTATCGTTTCAGCTACAAAACATTTTTCATTTTTCCCCATTTTTTTTTTTATTTTGATCATCGCATTAAACCGTATCAGGCATTCTTTGAAAAGGCCTCCCAACAGATTGTTTCCACTTGTAGTTAATCTGCTTTGGTCCCCGTCACGGTTGAATAAATAAAAAAGAAGGAGAGATGGATACAAGAGGAATATAACAGAAACTAGGGAAAAAGTTTCATTTTTCAGCACAATAACTTTTAATCTTTACTATTAGCATTATACAGTCCAATGAATAAATATATATTTAAAATATACTTATAATTATATATTTATATACACCCATCGATTTTTATAAATTTTATAAGGCATAAGTATTAATGTATAAGTATTTTTATTTTTTTATATATAGTATCATCAATAAAAACTAAATCGGAAAATGGTTCGACCTGGTTAATTAATATTTCACAAATAGATAACTATATAAAAGTAGATTATAATACAGATTACAGAACTTTATTAGTAATGTAAATAATATTTCTATGTATTCTTTGTATTTAATTTTTATAAGGGAAAAGGATTTCCATACAGTTTGATCAAATCCCACTCATTTCATTACATTAATTGTTATCCCCCTGCCCCCCCCCCCCCATTTTCGGATATACATTTCCATCGATTCAATCTCACCGCAAGGCTAAGCCAATGTGTCAACAGGTCGTCCACGGGCTGTCTCAGAATTGACATCGAAAAATGTTTCAACAAGAATTTCACATAAAGTCACAGTTTGCAGCATGGGCGTACCCAGCGGCGGTCCCCTGGAAGGCTGGTTGCAATAATTTTTTAAGCTTTTAAGACGGGAAGCAGTAATAGAATAATTGTTTCGAGCAAATAATTGTAATAACTTAGTTGATAAAGCACTGCTATAATTTTACATAATTTTGGTTTCATTCACCTTTTCCGCGGTAAGATGTTACAACCAGAACGACCATAGCTTGCCCCCCGCCCTCTAGTTTTGATCCTGGGTACGCCCTTGGTTTGCAGTCAAGCGGACAAGAGTGTCCTGGGAAACAAAAATTAGCAAATAAGGTGACGAGATGCTTAATCGACCTATCTCAATATGTGTTCGGTACCAGATGGACTTAGCCATATTGTTGAGAAAATAAATACAATGATCTTTATGTAAAAAAAATTATGGCAGAAGTTAGGATCTTTGGGGTGGCATGTTTTGGGCCGTACAGTGGTTGAAGGGCTGAAAAAACTTTAATATGTTAAAAACAAAAGTGTTTAACATTACCGATTTTGAATCGATAATAGATATATTAATTGTTTTCTATGTTTCTCTCTAGCGGATCTGGAGAGCCGTGTGATCGAATATCTGATGCATAAACATTTTATGCATTTTATCATGATTATTTTAACATCAATTATTAATATCACTTACTTACCTATATATGAAATATATAGTAAGTGGAAGTATTACGATCGTGAAAAATTTCGACTTCCGGTTTTCAACGGAAATACACGTTTTGGGGCCCCCTGAGTCCAAAAAACCAAGTCCCGCGAAATGGTCTGTTTGTGTGTGTGTGTGTGTGTGTGTGAAGAGACTAGCGCAAAAACTATAAACTGTGCGAACCTGAAATTAGGTATTTAGTATATGGATATGCCCGCGATGTGACAGCAAAAATATCATCAAAATTGCCCAAAGGGGGGGTGTACTTTACTTAATAACTTTTTACGTTTTTTTCGATTTTCACAAAAACGGCTCAAACGATTTTGATTAAACTGAGTATTTAATGTAATAATATGCCCTAGATGTGACCATAAACATTTCATCAAAATTGATCAACCGGAGGGGGGACTTTACTTAATAAATTTTGTATCATTTTAACGTGTTTTTTTTTATTTACTCAAAAACGGCTTTCACGATTTTGATCAAACTGGGTATTTGATGTATGTATGTGCCAAAGATGTGATATCCAACATTTCATCAAAATTGATCAACCGGAGGGGGGACTTTACTTAATAAATTTTGTATCATTTTCTCTTTTTTTTTTTATTTACTCAAAAACGGTTTTCACGATTTTGATCAAACTGGGTATTTGATGTATGTATGCCAAAGATGTGATAGCCAACATTTTATCAAAATTGGTCAAACGGAGGGGGCACTTTCAAACGCGATGAGGGTTGGATAATATTACGGTGACATGAATCGCCATAAGAGGCCAAGCCCTAGAGCCACTTTTCCGAAGTAGTACCAAAATAATTTATTATTGTAAAAGTAAATTACGACTTGTAGCAATGATTTGTTTCGTATTATTTCCATTCATTTCCGTATTGACCTGTTTAGATTAGTTTGCTTTCGACCAGAAAAATATAATTGACATGCATTGTTAAAAATGAAAGAGACACATCCTTGTAGAAAGGAAATAGTTTTAGAGAATTTTAATTACATTAAAATTCTGAATGGATTTTAAAGTCGTCCTCGGACATTTTTGCTGGGAAAGCCAGCTCTAAGCTGTAATCTCCATCTTCTTCCAAAGCTCGGGGAGGAGAGTTTTTGCGAAAATAAAACCAAACAGAAAATAGTTTTAATGAAAAGGTTCCTTATCGTTAAATCCATTTATAGGTCTCAAGATAACTTCTTTTTTTTTATTCTTTTTTTTATTTTATTTTATAAAAGGCCATTTGAAACCCGAGGAGATAAAGGAGTTGAAAAGAGGCGGAAACTCTTTGAAAAATAAAATAACAGAACCTAGAATTTGTACTTCAACAACTTAAATTGAATGAACTTAATTACTCTGGTCGCTTGTTCCCACAATGTGAAAGCAGATCATTGAATTTATTTGATAACACATACATACATTGAGAAAACATACATTTGTAATATATTTTGGATTTTTTTTTAGATTATGTAATTTTTTTTTAATAAGCAACCTCGTACCTCGGTGTAAAGTAATTTTAGTTTACTAATTTACTAGTTTACGTAATTTGACGTACCATACTGTAAGAATTGTTCTTTGATAAAGTTTTTCTCGAAAAGAGTTTTCTTGAGTAAAATAACATTTATTAAATATTTGACTCTCATTTATTTAATAGAGTTCTTTGGACGTGGATTCCTATATATTTGTTCATATTAAAATATCTCAGATATAATCGCTTAGGAAAATAAGCGGTTACTTCTGCGACTGCTGTACATTCAATGCTACAGTACACCACCTTAGGTCATTAAGAATAAACCTTACAATAATGTCTCATTTCGATTCCAAAAATAAAACATTGTCCAATTATCAATAACATCGAAGTTTAATATCAATAATTATTATAAATATGTAGATACTGCCACCAATACAAAATTGACATTATTAGGAGCCATTTTATGTATTAGATGCTTTTTCCTTCAGTTATTTCGGTTGGAAGTTGTATTATTGAATACTGTGGAAATGAGGGGGGGGGGGGTAGTGGGATTATTAATCAAGTTGCAATGTTGCATGGTCCCCTTAATGGATCTCCTATACCAAACAGCCCATAAAACACACTTCCAAAAAAGTAAAAACCATACCAAAACATAATTGGTGTTGGTATTGACCAAGATAAAATAATTGAAATAGTCAGTTAAAGTGTTCTAAAACTACTCAAAAGGTAACTAAATTTAAAAAATAAAATGTTTTACTAAAATAATAAGTAAATTATTATTGCTTCTCCCTTTTCTTGAGATTTAAGTTTTATTTAATGTGAGGATCAAAAGGCGCCCAGTTATTTAGTCACAACCAATCACATTTATTTTATAACCGTAAACGTTTCGGCATTCGGCAATCCTCAGTGCTAAATGCGATTGATAATTTATTGTTCTATAAATTAAAATTTTATATAAAAAAAAAACAACACCATAACTATGCTGCTTTCATTGTTTAAAAAATGAAATAAAATAATTGACGGTTTATCAGTACAGACCTCCCCAGACAAACATTAATTCTTGAGGGATCAAGGCAAAAATGACGATGGATGATTTGTTTTTTTTAGATTTAATTTTATTTCAGCTCAAGTACAGTATGACATTGATATATTTAACTTAAATAGAATGTAAAGAACGATTTTATTTAATGAAAATTATACTTGGATGCCAATATATATTCAGAAAATTATTCTCTAAGTTAATTCAGCAGAGCTATTGTTACATTGCCCCCAACGTTTGTGTGTGTGTGTGTGTGTGTGTGTGTGTGTGTGTGTGTGTGTGTGTGTGTGTGTGTGTGTGTGTGTGTGTGTGTGTGTGTGTGTGTGTGTGTGTGTGTGTGTGTGTGTGAGTGTGTGTATTAATTTATAATACACAATAATTATTTAGTTTCAATTGAAAAAAGGAAAAAATAAAATAAACAATATAGTAATGGTTAGAATAAATTATACTTTGAATATCGGAAACTTACTATAAGATAGTTATGATTCATGGAAAAATGAAGAAAAAATAAATTACAAACTTAAGAAAAGCAAAACAAATTGTTGTTCATTCAAAAATTATCTCCATTTTTTTTAAGACTGGCGGTTTTGGATAGTAAAATTTAAATGTGGATAGTATAAATAAAGGACAAATTATTCATACATTTATATAAAAATACAGATATTTCGATACACCTTATTTATTTTAGTAGAAAAAAACAAAAAAAGAACGAAATATAAAAAAAGAAAACTGATATTAATTAAAATGTTAATTATAGGTATAAAAGTAAAAATATAGGTTTTTTTTATATATATCGATAGAATGCATAATATAAAAAATAAAAAATGTGATATCGTAGAAACGGAAAAGAGCTAGGAAAAATTTATTTATTTTTAAAAACCTTTAACTATTGTAAAAGAAGAATGAAAGGGAAGAAAAGTTGGGTTGAAATCGGAGAGGTTGCCTCTGAATAGAATTAGCTATTTGTCGAAATGTGGTGGAAGTAATTGAGGCGGTGGGTTAGTTTCTTGCCGGGCAGGTAGGAGTAATTAACTGGATAGCGGCAATTATACGTCTCCTCCCTCCACTCTTCACTGATTTTTCTTTAGTCTAGCCTTCCACTTTCAAGTCACCTTTCTTCCCTAGTTCCCTCAAACAGAATAATTCCCTCTTTCCACGAGGAGGCCAATAACCGTGCTCCCACTCTCACTTTCAATCTACATGAATGAACACCCCGATGGGCCGGTAACAGCGAGGGAGATACATTCTAATCTCCGGTTAAAGAAGTTACAAGCGGAGGTTCCACTCAATTTAAATGCCTATCGGAAAAGGGCGGGAGCTATTATCACGAGCCTATGGAAAAAAACAAAAGATTCTATCTTTGTGATAATGGCGCCCGAACTACTGGCATTATTTCCAAATGAATATCGGAGAAACATCGTTCAATAGCTTTGAGGGGAAGAGAGTTTCTTTAAATTATCGTGTCCATACAATAAAAATTAATTCACTATGGGTATCTTAAAGCTAACTAAAAATAATAAAAGATATCATTGTAAGTATGATAATTGTTACTTGTTACTTGTTACTTAATTGTTATATTTAAATTTCGATTCGAATGTTTGTTTTTGTGGATTACTGTTACCACAGCAGTTGCGTACCTAGGAAGTGATAACGATAATTTTATAAAACGCCTTATAAAAAGCTTTTCTATTTATTAATAGTTAGCACCCTTAATTGGAAAATGGTAGGAGTTTTATTTTTTATTATTTAGTCAGAAACTCTTTGGAACAAAAATATTTTTTGTATTCCATATTATTCTTAGTCAAATAATTGCCGCTAATTGACTATTTCGTACAGGCATTTAAATGCTACTATCAATTCTTTGTGACATAAAATGAATCTTTTAGATATAAGATTCAACTTTTAAGCTAGTTTTACAAACTTTAAGTTTGTATTCGGTATAGTTTTTACTGTAATTCCGCCTTCATCGAGCGCTTCAAAAAGGAAAACGAGACTATAACTGAAACGCAGCATATATTCATAGAAATAAAATTTGGATAAAAAAAGTGCAAATATTAAATACTTAAAAAGTTCAGGACAGGGATACAGGCTGGCTCATTTTATAATAAATCGAAATTTGACATAGCAATAACAGTAAGTCGACTGAAAATAACTAAAAACTCTTCAATTAAAACTGTAATCAACAAAATGGAAAATTTTAGACACTTTATAGAAAAATATATATATTTTAAAGTTGGAAACATTATTTATAATACAAACAGGGATGTTGGAAAGATGGAGCAAAACCTGATTTGTATTGTAATTTTCAACATCCCCTTCTTTCCTTTTTACAACTGGAACGGACGTACACTCATTTTATCAATTGTAGATTGTATTTATCCATCTTTAAAAAAAATCTTTTAAAAACCTATTCCCAATTTGAAGTCTTAAAAAGAGGACTTAGTTCTGCTTGTTCGAATACCACCTCAAACGTTCTTAAATCCAACAGTTGAACGCATCAAACAGTTTGGCAACTAACAAATTCTCCCTTTAAATAACAATAAATTTTGTTTGTAGTGTAACATTTTTTTGGGCTAAAACTATAATTTTATTCACTTAAAATTATTAAAACAAAAATGTCACCACAAACAATTACAACACAAATTAGTAACAACGTTAAAAAAAGTAACAGCCAGTGACATTGAAGTAACCTTCTGCTCGGGTGTACAAGGCAATACTAAGCCCAAAGTCCATCGCTTCTTACATGTAATCCCAAATGAAACATCTCAGAAAGGCCTAGATTATTCCTAACCATCTGGTCACGTATTAATACATCATTGTAACGGTTCCAGAAAGTTAAAAACTCCCTTTTAATTAAACCGAATTGATCACATCATTTTATGTAATTTTACAGTCAGAGTTGGGCATATTTAAATAAAAATGTAATCATGATTATGACTAATAATCAAAAGTGTGAATAATGATTGTAATCATCATTCACAATTCATTCTTTAGCGCGGAATCATTAATCATGAATTGTATTAATCACTGGTCGTGGAGTATTCATGAATATAATGTATTCAACAAACCTGAATGAACAATATTCATTGTTAAATGTTAGTCAGTAATCATGATTAAGAAAAATTCATTATTCATGATTACTCATTACTCAGTAATCATGACTAATGGGAATTCACTACTCATGGTTACAGATCATTCATTAATCATGATTAATATAAATTCATTAATCATGATTACAAAAAAAATCACAATTCTGAGTCTTACTAGTCATGAATGATGATTGAAAATTTGTTTGCCCTTTCCATTCCTGTCAGTAGACCTTTACTAATATCCATTGGAATTAGGATCTAATTCTTTACTTGTTACTTCAAATGCTGTTCAGTTGACTACACCCACTCTTACGACTTGTCCTTGCTCATTTGGACAACTTTTAATTCAGAAATGCATCCTCGTCTTTTAAATTTAAATGAATAATGATTATGAATACATCATATTCATGATTGATGATTGGTGAATATTTGTTATTCATGATTGATGAATATTAGGTATTCATTATTGATGAATATTATATTAATCTTAGCACATGAATATATTTTATTCATCAATAATGACAAACTAAATTTATCAGTATTCGTAAATCATGAATAACTGAATACCACTTATTCATTATTCATTTCAAATGAATACCATAAACACTCGATAATCATTAAAAATACTCCGCACTGATTATGAATAATGGTTATTCATTATTCATTGGTTTTAAGATTACAATTATTCATATTCATTAATCATTATTCAGATTACAATTTGCCCAACTCTGGTTACAGTACATGTTTTCAAATTAAATATCATGCTAAAACATAAGTGACCGTGACCTTCTAATCCTGAAGATAAATCAAGCAGTTGGCTACAGTTCACAACTAACCAAATATCTCACTTCTTGCAATGGAGTATCAAAGGTTATTTCATGGGGGGGGGGGGTTGTGATTAGCATAGGAAAAAAAAACAAGCGAATAAACCGCTATCAGTGTGTGGTATAGCGAAAAAACCTCTATCAGTGGGTGGTATAATGAACAAACGCCTTTCATAGTTACCCTAAAAATGTAAAATAGGGAATCCATCAGGGCTATTTTGAGGAGCAATCAACTTTTTTACACGTGAACCCAATTTTTGCCACAGATGCAAGCCTTATGCATGTATGCATGATCACTCGTTTTTAACTGACAGAGGTTTAAAAAAAAGTATATATATACGAGTATATACACACACATAGATATTTAAGATTTATATTAGAGACTGATAAAAGTTTAAAAAATAGAACAACACTTACATTACTTTATAGGTTATTGATTCCTCTAGTTTTTGCAGCAATAAAAAATATATGTTAATTAAACGAGTTAATAAGTTATGATCCCATGAAAATTTTGATGATTTTTTTTTTGCCGACAAAAATTTCTTGACTTCCATTATTATCAGGCATTTAACATGATTTGTTTTACAGACGAGATATGTACTTAGTAATGATGGAAATTTAGTGCTATTTTTAATGGTAAAAACTTAAAATTTATATCTCTCTAAATCGTATTTAAATCTAAATGTGATTGTATTAATTATATAATAACAAATTAGCTCAGCAAGTCTCTTGGCCACCGCCTGCGTATTCGACGGTTAGTTTTTTAAAATGCCATTTTAAAAAACAAAATAGTAAGTAGACGACAAAAATACAAAATGTGCGGTGAAACGAAAGGATTGGGAAATTAATCATCGATAGTTCTATTATAGATCTTATTTGTAGGAAATCTAATGCAGAATTGTTGGTACGCATTTCTTTGTCTGTTCTTATCCGAAGTATCTTTAATAGACTGAATCGTTCCAAGAATTACCAGATACTTCCTCCAATTTTATAAAATGCTAATAGAAAAGTTTACGACCCTTTGTTTCAAGTTGATTGAGGTCTTCTAGGTCCTTTCCCAAAGGAATAAAAAAGAAATAAATTTAAATTGCATTATTTGGCGGATGGATTATAAGCTCAATGAAAGAATTTATTAAATAAACAAGAAGTCTATTATACCTTCAAAAAGGGAATGAGAAGTATAAAAAAATAAAAAGGGAACGGAAATTATTTTCTGATTCACTTCAAATGAGATAAATCGCGTGGCAATTATCTCAATTTTTTCCGAATTTCGCCCTCTTCCTTGTTTTGGAAGGAGAGAATACAATTCTGACTAATATAATACTAGGCGGTGAATAATGAACGAGATAAAGGCAGATAAAAGGGAGTATGGAAAGTGGAGTGGCGACCAGGCGGTTATCAACCAATGGAAAAGGGACAATGAAAGCAACAAAAGACAAAGGTCAAAAGAAAGTTTGTTATAGGATTAATGGTGCCAATGGGGGAGGGGGCCAACCTGGGGGACGGGGGGGGGGGCAGAATTCAGCTGCTTTACCCTTAATAGCGATTTTTAAACGCTAATGAGTCTACTCCGGGCCCCCCCTCCTACTAACGAATTTTTTGGTTCGCTCCAAAGCTTTATCATTTACCCGACCCTTCAGCCCATCAAGCCTTTTAACGAAACAGAATCTTACCTATTCCGTTCTGTTCAACCGTGCCCAAAGGGCAGGCTATTTATCCGGAATTAAATGTGGTAAAAAGGAAAATGAAGTGAGCTCTTTGACTGGAGGTATTAGGCATAGTATGAGATGAGAGAGCAACTACAGATTTTCCAGAAAAAATATCACGTTGAAATATGAATGCATTCCCACTTACGAAATTGAGATCGGCTACTCATAACAGGGGCAGCAAACTATCCTACAAGTTTATGTAGGTACCTAATTAGTTTGCAACTTCTATTGTAATATTACTCTAAAATTTGGAGTTTGTTCATATATTTGTAATTCTATTGTGTTTCTAACTTTCTTGTGATGTAAACCTTGATTTTTTACTTCTTTTTTTTTTTTTTCCTTAGAAAACTTAAAGCTACCAGCAATAGCACTTTTAACTATTTTTACTATCGATTTTATTTTCGAATATATTGTAATTTATCTCGTTTGTAAGGTAAATAAATTGATATCCCTAAATTATTCGAAGTCAATAGTAATATTATATTTATTGGTTAAAACTTAATTTAATTTCATTTCATTTAAATAATTAAAAATTTATTTTTTCTATAACCTTCAAATTGTTTTAACTCCATTTACGTTATTTAGTAGTGTTCAAAAGAAACTATTTTTATTTTTAGGATCATTTTCTAACAATTTTTCTTCTTCATTTATATTTTTGAACTGTCACCACCTCTCTCCATAAATGTGAAGTTAACATTTCATTTTTTGCTCTTTCAAATCAGTAAAGAAAATGATTTAGATTTTAAAAAGTTCGGTTGAGCAGATTTAATTAAATAATGACATTATTTTCGAAAATTTCAAAATGATGATCTAGGTTGTACGGATAAAGTTAACAGCTTTCATTTCGAGAACAAGCCTTGAGTAAATCTCTTTTAATTTCTGATCAATATAAAATAATTCAATAAGAGTAATTCTGATAACAGAAAATACCGATAGGGTCGGTCAGATGGAGAATCCCGGGTTATCAGATGAATCATTTGAGAAAAAGAAACGTTCATATTATGTTTCCACCGATTGATGAAAAAGGAGAAGCTTAATAAAATTATGGATGGAAGCCACAATCGAGAAAAATGCAATTGACCAATGATGAAAAACTTATAGATACTAAAACACACGTTTATGTACACTTGAAAATAACATTGCAATTATAATTAAATAGTTTAGGTTAAATGATGATCAGGATTTTCAGTTATATTTTTTTTTTTCGAAAGCCAACGTTTCGATCCAACTTGTGGATCTTCATCAGGGCTAAAATAAAACAAATATATGAGTATCTATGCTAGAGGATGACAATAAATGAATAATTTACAGAACTGATAATAATATAAAAGAAGGTAAGCATTATACAACAAGCATTACACAACAATTTGTGTACAGTACCATGTTAGTTTTAATATATTATTTTCAATCAGTTGCCATGTAGCCTTTCACTTCAAAGCGTTGGGTTTCCCCGTCATAAACCTTTGAAGTCGGCAAACTAACCCCCTACCACCACCTTCTCACCTTAATTTACTTTCAGTCTTTGTATCACTCTGGACTGAGAAGGTAAATATCAGATTTTATTTTATCTTGCTAACTAGCAACTTATTTAAATATTCATGTATAATGCTTACCATCTTTTATATTATTATCAGTTCTGTAGTATTCATTTATTGTCATCCTCTAGCATAGATACTCATATATTTGTTTTCTTTTAGCCCTGATGAAGATCCAAAAGTTGGCTTTCGAAAATAATTTTTTTTTTTTCAAACTGAAAATCCTGATCACCATTTAACCTATCGTATAGATTAAAAGTTGACTATCTCTCACCTCTATAATTAAATAGAATTGAAAGCCTACTTCAGCTGTAATATTCTCCTCCCTAAAAAAGGAGATGCCCACTTTGTAAAGAGTCCGAATTAAAGATTCGGACTTAATTTATCTAGCACCTATAACTCAAACAGAGGCCAAGAAAATAAAGTAGCAGTTCAAATACGTTCCTTTAGAAGTCGCTAACAAGTGGATCTTCAAATTCTAATGGCTATCATCTCTTCACATCATGCAGAGCGATAGTTCTCAAACACATTTAGTTTCTTAGCGTAAAACGTGGAAGCGAGCTTTAAGCGGGTCCTATTGTTGGAAAACATAATTTCCAGCAAATCCGCATATTATTTTCTTTTTTCCCACACATACGCCTAGTAATCAAAAATAACAATAAATTAAAAAATCTGTATACCAAACTCAAAGAACCAGTACCACTCCTAGATAAGTGTGATCCAGTGCTCCACGCTTAATTGCAAAAGTTGCTAAATCGGTGAAACCAAAAATTATTTAAAAAAACGAATTTATCAACATAAATACTGTATATCCAAGCGTAATTCGTCTACGTCTAAATTAGCAGAACATGCCATTGCCCACAACCATTCCTTCGACTTTGAGAACCCCTCCATATTAGCTGCTGTACCTAACCACGATAAACGACTCCTCTCAGAATCCATTTTCATCCATCTGGAAAAAAATAACCCTGTAAATCATAAAACAGATAAAGAGATAATTTCATCCACTTATTCTAACATCTTCCGCATCCTCAAATCCTAGTTTTGATTTCATAGGTACCTGCAATTATCTCTGTACCTCTTGTACTATTAATATCTTTTTGTATTGTATAAATTCTTTCTGTATATTTTCCAATTTGTATGCATTGTTACATTATGTATTATCTCATTTTTATGTTATTTTGTTAGTTTTTAATATTTTTTTCACTTAGTTGTCATGTGCCTTTCACTTCAAAAGCGTTGGATTTCCCCGTCATAAACCTTTGAAGTTGGCTAACTAACCCCCTACCACTACCTCTCACCTTATTTTTACCTTTAGTCTTAGTATCCACCTGGACTCAGTAGCTAAATATCAGATTCTATTTGAAAATCCTGACTATCATTTAACTTATCGTAAAGAAGAACAGTTGACTATCTCTAACTTCTTTTATAATAGTAATATTTTTATAGCTTTAGAACTGAAGTGAGTACTTGGGAGACCCATCTAGATGAGCCTGGAAGGAGCCTTTTCCTTATTGAATTGCATTTTCTTTTGTCGGGATCCCTCGGAGAATTGCTCTAGAACAGTAAAACACGTGTGCTCAAGTTGGCCTCCTTCGCTAGCTCCATCATCTTTCATTGCACCGTTTTGGAAGACAAGCGATTCACTTCAATCAGGAGGGGGGGGGGGGGCTAGATCACTAGCGGCAGTCCTTAAATAGAGATCGTTAAAGGGAGTAAAGGGGTGGTGAGGGGGGGGGGGGGTTATTTCCGTCTCCTCTTTTCAAAGGTTCTTTTACTTGACTCATCTGTCCCATGAAAGGTTAAATAAGGTGCTGCAGCTTTGCTGAAATTGGGTTGTCACTCAATGAATGTAAGATTAATAAATAAATAAATTGGGTAAACTTTTCCTTGAATTTTAAATTATTTTTTGAAATGCTAACCCTTAAATGGATGCAAAATATAAGGTGAAATTCTATAACAATTTCAATAATATGCTTTGGCTTTTCCAGTTCACCAAGTTTTCGTTAAAAATATATATAATATATAAACTATATATATATATATTTTTTTAAATTTCTACCTTCTTAACTTTTTGTCGTGTAGCTATTAAAGGAAATTTCAATTAATTAGAAAAAGCAAAGAGGAAATGTAATAATTTAATTATATTGAGAATGAAAATTATAAAATAAAAAATGAGTCGGAAACAGCAAAGCCAACTTATATGCCCATCTAGGTATGCATACCTGAAAAAAAAAAAAAAAAAAGGAATTGCATAGATGCTCTAAGTGACATGAACAATATTGCAAATATGCATTTATTTTATGTTTTGTAGCATTTCCAAGCCTAATTTAGAATTTTCCAATTCCAATTAAAAATTTTCCAAATGGGTTTAAGAATTTTTATATGTTATTTTACTTTTATTATTGAATTTCTAAGCAGCAGTTTCTATTCCTTTTATACAAAAGACTAACTTGGAACCACATACTAGACTTAAAAGACAAAAACTCAATCGAAGATTTGGGCAATTGCATAGACTATTAAACAAAACATCTCAACTTTCAACTGACAACAAATTATAAGTTACAAAACCATATTAAAACCCATCTGGACCTACGGCATCGAACTGTGGGGAACGGCAAAACCTTCGAACATCAAACGTATCCAGTCCTTCCAGTCCAAAGTCCTTCGAACCATAGTCAATGCCCCATATTATGTCACAAACAAAACCTTACATCACGACCTCAACATTCCATTTGTCTTAGACATTATCTCATCCAAATTTCATCAGAATCTTTCCTTTCATCCTAATCCCTATCATGCCCCAACCATCCCTACAATCCTCCCAGGAGGCTGAAACGGCAGTGGCCAAGAGACCTCTTGTAATTACTATTGGAGTCCTGGCAATGGCCAGCTTCTCCACTCAAGTCCTGCCTGACTATAGCTGAGTGCTCACCCAGTCTCCACTGGTTTATAATCACAGTGATGCGGCTGGAAGAGAAGCACTGGGATCTTCCAGAGTCTTGCTTTGCCTTCCATAAGTGGGCTGCAAAGCCTGAATCGGAGTTTCCCAGGCTGAATGTATATATTGTATATAGGTATGAATGTATGTTATTTAATTTAGATGATTGTTATTTTATTTATTATTACTATTTTCTCTTTCCCATTTCGAGATTTACTTTTATTTATTATTATTACTTTTTTATGTATATTTGTATATACTTATTGAGTGAATGTGTGCATAAAGCTCTAATATTAATGCCCTTGATTGTGGCAGAATGTATTAATCCTTTCAGTAAAAAAAAAAAAAAAAAAAAAAAAAAAAAAAAAAAAAAAAAAAAAAAAAAAAAAAAAAAAAAAATCAGCTGTTTCTAGGATGAATGATATGGAGTAATAAAAATTCTAACTTGGTTTGTAAAAACCATAGTTTGAAAATGGAAATTCTATATTTAGTTAGGAAAATCCCTAATCGGTTTGGAAAATTCTAAATTAGACCTGGAATCCAATATTACGTAAATAAAATAATATATACGAATTTTTAGCCTACTATGTTAATATTTCAAACACCCAAATCGAAGTGTTCAGTTAATTCTATTTTAAAAGTAATATATATGACTTTTCACTGCTAACTTAACTCCCAGTCTCATCCACTCCATTTAGATGCTACAGACTACTTTGTGGAGCCTTCGTAAAAAGAAAATAAAAAACGTCAAGTAAGGATATTTGGTGAAATGTTTACACTGTAATTAGGCTGTAAAGATCCCTTAACAGTGCAGAGCGATGGATCTTTTAAAGGGAATTTGACGTGGAGGGGACGAATCCTAAAATAAAAGTACTGACAAAAACTGACAACTATAAAAATTATTAAGTTGGTAAAGAGGTGTGTATCGCAAAGGTACAAATTGTTTTTTGTTTGAATTTCCTTGTAATATCATATGGTTTATATAAATAAAAATGTTTGAAAACATGTATAGCTAATACTTTGAGAGTATTAGGAAGAAAAAGAGTGTTCTACAGAGACTGAAGTCAAGAGTTCTCGGAAGAATGCACCTGTACATTTTAGTAGGGGGTAGGTATTATATTAGGTATTTTTTTTGTCCTTGTTTTTTTTTCACATAAAAATAAAGCTTAGAGAAATCCTATTCATTTTTTTTAGTCAGATATACATTATTGAATAATTTTGTTTTGGTAATTCCGAAGAAGAGAAAGATGAGGAAAGGAGTGACCGGAATTGCTAAAGTTGGTATTGTAAGAGAGCTTCAATTCTCTCTCTGTTTCCACCCCCCATCTTCCATCTCACCCCTAACCTTTAAACATAAAGAAAAACAGGTGTAGCTCTATTCTTTTTCCTTTTCCGTGCTTTCCTTCGGGAAAATGTCATTTTCCAACTAAAAAGGAGCTATAGAGTTACGTGAAATCTTCCTATTTCCGAAAAAATTACAGAGAAAAGCGCTGCAAACGATCGAATCAACGTCTATCCCAAAATGAACGTGAGCCACACAGCGTACATGTTAGCCGTTTGCAGACATTTGCTTCCGAGGCACCTGAAAAGATGATGGCCTCGAGACCTTATAATTTACAACTTTTTGTGAGTTCTGCTTAATGGATGGTTTTTTTTTTTCATAAATTTTGGAATATAGTTGTAAATTTCTACGAATTAATAAAGAAGAATGTATATTTTCATATAACAGCAACAATATATTTATAAGTGTTCATTCCCATGATCTTGATTTCAAAAACCAACCACATTCACAATAATTCTTAAAGTGTTAAACAGTTGCATAGAATATTATGCCAAGTTTAACAAGTTGAGGCCAGGACTGTAATTCACGATTCTCGCCCATTGGCGGCTAAATTTGATCTTTTTCGCTCTATCGGACGGGAGTTATTCAAGGGCATTATGCAGTATTGACGATCTAACAGTAAATAATACAATAAAATTATAAAATAAACAATACAATCCAATCTTATTATACATCGCAAGGTTTTGTGATTGACTAGTGTCCGATGCGGCAGTTTAGTACACACCGGTTAAATGGAGAATGGTGCAATTAACAAATAATAAACACAGTATTTATTTCAACAAAAAGAACTAAAAAATATCACGTAAGGTTATTCATAAACTGAGTCAATATAATAAACATATGTTTTTATATAACGTTATATGTTACAAATACTCATTAGTAGTGTAAGAAAAAAAAAATTGAATTGAAATTCTGATCATTAAAAAAGTTTTCGATCGCGTTTATTTTTATACGAGTAAATAATTTCCATTGTTTGATGGTCACACCAAAGGGTACGTTTCAGCGGAAAACGGCTCATATTTCTGTTTTTAAATTATTTTAAAAATTATAGCGATAAAAAAGTATTATTGAACATGAGGGAAGCCTTGAGGATAAAATAAAAAAAATTACGAAAAGGAGAACACACCTCAATAAACACTAAATAAAAAGCATTAAAATACAATAACCACCAAGTATAATTAAGTCAAGCTATAGCCAACTGAAAAGCAAAATAGGTTACAGAGGGTCCTCGTATTTACAATGATACCGAAAATTAATAAGGGGTTATGCCAATTTGAAAGTAGACGCTTTATGTATTTTATAGTTTACAATTAAAACAAAAAGTAGGGATATAAAAAATTAAATGCAACGGAAAAAAAGGAACATGAATTTATTTGTTATCAAATAAATTAATTAATACGATGAAGTAATTATTACTTTATTTCGACTAAAACGGATATAATTCTTATATTACACTATATGAAAATCACAATCAATTGTTTTATTTTTGTTTTTTAAATAAGAAAACTTCTGATTCTGAAGGAAAAAAAAATTCTGCCAATAAACAAAATAAATATTGTCAACAAATTATCAAGCAAGACCATTATCAAGCTTATTTAATGTAAAATAAGCACCATCAATAGTTTTGTAAAATTAAACAATTCTAGCAATTATTTTAATCAGTTAAAGCGTTAGTTTACTTAAAACAGTCAAGCATTGCCATATTGATTGTGAACTATGAAAACCTAATCACCCAAGGCAAAAAACAAAAAAAAAAACAACTTAATTTTAAAATTAGATATTTATAGGGAAAATGATGGATCGCTGGGAAGGAAAACCTTTAGCCAGGGCTTGCATCGTATTACTTTAATCTAAACGGATATGCAGAACTTTGTCGGTCCGGACGAAACTTGTTCCCACAAAGTATATCGCGAAAACAAACATAATAGAAAGGAATAAGCGATCTCAACTTCCTCACAGTTTACACTTTTATGAAAAAAAATATTATAGAAACTTTTAGCTTAGCCAGTAAAGAGAAGTTAGTTTTTTAAAACTGTTGTTGATAATTACCAATACCTTCTTACCAATAAAACTAAGTCAAGTGAATCCTCCATATTTGTTTAAGGAACAATATATAATTTGTATAATACAGCAAAATCTTAATTTCTACATTTTTGTATTCATTTGAAATTTTTCCAACGCGAAGTTTCTATCACTTTAATTAACTTTTAAAAAAAGTTATTTTTATTTCTATTGAACTGTAAAGTTGATTCCCAAAGTTTGAACTTTACAAACTATTTCTTTTAATTAAAAGAAAAATCTAGTAACAAAACTAAATTCAAAATCTTTTGATATACTGGACCAATCTTTTGACATGTCACTCAATTAACATCATCTTCATTTGCAGAGGTTTAATTAATCACAAAGTTAAGTTTGGATTGCTAGTCTATCAGGAGGATGAGAAAATAATTAGGGAAAACAAGAAACACAACTCTGCTTGGTTAGTAGAACTCGATAAACTTCCTTCATCAATGAACTTAAGTGTGTGAAGTAAATAACTGTTTTCTAAAATAAAATTGTGTCTACTTTAGTAGTCTACTGGTGCATTTATCACTCAATAATCTTAAACATTTTTGAACCGAGACCAAAAAAAAAAAAGAAATTGAAGTTAATTCCTTTTTCGAACTTTTTTTTATTTTTTTTCTAAAATACTAAAGTTTGACTATTAAGAACTGAATAGCTCTGTGTGTGCAAGGGCGTCCCCCCCCCCAATATTTCGCTACGAGGGGAGGGTCCCCCCAAATATAAAAAATTGAAGGAAATACGATTTTACGAATTTATCCGAGTGTGACCAATGAAATTTAATATAAAACATTAGTTAATTACATCATACTCTATTGATTGATTATACCTAATTTCTCCATCTGATTCTTTATATTCACAAATCGGCGCCATGTCGCTTTTTATAAGCACCTTCAGGCGTATTCTATATTTGATGTTGGATAAAAGATGGTTCACCGGATTTTGTATATTGATGAGAATAGTCCGGGGTGGCGGTCAATAAACTACAAAATAGTATTAAACTATTTTATTGTAGCCAACGTTTCGACCCGACAATGCAGGGGTTCGTCAGGGCTAAAATTTTTAATTCAAATAAATATTTTCAACACTATTTTTTTAAAATTGATTTTGTAAAGGAGGTTCTTTTATTTTATCATGGGGGGGGCGGGGTACAAAAGAAAGCGAACCCAAACACAGACATTATTATAATTATTTCTTAGAATTTTTTCTATTCCTAGATATACTCCTTTGTTTTTATTATCTTTTTTGTTCTTCATTTACACCCTAAATTTTATTCATTATATTCATTACACCTCTCAAACCAAGCAAACAAACTCGACGGTTGGAATTGGAGGCGGAGGTGATAGGACATATGAGGTTGCGTAATATGAAGGAATGGAGATGGAGGGGGGAGGGGAGGAGGAGATGGGAGGGGGGGGCACACAATACAAAGACGTGATAAAATGTAACCGCTATACAATTTCCAATGACGGGAGACTCCATTAAAATGGCTGCCTTCAACCATCCCAATCTAACTTGACCACTCGGGCAATTCTTCCTCGACTTGGGGAGCACTGCAGACCACCCCGTGTTCGGAGGGTGGAGTTATGAAGCGCTAGTACATAAATTCGGTTTCAATTAATTATAGTCTATGGCCACATTTTGAAGGAGGATTTCGGTGGGATAAGGAAACATGGTAGTAACCAGAGGTTTACTGTGTGAATGAGAAAAGCATATCGTTTGTTTTTATTTATTTATTTATTTTACATAATCCCACCAACAGGCATAAGCCCAACTACAGGTTGTAATGTGAACAATTTAGTGGTTACATAATTAATCACAAAGAAATGAGAAAAAACAAAGAGACAAAACAAAAAACATAAGGAAAAAAAAGATAAGTCAAAGCTCTGAACCTATTATTCGAATTCCTTCTAGAAAATATCCCTTATAGATGGAAATATCAAGCATACTTATACTTAAAAATATTTAATAGAATATGGTGGACTTATAAATGAATAGCTGAGTTTAGTATTGATACGAGGTACTTGAGTAGCTACTTAAACCAGAAACAAATCAACAGGTTCACTTCTTCACTGGAGCATGCAAAACGTTCATGTCGCTTTGAACATCATATTTGCTTTCGTTGTTTAATATAAAATTTGTGTATCTTCATTTACTTTTAGTACTTTACTACCTAAATAATCATCTGTCAGACAATTATATTTTTATACATTTGGCCGATTTCTTTATCAAATTCAAATATTTATCTTGACAGGTTTCTCCCCGTTTATCAATGAAAGGAATTCAGCATAGCATACCAGTTGAAACCATCGCAATGTAAAAAATGACTCATTCAATTTTTAAAAAAAGAGATGAGACCCACTTCATCAATACTTCAAAATAAAAATTTTTACTAATTATTAAAAAAAAAAACTTCTAAAAGTAATACCAAGAATATATATGATCATCCATAAGGTAAAAGCCAACTATCAACATTATACAGCTAAAACAAGAATGACGAAATAAATACAAGGATGCAAAAATGATTAAAGCAAAGCACAAAAAGTGATCCAAATATCATTTTAAAAAAGCGAAATAAGCAAAATTTCTGGAAGAGGTAGCACCAACAACGAATATGGGAGAATTAAAAATACAGTGGAGTACGTATTAACATGGAACGGAAAGTAAACATCGTGGACAAATAGTGGAAAATTTCAATTTTTTGGGTATTCATGAGTGCATCAAACCTTAACCGAGAAAAGTGACGGAAAATGTATTAATACCAAATGGAGGAACTAAGTTGAAAACTTGTCATAACCGTTACTTAATCAATCCGAAACAGCTATAATCGAGTAAGAATACTGCTATAATCGATTAGATAAAAAAATCTGAAATATATTACGGACATTAATAACTCAATGTAATGTCTACTTCACCATAAACCTTATTGTATCCTTATAATGTTATCTAAATTTGAAAACTGAAAAACATTAATACTAAAAGTAAAATTGTTGATTGATGTAAAATAATTTCATTCACTACAAGATATTACTGTTCCACCATATTTTTCAATGATAATTGTTACTAAACGTAAAAAGCAGAGGTTGTAGGGTATCCGTTTTTTTTTTTAATTTAAATAATAATTGAATAAGAATAATAATTGAAAACTTAAAATTTTAATATACGGGGCCGCTATTGCGGTTTTTTGTTGGAACATACATTTATTCATAGTTAATAAATAAATAAATAAATAATATATATATATATATATATATATATATATATATATATACATATAATAAACGTTCAGAAATAATATTCTGTTATTTTAATGCTGATTAAAACTGTATACAATATTTAAAACAATACGAATCTAACTCGTTTCTAAAAATAAAAAAAATTCAGAATAAAATCTTTCGACTGATTCTTATCAATCGCATCTTTATATTTCTTGGTTGAGTCGTCCTTCGGATGGGACGTGAAATGGAGGTCTCGCGCCTGTACGATGTCAGGTTCTCGTTCAATATCCCTATCTGGTTATAAATGACTAGGTATAACTCCAATACAGATAACTCCTAGATAGATTCCCCCTGTAGTATCGTCCGATCAGCCATAAGCATTAAGTGACATTAAATAAATAAATTAAGACAGTTCCTACATTTTACGATTTTAGTATTTTGATTTTAACAGCATTTTACTCTGAATCCACAAACTAAGTGGAGTCAAATATTTTCTTTTTTATAACTTTCTCTTATGTACTTTTAAGGGTTGAGTTGATTGAAGATTCGTCTCCGTCCTGCGTCTACTTTGCGCTCGCTAACCCGACTCTCCATCAATTTTCCCGGCATTTCAATTCAATTTACAAATTGATCGATCAATTGTCTAGAATAAGCTCACTAAAATATGAGAGAATTCCAAGACGTCATTACGATTGACAAAATTATAAGGGGGACGCAGAATAATATTTAAACTGCCCTTCCAACAATTCTCCTGAAGACGTATAAATTTCGGATTCCATGGGCGAAGCCAATAATATATTCCATTTAGTTTGGAAAATAATTTGAACAAAGCAAACTGACTCAGCGGATCAAACGTCCCATGATAATTCCGAAAGCTGAGGGAGGGTGGTTTGGGGGGGGGGGGGTGGCTTCTGTTTGCGAGAGGTAGCAAGTTGAACACACACTCTAATCACCCTCTTTACATGTCTTTTTTATTCTTTGTTTTTTTTTTTTTTTGTATATATATCCCCATGAATTAAACATTTTCAATTGATTTTTTCCCTCTTATTTCGTTTTTTTTCTTCTTTTTTTCTGAGAATACTGTTAAGCAGCCAATAAAGGTTGTAATAAATGCCCAATCAGGAAAAAAGAAAAGTAAGGAAAAAATGAACGGCCATTTCAGTTAAATATTAGCATAGGGGCGTTAACCCTCTAATTAAGGAATTGATTTGATCAAGGAAAAAGAATTTGTATCTTGAAGGGTTCGTGGCTCATTAAGAAAACTGAGCAAGTAACAAGTACGAAAAACAGAGCAGATCCACCAGAACACATTTAATTTCATTTGGTCAGATATAATTTGTTATTTTTTATTGAATTTTTCCAAACTCAAATATTTAGTATGAAAATTTAGTTTCATTAGACAAGAATTAAAACATTTTCCAATGGAATATTCTTAGGGCGATTAAAGTTTTGACATGATATGTGGGGAAGGATCCCTTTATAAATAAAATAGTTAAAAAAATAAGCAACTCTTAAAAAAAAAATATTTTGATTACTAAAGTTGAAATTCCATCATTCCAAGGAGACATGACCAAATGGTATGTTCTTTGTGTTGCTTAAATGACTAATTAAAGTTTAATGCGTATTTTTATTGTAAATATTAACGAATTGCCTCATGGATGAGGATGTAAGTATTCCTTTGGTCCTTTGGAGGGAGATTTTCGGTCGCAAAAATAAAATATAAATTTAATAACTGATAATTCACAATTGAATGAGGGTTGCGGAAATTGGTTTACGTGACTCCGAATTCGGGGCTAACTTTTCCTACCCTACCTCCTCTCCATCCCCTCCAAATCGTTAATGTCTTCATACAGATCATTAAAAGAAAATATAAAAAAATAAAAAGCTTTTAACCTGAGTTAGCTACGATGTAGGCCTTAGTACACGTTTGTTATCTACAAAAAATCTAGTACGTCACATTTCAACCGATTATCCGCTCTGTTCAGATCTGAGATGTGTCGAAGAACCGGTTCATCCAGAATTTATACACGAAAATAATTCTCATAATTAAATCTAGTAATATCAGTTCGCTAACTATATGTATATAATTATTTTTTTAATATATTTCATAAGAGAAAATATTGGCCTTGGCCGGGGGTTTGAACCCAAGGAAGGAATATATACATATATATGTATATAAATATATATATATATATATATATATATATATATATATATATATATATACTAATTTTTTGTTTTAATTAAATGTGATTGAAAGAAAAAAAATTATGTTCATCACATCCAGATTTAAGATATGTCAACTGAATTTAGTCCCACAAGGAGAGCTAATAAAATTTAAATGGTTCCTTAACGAACGGAATCTTTAGTAATAATTAATGGAATTAAAGCTAGGGATACAACTTGCCAATAGTTAATGGTGTACTAAATGCTTAATAAACGGCAAAGATAGGGCAAATAAACACTGAAAAGTTTATGCGTCCCAATTGAATACCTGCAAATGACAGCATGGAATAGTTTCGAGAGTACTTCAAGAATGTTATCTCTAACTTACAAAGCTGTTCCGAGATTTCCAATGAATAAAATATGAAGGCATTATGGCCATGGCCGTACTGAATGAAGGGTCATCTTCGTTTCTTAACTCGTTCCAATTCTGAGAAAATGGTTAGTTAGTGTCTGTTATAAATGGGAAAGCAAAGAGGAATAATTTATACAAAGTTCTAACCTCTTTTCTTTACTCCCCATGGCCGCTATAAATGTACAATGTACCAAGATGGCAGGGGCACAGGCATTCAAGGTCGCGCAGTTTGTTGACCGACGCACAGTGCTTCCAGTTCTTGGACAAAAATCTTCTGACTATGGAATATTATAGTAAATGCTGTGCGGATTACGAATATACCTCATATGTCGGGTGGGAAATAATATTTGGCAGAATTAGAGCCAAAAAAAAAGGAAAATCACGGTTTTGGCAACATATGTTATATTTAAGGGAACATATAGAATCATTATAGGGTATTTTATTAAAATTTATGTTTAATAAGATAATTAACCAAACCCAACATATTAAGTACAAAAGATACTTTCGTGATTGTACAAACTAAAATAAAAAATAAAATAATTTTTGAAAGTATGTACATTAGAAAAACATAAATACAAAAAAATAAAATAAAAAGCTGAATTTTCAAGTTAATTGGCGAACACCTCCATGATAAAGTTATTTATATAATTCAAGTTAATTTTGAATCATGTTAATAATTAATCAGATTCACTTAAATATTCGCTAGTTGGATTATATTATAAGTTCATATCGGTGAACAAATCTAAACTTGTTTCTGTGAGCTTATTGATAGTTCGTTCACATATTGAATATTGTTCAATTGGAACATCATTGTGTTTTGATTTTCTCTCTAATATATTTATTTTAGTGGATATTTTATATTACAATCTTTAATATCAGACTCCAATTGTAATTTTATTCTGTAACATCAATCTTCGGTGCAGATGTAAACATTATTATTTTCTTTGATTTAGTTTTGAAGGTTTGAACAAATACTTCAATTTTATAATTTATTTATTTTAATAATGATACTTCTTTTTCTTATTTATTTATTTATTTTTTTACAAAATTCGTAAATATTGAAGTTACGATTTGTTTTTATTTATTATTAAAGTGTATATTTTTAGTTTTTAATTTCAACAATTGTATATAGTACAACGAGATAAATGCTGCCTGAACCAATTGTCAACAATGTTATTCTTAGGGGACTAAATGCCGCAGAAAAGGAGATGGCATGTAGATCTGCATATATTTTTTGGTGTACAAGTTGCGGGGTAAAGTTTCATCACTGAGAATTGCTCTTAATATAAGTACTCATCTACCTTAGCAGTGCCGGTAACAACCGGTATAAATTTCATAAACAGTGGTACAAAACTGTTTCAAGGTCATTAAACAATTTTTTCGTAAGTTATGGCACTTGCACAGGAACAGTGTCAAATGGACTTGTTATATATTTAAAAAAAAAAAATAAGTATACCATGTCATGGTAACAAAAACTCAATCAGTGTGACAAAACAAAAAGATCGAAAAAACATAAAGAATATCAATTTTTAGAAGGGAGGATGGTCTTTAAGATGTTTTAATAAAAATTATTTCAGAATATTCAATTCATCAGTTTGGTCGAAAAGTCTAAATTTACAACTGTATTTACAACACAATAAGTAAATCTGATATATGTACATCAATAACATGAAACAACGTGTGGAGAAACCACCCATTGGTAGCACTCGAATATTGTTTTAGTTTAGAAGATCTGTAGGCCATCTTCTTTTCAGACGCCTCGGAGGATTGTCCGGGATAGAGGAGGAAGCAAGGTTGGAGACAAGAGGGTTAGGATGAGTAGAGAGTTTACAGTGAAGGTCAGGTATCTGGATCGGGCCAAATCGGTGACATAAGGAATATTAAGGTCTTCATGGATAATTTTATTTGGGACGAAGTAAGGAGCATTCAGGATTTTACGAAGGATTTTGGATTGTATGGTTTGGTGGAACCCCTAAGTTCGACACCAGATAGGTCTTATTATTGTCATGTAGATTAGTCTTTTATAGTAAAT
Source organism: Aelia acuminata (assembly GCA_911387785.2). NCBI lineage: Eukaryota > Metazoa > Arthropoda > Insecta > Hemiptera > Pentatomidae > Aelia > Aelia acuminata. The sequence goes on from OU426980.1 coordinate 163,536,009, forward strand.
TGGAAGTTTGGAGCGTTTGTCTTGTAAATGTTGTAGTAGTCGGAATCTGCGGACAGTTTCTTGTCTTTTCAGTCTTGTTTGAGGATTCCACGTGAGGCGTTTGTCTATATGGAGTCCTAGGTATCGGATCTGTTCGACAGATGTAAGTTGGATATTATTGAAGGATACTGTAAGACAGGATGTTGTGGGTTTACGACGTAGGGTAAACGTAATTTGATGGGATTTGTTGAGATTTATCTTTATTCTCTTTTATAGATTTAAAAAATGAAATTCTCCGGGTGAAATCGGTAAATTCAGCTAGTATAAATTAAAAATTATGATTCGCATTGCATGGAATCTTGGAATTATCATGTTATATATATTGACATTTATTCTAATAATACTGTTGTTCGTAATGATTCCTTATTCAACGATAGCCTTGTAGCCCCAAAGATATATTTATGCAAATTAAAGAATCAGGATGTAAACATGTAAGTACTCCTTGATTGACTGATAAACAATGGAATAATCGTAAGTCAAAAGATCCACGTTCAAGGAACTAATGTACCTATGCCATAGACATACAGAAAATTCTTAGGTAACGTTGAGGAAACTATATAGTAATCCGTCAGGACGACCCGAAAAGAGGATCAGAGGGAAAAGGGAAAGGGAGTAGGGTGGTAAATAGACTCGAATTCTTGGGCTAGTATATTCGTAAAAAAAAGAAGAAAAAAAGAGGCATTACATCCGATCACCAACTGATTTATATTGGAAAGGCCATTTTCAAAGCCCCCGATAAAGAGAGAGAGAAAAAAAAAAAAAAAAAAGGAGGCTATCCATGGCTGAATCTCAAATAAAAGAGGGCCGTCGTAAAAAGTTATGAGTTATGTTAAACTTAACTCTTCCGTTAAACTTGGGCTCCTCGCTTTTCCTTAATGCCACTATCTCTTTATGGCTTGTTCGCATTTGCTATAAGTGTACACTCAGACTCCATCCTGACTAGGGACGATAGGAAAATCGGAACGCCTCGAATCCTTAATAACAGAAACTAGTTTGACGCAAATAAATTATAAATAACAGCGGAAAAAATAAGCTGTTAGCAGTATAGTAAACTATTTTTTTTTTTTGTTCAAGTGTGACAATTATCAAGTATAAACGCTAAGTGTATCCAAAACTTACAAAACTCAACCATAATGTAATGAGATAAAGAATATAATTAAAAGGATAATATTGATTATATATCAATGCCGCATTGCTATGAAATGGAACTACAAAAGCATATGTATATACGGCCACATTTAATATAAACTGCCGGATTTATGGCTTCCCCTATGAACAAAATAGCTTTTCCTCTAACTCTTCAAATCAATGATCTGAAGAGTTGTAGTAAAATTTTAATTAATTTTTTATCATAATTAGTTAGAAGAAGCTAGGGACTAATCTGGCTAAGAGTATAGTTTTATATCCTGAGAATCCTCACAACTTAATTTACCTCCAATGTCATTAATATCCCAACTTGTGCCCCCTGAAGGATATAAATTTTAGCACTATACCAGCCAATCCCTTCCGATTGTTAGGGTAGTGTCGTTTGTCATCAATGGATAACTTGTAAAATATATGATCCACAGGAAGAGATTTTTAAATTAATCATGAAATTTAATGGACTGCACGATGACTATTTCAAGCATGTCCGCCGAACTGACTTCTAACTTTGGTATATTGAAAGTAAAATTCATTTTAAAACGGTCTGAACAGTATGTTAGTCATTAGGCTGCAATAATTAAATTGAAGGATGTATTGATATCTATTATTTTATTATTGATATCAATATTTTACTTTCACATATCCTTTTTTTTTTTTGTTCGGTACCCCTTCCTGGCCGTGTGTGGCATACTCTAGAGGTGTAACCAACCTATTCTAACCATGGTAAGGTCAAGATTTATTCCGTGGGGCCTCCACGAAATAAAAGTCAACCATCCCTCAAACACGCTCGACTACACATATCTGTGTGTATGAACAGACTAGCTCAAAAAACTATAAACTGTACGAACCTGAAATTGGGTATTTGGTGTATATATATGCCCGCGATGAGACAGTTAAATTTTCATCACAATTGGTCAAATGGAGGGGGCAATTTATTTAATAAATGTTGTCTCATTTTTACGTTTTCTTCGATTTTCTCAAAAATGACACTAACGATTTTGATCAAATTCCGTCATGTTTAATGACAATCAAGCGTTCTTTAATAACAGGTAAATTTCATCAACATGAAAATGTTCTGAGGGGGCTTAAATGGGAAAGGGGACTTTTCTGTTTTACTATAAAGTACCTTTGTTTTTTTTTTATATATGGAGAAATTAACTGTCTTTCCTTATGCCTAAAAATAAGAAATGGCTAAATATGAAAAAACAATATTCATAAAACAAGTTGAGCCCAAGCATGCCCAGCCAGTATGCCTTTTATGACAGACTATTAATTATAATGAAAGACTTTCTGTTCTTAGGAAAGAATTGTCAAGGTGTTTTGAAACATACATATTTAATAGAAATTATTTGTTTCCGTGGTAACTAAATGAAGGTTTCAACAACTAAGTATAGAAATTATAAAATCAGACGCGATGAATTATTTTGCTTGCATTGGCGAATTATCACAAGTAAAAACTTTAATTTAAAAATTAAAAAAAAATAGAGTACTTTAGAGAGCAAATAAAAACAAAAATAAGTAAATGAATGTGGAAAATTTTGTGAATTTGAGGTATGACGTTCACATATCTTTCAAAACACGTCAATTTCTAATCTAAGTAAGTTCTTAAGCTTTGTGTGTTGCTCTCATCACACCAGATTTTTTTACATTTATTTTATTTTTTAAATGCTATTATTATTATAAATGACATGACTTCCGATAACGGTAATATTACAATGTTGAAATGACTGCCTTCAGTATGATACAGTCAAGTTCTCTCAGGGAAATCGATTTAGGGCAACAAAAAAGGTATCTTCAACATCTTGGACTACTTTAGAAATGAAAAAAAATGTAGTTAAAAACGAAAAGAAACAGTTAAAAAATGAGATATTAATGGTTTACATTCAATAAGGTAAATGTTTCACCAAACTTGTCGACAATCAGCCTTATTAAACCGAATTTATAAATCTTATTGGTTAGTTGAATTAAACGGATTCTTTTATTCTAAAAATGACTGATTCATTATCAGCAAGACCCAACTAAATAACTATGAGCTGCAAATCCTAATTATCAAATCAGTTTATGATAAAGGATTATATAACAACATTGGAAGCGGTCTGATAGATAAGCCACCTCATGTTTACCAAAAATAGTTTTTGACACTAATTGACACATTTAATGAAATTTTGTAAATTTTTAAACTTCATTACATCAGAGACATTGCTATTTCATTGTGAAGAATTATAAAAAACGTTTTCAATTCGTTAATTTTTAAATTTTCATGTACAGTGCCTGTCAAAAGTTTAGACTCACCCTTCGATTTTGTAAAATAAATAAATAACTACATTTTCTTTACTGAACAACATAACAACTATAATTTTATTTTTAATTTATTTATAACTAGCTGTATATCCCGGTTTCACCCAGGGGACTTTCCAAACAATGAGAAAAGCCATGGGTCAAGAAATATTCGTTAGGACAGAAATGAGACTTTTTTCGACTCGAACGGTTGATTTCATAAAAATCTAATGTAAAGCAAAATCATAACGATTTTTATAACAATAAACAATACACCCAGAGATTGGCTGAAGTTATGGAATTTTAATATGGACAGGTGTTCGCACCTGGTATGAAAGAACCACTGAGAGAAATTTAGAGATTTTAGGTCAAATGGTATGGATTTCTATTAAGAACAAACAAACTAACAGAATTTGATACTTATTTATATAGATTGTATTCGAAACAATCATATAATTTTTGAAATGTTACTCTTGAGTTACAATTATTTTATTAAACTTGAAGATTGAGAAATAAATACAAGTGCGTCTAAACTTTTGACTGGTACTGTATGTATTTACAAATTTACCCCAAAAAATTTAATTAGCAATTTTAATTTTATTCATCATAATGATTACCTAGAAAGGTCGCTAACAAATTATAGAAATATATCTTGGAATAGGAAAAAGTAACATGTATTTTCATCGCATATAATTAAAATTAAAAAGTACATTAGAGAAAAAATAACTACTTCTATAACTTGGAGAAGTAACTTGGGCAAAAAACAGGAACTGCGCTCAAGGGATTTCTTATTATATACCTCAAAACCACCATTTAAAAGTAATGACAGTAATATTGCTTTGGTAGCTACACTTTTAAAATTACAATGCAGAAAAAGAAAACAAACTAAACATTAAAAGCCTTTTAGCTTAGGAAGTAAGCAAACAGTGTTCAGGAAGTAAAAGCAAATCCCAGCAACACGGGATAATTTAAATTACTTCTCCAAAACTCACGACATACATCTTTCTCCATGTAGTAGAAGTGTATGATGTACTAGGGTTTTCTCCGACACCCTTATTAGCTCATGTAAAAGATAGTTGTCAGGGTCAAAACCGAATTGGCAATATATACTGGGTGTCCCAGACCTAGTGTAAAAAAAAGGGTAATACTGCATGTTAAACGGGATAGAATGGTGCAGAAACGAGTTTCCTATCTCAATCTGTTGAGGAGATAGAATTTTTTTTTGTTTTTATTTTTTAAATCTTATTTTTTTCTGAAAAATTACAGTTTTCTCTACTTTGATTAAGCGTAGCAACAAAAACGATGAAATTTTCTTAATCAGCATTAAATTTTCTAAAAGATGAGATGGGTCTGGTTATTTAAATTTAGTGGGACTTTTAATGCGCTAAACACAAAACATTTATTAAAACTTAAATTTTTAATAGTTTATGAAAATTCCTCACTCCCCACTGGAGCACTCTAGAAGCTGTCAAATTTTCTAAAAACTGCAGAATTTAGTTAGCTTTTTAGTGGTGTAACCCATGATACAATTGCACTTCACCTTTCGATTCTAAAAGAAGTTTTTCTGAAGAAAAACACGGTAGAGAATGTCACTGCTGGGGCAATGAGGAAGCGCACTAGAGCCTGCATCTAAAATAATGGATGCCAAACTTTCCATGAGTTAGAGTTAGTTTTACTTTTTTAAGACTAGAAAGAACAATGTATGAATTCTAAATAATATAAAAAGGGTAATAATATTCTAAAATTAAAAAAAAAAAAATGTTGAATATAAGCCTGCATCTAAAGTAATGGAGAAAATTTTGATCACGCGCTGAAATTATCCAATTTTATATGGTTCTACAATAATAGTATTATTTTTTATCTTCAACATTTTTTATGTAGGATTTTTCTGAAGTGCAATTGTATCATGGGTTATACCACTAAAAAGCTAACTAAATTCTGCAGTTTTTAGGAAATTTGACAGCTTCTAGAGCGCTCCAGTGGGGAGTGGGAAATTTTCAAAAACTATTAAAAATTTATAATATTATTATAAAAAATAATAATATTCTGGGACACCCAATATATCTGTTTTTAGAATTGAACAATTAGTACAGATAAACACTACCCTGTCTTTGCACTTGAAAAATATATTGTGATTTCCATTATGAAAAGAAACCCGGCCTTTGTGGAGCGAAAACGTATTTACGACCGTAACCATCTTTAAAAAAAAACTGAAACTAATTTTAAATTGCGTAGGCAGTTCCTGGTTGTTTGTTACTATTATGGTTGTCAACTAAATATTTGTTAATTAGAAACAACTAGTAGAGAAGCGAACGAGTCGGCATCTCTGATTATTGTAGCAGAGAATGAAGGAGAACAGGTTTGCCAACGGCAGCACTAAATTTTCCAGAGGAAATATATGGGAAAACAAGTCAGTGGCACCAACTCTTCATAATGATGAAGAATCCAGAGGCGTACCCCCAATGCTACACCTGATTTAGACCACTCTAGAAACAGATGGCTTCGCTCAAAGTACCAACGACACAGCCGGCAACTAAATAAATTATAATTATGATAATTTAAACTATCTTGAAGTATCTTTAATATTAGATACCTACTAATGATATTGATGATTTAAGCTATCCTGTTTGGAGGGGTGATATACAGTACCAGTCAAAAGTTTAGACTCACCCATAGTTTTGTAAAATATATGAATTACAACATAAAAACTACAATTTTATTTTCAATTTATTTATAATTTATTTGTTTGTTTCTTTAACGTCCCTTTATACTACTGAGGCTAATCGGACGATGCTACAGTGGGAGTCCTAAATTTTGCCTATCCAGGAATAATTAGGATAGGGATCTTTGACGAGTACGTGACATCTTACAGGATTCGATTACGTCTTGAATGTATATAAAAAAGATCTTGCGGACTGCGGCCAAGGAGCTAAATTCAGTTCGGAGGCTGGGATTTGGAATATTGCGTTTCGCTTATAGTATTTTTCAAATTTAATGACCACAAATATAATTTCGGCCAATTACTGGAAAATCATCGAGCGACTGGATGAGATATCAGTGTCAGCAATAAAGGGAACCCACACAAAATGAAATACAATATTACAACACTAATGGAGATGGGGGGGGGGGGGGGTGTTGATTTTCCAAAAAGGGAAAATTGCAGTTAAAAGGCAATTAAAAAATATTTCATCCGTGAGTTGAAGTGAAAAAATATATCAGAGATTGAAGAGACAATATTGTGAAATACAATACAGAGAGGTTGGGATGGAAACGCTAATTAAAATTTAAGAGACTTGGGCTCACTCTCTTAAAAACCAGAAAACAGTTAATAATATATAGCTTTAGTAAAATATAGTTGGAGGAATGGGGATACCATGCAGCAAATATTTGAAAAGCTTGAATTGGATTCAATAATGGGAACGGTTGGAATGTGGAGGTAAAGACCGCTCAGTTGGAACTCTCCACGCATTTTAAGTGAGCACGCCGAGCAACTTGGATCCCAAGATATTTATCCGACATCTTTTATTATTTTATTAAATTACAAATTTAATAAGATAAAATAATTAACATTATTTACACACCCTTTCAGAGATTATAGATACATAGATATTTTTGTAGATTTGCCCATTTTCAGGTTACGATAAATAAGTAAATAAATTTTATCTTATTGGATTAAAATAATTATTAATGGTGGAAGATAGTTGACCGTAGATATAATGAACAGGAATTGGTTGGGGGTGCGGTCAAAATAATAATTTATATCACTTTAAATACTTTTAGTACCACACTCTACTACGTAGCTGTTTATTTTATCTAACTTGTTTAATTTTGTTTAATGTTTCAATAGGTAACAAGGTATTTAGTGAAGCATCAAACTTGATATGAGTGGGGGCTGCAGCAAATGGATAATAATCAGCCTCTGAAGAATTGGTAAACCCGTATAAATCTTTCCAATAAGACCTCTTAATACTGCAATATTCAAGAAAATTCGATGTATTAACTACTCAGAAATCCAATTATTTCGAAAATATTAATTTGAATTGTTCTATTTTTAGATGTTGTTAGGGGAACATGAATCATCATCCATATTTTAAACATTGAAAATAATGATTAGCAATTATAAGAAGGTTGGGAGAGTATTATTGTTCTTTGCAACATTTGCCGTCAACTGAAAAGTATTCAAATTGAAAAGACTCATTCGATTTGACACAATTTGTAATTAAAATTCGATTGAGGGGGCGCTGAGGGCGATAATGTGATTGGCTCCAATTATCACTATCATCGGAGCTCAAAACCTTGGTTGAGAGGCAGCTAATACTCATCACTCCCTTAATTTTAAAATTCTATCATTCAAACTTTGTTTGAAGACAGTGGAATAAGAATTAAATAATTGTAATTGATGGACTACAAGAAAATATTTTAAAAAAATCTACTCGGTTTTAAACCTTCGAAAATCAAACATAACCAATAAATAAATGTTTATTGTATTTAACGACATAATTTGTGTCTGATAATTGCCATGATATTTTCTGTTTATTTATTGGACGAATTTTTGTTGCCAACAAACATTTAATGTCGTCCATAATTGGACGTTTAATTAAAACATTTTAAAAGGTTATTATTTTTAATACTTATAATTATCATAATAAACAAATAGGATGATATATGTAGTTGTTTTAAATTTGGGATGTCGGCCTTCCAAACCTGCTGAATTGAAAACAGCCAACTTCCAGCTGGGTGGGTATCTAATAGTTTCATCTTTACCCTTTTACCGGAAATTTATTTCTAAACGTTTTTATCACTGCATCACAAACGAAATAGTAAAATTACCTGTGAGGAAAGAATCGGGAAATGATATTCCTATTTTTAATATTTGGTTGGCATTAATTGTAGGAAATAAAAAATAACTTCAACCTCAACAATTTTGCACCCACGAAAAGATTAAGAATTTTGCGAAAAACTCGAACAAGATGGGCGAAATAAAGGACTTTAACAGCGAAATGTAAGGCAAGGAACTATCTGACATCTCCACCAGGACAACCCATCTTGTGCCTCTATCGTCGGATTCGCGTCGCTACATTCCTCAAGACAGACGACTACATAACAATACAGCGTTGATCACCCCAAGAATAACAAAAGGCAGGGGTCACAATTATTCACCCCGAGATTATAGGCAACCTACATTGGTGCTCTACCAAAATGATGCTAAGCCAAAACGAACATAAATGAAATAGGTAATCTTTGTTAAGATATTTCTTTTGAAGGTAAAAAAAATTATAAGTAGGAGAGAAATGAACCTCAGATTTTGAGAAGCCTTTCCCGATCTGATCCTGCTTCTTGTCCAATCCCATTCCTATATATATATATATATATATATATATATATTGCCAAAAAAAACACACCCAATTCGTACGTGAGACTAAAAACTGGTAGGTGCCATGTATTAAAAAAAAATATTCTAAAGAATGTATAATTGGTGGATTAAACTTCTCTCGATGCCAGATGAATCCCTACCGAAAATTTGTTATTCGAGGTTGATAGACATTATTGATAGCTCTATTCCATATAACTGGGCCACTGAAATGCAAAAATGTCTTAGCTTTGAAGGGATGATATTTGGGAATGCCAGAATCTTGACTGGGCAAAACACTTGAGAAATGATGTAATAGAAGCAATGGGAAATCATCTCTTTAGCCGAGACGTTGAAATGATGATAAACTCTTCTTTCAACCTGTACTACAGGGAAGCGAGCAGCCTGGGAATGCGCGAGCAGTACTTGTCCCTCAAAGTCCACATAAGCCAACAAAGAGTGCTTGCTCAACTTCGAATGGCGAATAAAACGGTAACTCGAATAATTGTAAATGGTACGTATAGAAAATTTAACAGTCAACATTTCCAGACGGGGATTAACGTCGACATTACCCATTTCCTGTTAGTATGTCCGAAATTTGTTAAAAATAGGGAAAAGTATTTGAGAAAATATATTAATACACCCTGCACACCCCAGTTAATAGCCGATTAATTAACTGTCGAAAACAACAATAAACTCCGAGATATCTACCTATTTATAGTTTTATCTCTAAAGTTGGTCATAAGTGTTCAATAATTGTGGGGAATGTGTTCAATTCTTCAGACATGTACAGTGAGATTATTGATATTGATTTTTTTTTATTTTTAAATAATTTATTTTTTGAAGAGAAAAGATTTGGCTCCGCCGGGAGTCGAACCCGGGTCTCCTGCGTTACATGCGAGGATGCTAACCACTACACCACAGAGCTCGGCTCAAGGCAGAGCAAATCCTTCCTCTTCACTGATACCTACTCCCCCTATCTCACAAAAAACTCCCGTCGGAGCCAAATCTTTTCTCTTCAAAAAATAAATTATTTAAAAATAATTTAAAATGGTGGTCAGCCACGAACTAAGATTAGATTGATATTTTTTATTTTTTTTTATTTCCATATCATTAAAGTTCGTCATTTTTAAGTTTTTTTTTATACAATTTTGTTTAATATACATAACCCAGTTTATATATTAAGTTTTGTGCATATATTTTCAGTTAGAGGATTATTTTTTATTATTATTTTTTTTTAATTTGGCAAGAAGAATTGTTTAGCAGTTTCATTTATGGATTTTATTTTTATTTATTCATTTATTGTATCATTTATTCTTTTACTTTCAATGTATTATTAATTTTATCATATAAGAGGCAATTATGCGAAATTATTCGAAAAAGAAGAGAAAAAAAACTTGTAATCCGAGTAAATACATTTTTGTATACATATTCTCTAAGGGCCAAACACCCTGTAATGGTCATCTAATTTACAAAATACAGTATATTTTCATTCATTCATTCATATTAGAGTTCTGATTAACAGACATACTGAGACATACTTTAGCCCTTATTCCAATAACATAATCTTCTACTTTTTCATAGGGTTTCCGAACAATGGGCCTATTTACGTAACATTGCTGAAGGTAAACAATCACGCAGATTCTGCCTCCACTGTCGCATTGCCATTGATTTAATTGAACACAAACATATTCTGAATTATTGGAAAATTTCTTAATGAAGAACTCAGATTGAATTGACTACGAAAAAAAAAAAAACTTTAAAAAAGGACTTTGGGATTAGGAAAAGGTGAAATTTCAATCTATAATGGAGGCGGGGGGGCGTTTGGCCTGATTTGTGAGTTGGCTGCGGGGAAGTAATGGCTTTGTAAGGCCATGCATCTAGCTCATTGCAGCCAAACTGCCGGGAAAATAAAGAAAACCCCACTTTTCCTCCACTCTCTCATTCTCAACCTCCATTAGCCAATTTAAAACGGTTGAATAATTTTAAAAACGCTCGGTTTACCGCTTAGTTTTGCCTTCCTAATAACCAAAACCTATTAAATCCGTAAGGCATTCGATATTTTCGTAAATCGCCATATACATTTAATCTGATCGGGTTAAATTATTATGTATTGTTATGGAAACCGAACCGAAGTGGAGAACACAGTGGAGAACCTTGATGTGTTTGATACTTTACGGTAAGTTATGGTAAGGTAGGGTGAGGCTGTGTCAGCAAGCTGCACCAAACGTCTATTCCTTAGCTTTCTCCTCACGTAGGCGTTTCAGTATCAAAAAGGAGGAAGAAGAAGAAGGACTAAGCAATTTTTTATTGGAGAGAAAAGAAGAGGAACGGGAGAATTTTTATCACAAAAGAGTAGGGAAGGCATATCTTCATCCACTCTGCAATGCCACAGTAATATAATTAAAAAAAGGTGACAAAAGGAATTTAAAGAAGGGGCTACTTTGAGAAATCGGGCTCACATCAACTCCATTCCACCGCTCAGCTTCCAACAAAACACTACGCGGCCAAATGTTAAATATCTCAAACGGTATGAAGACGTCATATAGGAATGTATTGTATCAAAGGCGAAAAACAATTTCTCTCTGGATCTGAAACCGAAAAGCTGAATGGATAAAACGCGTACCAAGTGTAAAAACGCGGACAAAGGTCCGTCCTTGCAACTCGGCTACCGCCTTATTAAAAAACAAACAAACCAAACTAATTTGCATTATAAAAAAATTTAAAAAAGTATCTCTCCTTTATCCCCCCCCCCCGTAAAATTTGCAAAACAGTCGGAATGGACTCACCCTTTCCGTCGAGATTTCTTTAGCATTGGAGCGAGAGGGCTGACGACAACTCCCGCGGGTGGGAGCAATAAGCTTACAAGGTTTTAAGTTGAATATAAATTGTGAGGAAATTTAAAAGTATATGATATAAAAGATCCTCGTCCTAACTGAACTGTTTACACAGAAAACGACTGCAAATAAGTTCTATAATACAAAATATAATGATAATGCAACATAGCAAGGAATTAAAAAAAAAAAATCGAGTCCCCTCAGATCAATAACAATATCATTCTCTGTATATTCAGCTAAGAAAACAATTTTCGATTATTAAAAAGTATGATTTTTCTCTTAAAACCGGTCACTCAGTTTTTTTTTTTAAGTTTCTGCTATTCTATATATTATTAATATCAGCATAGAAGTTGGTGGTTAGCTTTATAAAATATTGTTTTATTATATTAGTATTAACTACAGTCAAAATTTTTGAATAACTTAAAAATTCTTACTTTTAATTTTAATTAATGAAATGTGTCTAACACGTTAGGTGCGGCATCGGTCCCCGGGGTCCGATGTCTTACATTCCCTACTTAACAGCCGATTTTCACATGAAAATGTCCGAAAGTCCGAACACTTCAAACACTCAATTTAGTCTATTTTTAATGAGATTATTGCATTTTAGTGCAGAAAATGTTGCTAACAGCTGAAATTCTGTTGTTTTTTAGAATCGGACTCCGATGTCCGATTTTCCTTAAAGAATGGCATAAATCCTCTATCGGCCTGTACTGCGCCTATTACGTCTAGTTCCAACCGTTACCAAGAGATAATGCCCTTGAGACGCTCATTTAATTCCCTTTTAATTAAAAGATAACGATTTCGTCAAAGCATTTCCATCGGACCCCGACGCCCTATTCCGACTGTGGCTCATCCCAGCAGTCGGACCCCGGGGACCGATACCGTCCAATTCAGGATACCCCTAAAATACGCCGACACACCTAACGTGTTAATTAATGTAAGCAAAAAACAATTATGATAGGTTAATTGAAAGTCAGGATTTTCAGTTGAACATTTTTATTTTAAAAAGTCAACGTTTCGATCTCTACGTGTCGATCTTCATCAGGGCTTCTGAGTCCAAGCCAAAGCCAACGGATCGAAGCCTTGGCTTTTCAAAGTAAAAATTGTTGAACTGAAAATCCTGACTATCAATCAACCTATCTTAAAGAATAACATCTCACCTCTAAAAAACAATTATAGTATTATTTTATGAGTCTTGTCAAAATTTTATATTTAAATTATTTTATTTGTAGCTCATAATTTTAATTTTTTTTTTAATTATATGTCTAAAGTATATCTGGCCCTCAGAAGACGAGGAGCCTAGGTGATATTTAAAAAAAAAAACGAGTTGATGCGGAATATGGTGGAAAAATGCACCTCTCCTGATTGGTTAAGAGATCGGAGTGGATTTAATGACAGTGATAGGATTACATAAATAATCGAATTAAAAATCAGTGATGCCGAAATTCATTGAAATCTAATGAACAGGAAAAAAAAGTAAAAATACTCCCCATCCCCCCACCAAAAGCCATGATAAAATTTATTTGTAATTTACCTTCTAATACTACAAAAAGACCCGAGAACGAAATGTGATCAAATTTCTTCGAAATGAGATAAAATGGTAAAAAGTTATTGTACTCCCTCCTATTAGGGGCCGACCATAAAAATCGGTCTAACCACTCTCGATTTATAAATGGTGTAACAAAACCGACTTTGTTTTATAGATTTACAATTAAGAATTAATAAATAGACTAGAAACTAGAATTAATAAAAAATTGATAATAATAATTGATTGAGAATTCAAAATAAAAAATATTTAAAATGCACTTAATTTTTTTTTTTCAACTTCGACTTACTCAAAATGGGAATAATTTCACTTAGAGCCCTTGCCTCTCCCAAGGCCCACGTATCTATTTGCATTTTATATTTTTCAAAATTATTCTTTAAAACTCAGAAGATATGAAACGACCTCACAAGCTACAGTACTTTCTCAAAATCTTTCTTCCAAAAGAACTTTCCTTCCCTAAAATCTTCAAAATATATAGAAGAATCACGAGGGCAGCGACCAGTTGGCCGACGGAGGATTACATATAGTGGATATGTAAGGGGAACTCGGGAGTGAGAGGGGATCCTCTCTGCCAGAAATGAAAAGAATTGCTCAAGACAGTGTGAGGAGGATACTCCACACTTTAGGGCACAAAGGAAATGGATTAAGAAAAACAAATGTAGGAGTCGGTGGATAAGCTCATCAAAGGTGGAGTATTGTAGCTCCATTAACTATTTAAATGTCAACGTTTGGCTAAGTGAATTTCTGACCCAAGACCAAGCACACACCGCCACCCAGTTGCCCCATTCGGATTCTCTAATAAGTTTTGCATTGTCTGAGGGACAAAAGCGAATCTAGAGGGGGTGGTATAAAGGGAAGATATCTCCTCTGCTTTTGTTTTTCCCACTAGATTAAATCTTTTTTTTTTTTTTTACACCAAGCACAAAAATGAGAAAAAAATAAAATCTCGTCCTTTTTCTCCCAAATATATCCGAAATATATTATATGAATGAGCCAGTACTCACTTCTGATGGTCAAGGACCAAGGGTACGTGCTGACATAATAATGTATACAATTTCGAAAGCTTTTAGGGAAAGGGTTTCAATGAGGATGCATAATGTAATATTATCCGTATAATCGATTCATCAGATACAATTCGTTTATGAAGGAAACTTCTATACGTAATATCAAAGCTGTATTTACAGTGAACTTCCTGCTCAATTAAAATAATTAATACACTTTAACTCTTCGTAGGCCAAAGCACTCTAACATAACGGCGATGTAGAATATAATTGTCCTAGAAATAAATTTATCTGAATCATGCAGTAAAATTTTACTTGATGAGTTAGTAGATAACGTAATAACCAACTCCGCCTCTCTGTCACTTTTCCGAAAGACATTAATTTCCGAATATGGGAAGATACCCTGACCAAGGATGATAATCCAACTTAATTTGGGTAAATGCTATATCCGTATCCAACATGGAACAAACACATTGAAGATTGCGCGAAAAGGTATAAAAAGGACCTGTCTGCTTGGAATATACCCAGGCCCAAATAGAGGTACACTAATTGATAATGAATTGTATCTAAACATTTACAGTAATTTACAACGTCATTATGTACTAATATGTATTTTAAATTAGGGCCTTCAATACTTATGAAATGTAAAAAAAAAAAGTGCGCCCCCCTTAGACAATTTCTGGATCCGCCACTGCAACTGTTTCAAAAGAGGAACGGTCAACAAAGTAAGAGCCTTAGATTAATAACAATTGCTTTAAAATCAACCCCTATCAATGCGATGGAAACCATTAGAGATTTACAACTCGTTGAGGACAGAAGAGACCTAAAATCCTCAAACCTTAAATCAAAAACTAGAACTGTGACGGATCGTCCCATAAAAAGAAGAATATTCATCCAGGTTAAAGAGACAACACTGTGCGTGGTACACGGAACCAAGAGCCTCACTGAATTAGAAATGAAAAGTGTGGAACCGGGTTCCATGTATCCCTTAAACCTTCTACAGCCCTCGATGACACCAACCCCACTACTGTTACTGATATACCAAGAATAACCAAGAAAGATACAATAATATCCTCGATCCTGATATGAGAGCTATTAGCCTGACCACATTGATTCGAATTATCAAAGTCATGATTGGATTCGAATATACACTCATGGTTCGGCCACTGTGCTGGATTTACATTGAATTTATTTTTTTGACGGAAATACTATTGAAAAATGTTCCCCTAAAGGTCACAACTCCAAAAATTGAGAAGATGGAAGAAGAAGCAACCTGGGGTTACAACAGTCCGCGCCCTTACCCAAAAACTGTTGATTTTATAAATAAAAAATTCTACAGCTATGAAAGAGCTATACATGGATTTTGATGCCCACCACAACGCCCTTAATCAACGTAGCATTCTTTTAAATTATTCAATTTTTTCTTGATTAGTTCTATTTAAAACCTACTGGGAATTCGAAAATCGGAGCTAAGATTCGTCACGTCTCAGTAAAATTTCTTTATGGGATCTAAATTAGTGTATTACACAAAGTTTAACTATAAATCTGTGAACTGCGAAGAATCCGATGTTATTATATGGAATTTAACAAGGAACCAATTCAATAAAACCTTAATCACAATTATTAATTGTTGATTGGTAGCCTCCACAAAATGTCCTTAAGGGTGGGTATCGTAATTGATTGAAAACAAATTACAATTTTTTTATAATGGACAATTTGTTTTAATCGTTTACGAACCACCAAGGCCGGTGAAAATAAGAAAAGCATACAGAAATGGAGACACAAAAGCAACTGAACATATAAATAAAGCAATAAAAAATACTTAATATATTAGGGTTTGAGATAAATGTGGGAGGAATACAAGACTGGATTGGGGAACTGCCATTTATTAAAAGGAAAAGATAGGGAAAAAACAAGGAACAAAGTTTGGAAAATGATTTCCCGCTGGGACGGAGAAGTTACACTACATTATGCTTCTTGTACCACGGCACCAGCGCCCCTCCAAATAATCCCTAAATCTTGACAAAACATACTTACACTCTTTACAAACGGATCATTTATAAAAATGTCTAAAATCAAAGCTAGTGCTAATTATTCTGTATCTTTACAAACATCTTAATAAAAAAAACCACATAACTATCACCATTCTTGTTTTAGGAAAAATTATGCATTCCCACGATGTTTTCAAAAGTTCTGATGATGGGAACAATGTTACCCCGAAACGTTAGCTTTTGTCTTACCTAATAAAGATGACAAAAAAAATTGGAGGATTTTAACCAAAACCCTGATATAAAATATATTGATACCTTGTGGAATATTGATATCTGTTATTTTATTTTAGAATTGAAATGAATCCCAAGCATTGCATTTATTGGTGGACAGGTGGTTTGATATATTTGCTTGGTATTTAGACAGTTCATAATTTAGATAATTAATGAAAGAAACTAACTGGATTACCATTTTCGTTATTTTTAACTAAGGAATATAATTAAGGCGATGTTGAAGAATTTGTTATGAGTTTATATTACCCGCGGAGTTGACGTTTCGTATATTTACATACTATACGATTAACTCCTACCGTTATATGCTCTTACGCAAGATAGTGGCGACTCACCCATACCTGAAAAAAAAAACAAAAAAACATATAGTAATTCCATCCAATTTAATATAATTCATGAATTTAATAAAATTTATATAAATTTTTTTAATTTTAATGACTATTAATCATTAATCATTAAAGATTTTAATTTAACGAAAAGCTGGTATTTGACATACTAAGCAAAAATGAATTTAAATAATAGAGGTACATATATGGCAGGGATAACGAGACGTTTTGGGCTGATAAACCTTGACTTTCAAAATCTTCTAGGACATGCTAAGAAATATAGCTCTTCATTTAATTGGACTGAATTTATAAAAGTTTTTATTCATTTATTTATACATCAATATTTTTTTCAATTGGTAAGTACATGTTCATCTTTTAGAAAGTATTGTATTTTTTCGTTGTAGGTACAATTATAATTCAATAATAATATGTTTCTCTCTAAGTTTGAAGGCAGTTTACAAAATTGTTCTGAATACAAAAAGGGGAAAAATTTCATTGAACAAATAAGGTTTAGGCTTTCTTTTCTATTTTCTTATATATATTTTTTTTATTCCACAGAATAGGTAGAAAAGGAGACAGGGAAGAATATACTTCAGATGTTTTGAAGGAGTATGAAGAAAATACGTAGGGAAGACAGATTTACTTGTAAAACTCATTTCATCTAACCAAACTGACTCCCCTCTCCACCACCATCCAATTCCTCTAGACTACACCCTTTATTTTCTGAAAACATACATGCATATCTTCGTATACATATATGGGTGTGTGTAAGTTTTGATTTTTTGAAATTCAAATTTGAACTTAAAACTTAGACTTCAGTGGGAAACTGCAAAGAAGAAAATCATCCTTCCTTAGTTTTAGAGGTGATAGAATTTTCACTAAAAATCCATTTCATCTCACAGGAAAAAGAAAAGTACCATGGACGTCCAAACTGTTATACTACCGATAATTTAATAATTAATATTATAATATAATATTAATAATTACTAAAATTAATAATTATAATATAATATAATGAGAAGAGGATAGGTTTGACGGTCTGATAGCTTCATTTTTTCCTCATCCACCCCTCAATATTAACAAGTGGAATAAATTTGATTATAATGAGTTGAAGAGCTTCTTAATATTTTTAAATAATAATAAAAACATCTTCGCTTAAATATTTCCAACGGAATACAAATAGTAGTACAAATAACGATATTAGACAAAGAGGGTAAGAAAAAAATAAGATATTATCCAACAAATAAAGTCATATTTTTTTCCCATTCGCACTTGATAAAATTGTAATAAATGAAAAAAAAATTGAAATAATAATAATTGATTATTTGGATTTTAATGTAAAACGTTGTCATATATTATTTAATCTTTAGGTTTTGGGACTCCTTAGTGTGATATTCGGGATTTATTCAGCCGAGAAGCCAATTCTTGGAGAATGGGAGAAACACCTAGAATAAATAAACTCAAAGATATCACGTTAGAAAGATTGGATACATCAACCGAAGAAACAGCTCTTTCATAATTGGGAATACTCATGGATAAATAAACCATCCAAACTGTTAGAAAATAGTTTGCAAGAAATGGCTACAAGTTCAAAAACCTCAAGAAGATCTCATACTACTTCGCAAACGGATAGACAAAGGGATTTTTTTTACATTGTTATATTCTAGAAGCATCTACATGGCATAGAAAAAAAATAGAACCTTTAAATAAAATCGCTACAAATTAATATTTCAGTTAATTAAAAAAAAAAATAAAATATTAAGAAAAACCCTAAAGAAGCAGTCTGTCTGGACTAACTCATAACGTTACTTATGGCTTGGTCTTGGTTCAAATGTCAGTCTAGTTAATGGATTGACAAATTGGTAGAGGGGTCCCGATACTGAACATCTGGAGCTTGACAGGATTCCATCAGCAAATTGAATAAAGGAGCTATGATCATAGGCTCCCTCCCTAAGGGTGCAATAATAAAATAAATTATCGCAAGCGAGGAGGGGTGGGTATAGGGGCAAAAACACGTAAGTGGCTGTCCTAGCAAAAATTGAACCCAGTGAACATTGAGTCCTTTCGAAATTTTATAGAAAAAAAAAAACCCCGAGGCGCCAGCTAAATCCGTCCATCACAGGTACTAGAATATTTAATACAAATCTTGTTATTTTTATACCATATAAAAATGTTTAAATAAAAAGTCAGAACTCTCGCTCGAAACCCAATTTAACACAAATATTTTGAAGAAAAAAATATATCATATTGGATAATAGGATCTAATAATATCCATATAACAAACTGATTAAGGGAATATATATTTTTTTATTCATGTCTCAACATCAAACGCAGATATTTAAACTCAATCAATGCTCGAAAAAAATATATTAATTAAATTCATATCTCTTGGAATATTATGACATGCTATAGAATTCATAAATGAAAACAAAGGCAATTGTTTTTCACATTTGAAAATATTTGTATAATTATACCAACAGTCAGTTTAATTACCTTGTTTTTTTTTTTTTTAAATTAACCTCAGAAGTAAATAACTACGTAATTTATTAGATATTTTTATTACATCAATATTTGTATTCACTAATTTCTTTTCGTCATTTATATATTTTCACTGAAATTATGCAGTTTATGCAATTTAAGTAAACTTACGTTTGGAATTAGTATAATCTATTCCCTGCTAGATTCTACTCGGATAAAGACGAGATAGAAACGGAACATTTACAGCCGAATAAGTTGTGTAGACTTGTTTCAAAGAAATAAAATGGAATATATAGGGGAGTACTCGGGAGGCTATGAATTGGAAAAAATATATACATGAGAGGATTTTATTAAATTCATGAGAGCCAAACTGGACTTGAAAAAAAAAATAAAGCAATATATGTAAGTATTAGTAAATATGTGCCTGTGGATTTATTCCATTTGAAGACTAAAACAGAAAGAAAAAAAAAAGAAAAGAAAAAAAAAATATATATATATATATATATATATATATATATTCTTTCCCCACCAAAACGCCTCGAATTTGTAAAGGACTTGAGGTATTAAAAAAAATATGGATATAAGGAATAGATGTGTATTTGAGTTTTCTTTAAAATAAGATAAGCATTATCTATCATTATTAAGCCGTCTAAATGTTTTTTAGAGCTTTGAAAAAAAAACACTTTTTTTCAAGTCAGATCTATGCACTGTGTGAAAAATAAAAACGTATCCAAAATATACGAAAAATGATTAGGTCACTAAAGACTTGCAAGAGAAAAGATTTTAGATTTTTAAAGTTTAAAATTTTTTTTCATGTGGTATTAAAACATTCAGTACATGTAATGCTACAAAAAATTGCTTTTGAAGCTTACAAGATAATTGAACAAAAATAATTGCAATCTGTATTAACTAAAGAATAGAAGAATGTCAATTTTTTACTAATTGAAATTTCTTCAAATCCATTTTTTAAAAGAACTTTCGTGTTCGATTTATACAGGCTGCATATTTTCAATTTTAGGGACTCCCATAAATAATGAAGTTTGATGATAATAATTTAAACATGGTCGCAGAGTTACTTCATAATTTTTTTTTTTGTTAATATTTAAAGACAGGGTTTGTTCTTTTCCTGAATGTAGGACGACTGAAACTCTGAATCTGTTTTTAACACATAGTAATAAAGCCCTTTAAGAAACAATGCTGTTTTATATTTTATCGCTGCATTACAGAAAGTAATTAATTTTATAAATTAATCCACTTGAGTTAATTTTGTATTAAGGTACACCCACTCAATGAATTACAATGAGCCCGGAAAACAATCAATTGCTTATAGTGACCTTTAAATACCACAGGTAAAAGAGCTAGAAGAACCTAACTGATCGCAGATGTAGAACTAATACTGGAAAAGTTCCCCGATTGAATTATCAAGAGAATTTTAATTCAGTGTCAAGAGAAAAAAAATTTGCTTTCGGATAATATATACCGGATTTTAAGATAAATTTAGTCTATATAGAAAAAAAAAATACTAAAACATTGGCGAAGGATCATGGCGGGGGTAAAGCATTTGGCTACTGGTGTGTTTCGCTGCAGTGCCAAAAGGTACAGAAATTTATGTCAAATTCTAAGCACTGCGTAGCTATTTAAAGCAAAATTAGTACATATATTTCATGCAACCTAAATCAAGCACATGAAAGTTTAATCAATATTATTTAATATCAACGGGTCGGTTTCGAGGGTGGCATTAATAAAATATAACAATTAATACGATTCATATTAAATTTTGAATTTATAACCAATTATAAATGATTATTTCACTATAAAAAAAAACACATTTGGACATGAAAAATATCAAGTTCACGAAATTTGTCTTTATTCATATTAAAAAAAGAAAAGTAAATTAAATTTATATATTAAATAATAATAAAATATTTTTACGTTATTTTGGCCACCCGGTCATAATAATAATAATAATAATCATACCAAAGAAATTATAATTTATTTTATTCCACTTGAGGTTTGGGGAAGTCCTTTGTCCTCCACTTAATCATAAAATAAGCTAAGTCCCGGTGAAAAGTTTGTTCCACGACCTGAATGAAGTTAGTCAATAAAATATTATTGCATTGGATGACCAGTTATTGACCAACCTTAAGTGGGACTAAATATTCAGAAACACTGCGTGAAATAAAATACCTTTTTTCATTATTAATTTTTACTTCGGGGCAAACATTATTTAATAATAATTAAAGGATAAAGTATTAGGTTATGAATCGTCATAACATGATGCGTTATTATTTTTTTTCGCTAAATTTTGTTCCCGCAACTGAGGTTGGTCGAATTATTTAGATTTGTCTAACCCACTCAACCTCAAAAAAGAAAATTAGCAATGTTCCTAATCGTCGTGCAGTATTTTTATACAGTCTTGAGGCTGGCTAAGAATATTGCTATGGATGAGTGGTCTTGATACGCAACGCATCCGCAAATTCGGAGGGGCTGTATTTGCAATTGAGTAAATTTGAAGGGGGAGCTCTTGCTGTGCTGAGTTAGCGGAAGGACGCAGCTAAAAGGTTCTTAATCTGAGTGCAAGAGCCATAAAAAAAGACAAACGCTTTGCTAAACCTTTTAAATATCCTTTTCTACTCAGGGACACTAATTTATCCCCTCCTTCCTGTAGTGGACCTATAATTAGTAACGCACTTAGCAAAACACTTTTTCCCTTAAAAACAAAATACAGATATTTAGGATTGACAAGTAAATATTAGACATCGCGCCTGTAGAGGAGTCTTTAAACTGTTCACAGAAACAGACAGACAGACAGACACTCTCTCTCTCTCTCTCTCTCTCTCTCTCTCTCTCTCTCTCTCTCTCACACACACACACACACACACACACACACACACACACACACACGCGCGCGCGCGCACACACACACACATACATCATATCACAATAAATCTCAGTATCAACGAAATTCAATGGAACGCTGTACAGTGTATCTGATTGGTATCCATGAAGATCAGGACTTATATGAAAAGTTACTCATACACAGTTTTTTAGGTGTATGAGCCAACCGAATAAAAAAAAAAAAAAAAAAAAAAAAAAGCTTTAATTATATCCTAAAAAGTACGAGTATATTTATTACAAAATGTAAATTTTATGATGAAATATTTAAAAAAATACGTATTGTGAAAAAAAAATTAATTAATGACAATTTTATTTGATGATTAATCGTTTATTTAAAAGTTATTCGAACTTTAATAAGTATAAAGACAAAATATTTTCAATTTATTTATAAGCGGCAAACATACTATTAACTTATCATAATTTTTGTTTAAAATAATGAAAATGACAGATGTACTGGGGGATACCTCGAAAAATCGAGGGCCGATGAAAGAATTTTAGTAAATATTTGGTAATTAAAAAGGAAAATGAGTTGCAGGAGAATTAAGTTAAAGCAATATTTAAGTTGCTATCTAATAATATTTGCAATGTATCCATAAAAAGCTATTATAATCTAGAGTAAGGAATGACTAAATGCATAAATTGTAATGAATAAGTTATTAGCTCAAATCAGTCAAGTTTTGATATGTGAATTAATAAAAAAAAATTGTAAAAAATGTATATATTTTTTTTATGAAACTTCTGTCTGTTTCCAAACCGAAGAAATTCTATATGAAGATAAAAATATATAAATACTTAGGCAATACGATTAGTTTTATGATAAATCTCTTGAGCCGCTACGATTTGGAACAAGAATAGGTAGCAGATTAGAACATGGAATGTACACACAGAGAAATTTCGATGACAGCTCAACAGCTAACAGCGGATCTTAACTTACAATGATCAAACACAAGTTATCTTGCAAGACAGCTTTCCGTTAACAACTTATAAATAAACTAATTAAGACGTTTTGCTTTGAGTCTTCAAGAACAGAACCACAGCTCCTCACATGAAATTATAATTGAAAACCTGATTCTAACTTGATATGTAGAAGCGGTGTAACAATCTTCAAACGCAAGTATTGAAGGTCTCACCACCTAATTGTTTATAACCAAAATGTTGACGAAGGAGACCAAAACCTTAAAGAATCAATTGATGAAACAAATATGACAATATTAATAAATAAGATGAAAATTAAAGTAAACTATTACTGGTAACAAAAAGAATCATAGATCACCAATTGGAAAAGAATATATGTATATATGTAAAAGTTTAGTCTCACCCTTAGATTTTGTAACATTTTATATTTATAACATAAAGTATCAACATTTTATTTATTGGACAACGTAACAACTATAATTTTATTTTTAATTTATTTATAACTAGCTTTAATATCCCGGTTCACCCACGGAATTTTGAAAACAATGAAAAAAGCCGTGGGTCCAGAAAAGTTCGTTAGGACAGAAATGAGATTTTTTTTTACTCCAACGGTTGATTTCGTAAAAATCTAATGTAAAGCGAGATCATAACGATTTTTATAACAATAAAGAATATACCCAGAGATTGGCTGTTATGCAATTTTAATATGGTCAGGTGTTCGCACCTGGTATGAAAGAACCACTAAGCGAAATTCGGAGAATTTAGGACAAACGGTATGTATTTCTATAAAGAACATACAAAAAAAACGAACTAACAGAATTTCAACTTTATTTATATAGATTGTATTTCGAAACAATCATATAATTTTAGAAATGTTATCACTTCAGTTACAATTATTTTTTTAAACTTGAAGATTGTAAATTAAATACAAGCGAGTCTAAACTTTTGACCGGTACTGTAAGGGCATAAAATTTGGATAGTACAAGGTACTGGATGGTATAAGGTATTGGATAGGTAGTAATAGATGGGAAGCTAATCTTTAATAAATTAAAAAAGAAGAAGGAATCACAAATTTCTTAGTCGGCAACAAACATTCTCCACATTTCAACTCATATAAAATTATAAATCTTAATATCACTATAAAAAAAAAATGTATTAAAATGGTTTTTACGATAGCGCTTACCCTACCTAGGAGTCGGGTATTAACAACTGAGGAATTCCAAGATAGGGAACAGGCAACCCTCCCCCCCCCCACCTTTTTTTAGAGATTTTGCATCCGAAAACGGCCGATAATTTGGAGATACTGATAATGGTAGAGATCAACTGATCATCAACTGATTTATTTTGACACATGACTGATTTGCGGGGGAATAATTGTATCCAGTACCGTAGAGCTTCCATACAAAGCTCGGTTCCACAAACAAATGGTTAATGAAAGTACATAATGGAGACCAAAGATGTTTTAATCAAAATGCAAATTGCTCCAAACTAATGCTCTCTCTCAGCGACCTATGCTTTTGCCAAATACATTTAGGGCTTCATTAGGTCGAAAACTAGCTCTTCTTAACTCTCTCGTCCCAACTCTTTGCTTCTTTTTTTTTTATTAATGTGAAGATCCTTATACGCTCGACTTGCTGAGAGGCAGAGAAGTCATCTATTTTTTTAATTATATGTATTTAAAATAATCCAGTCAATAAACAGGAAGAAATGCTCATATCTCCACATAAATAAAACGTGCGGGGAAATTTGGTCTATTGTCATAAATTGATATTAAAATTAGCCGAGGGGGCATCTGGTTGGAAACCTTTTTTTTTTCTATTCTTTCTTTCAACATACATACCTAATTCATTTTTAAAGGAGCTCCTATCATACCTATAATATAATATTTGATTTAGAATAAAAAAATTTAATGTAGAAAACTATTATATTTTTGCCCTTGTCATGTTTGCTTCTCATAGTACATATAAAGAAAGGAATCAAAAGTATAGCAAGTCAAGGTTTTTAAAAATCTTTTCATGTTAAACATTTAATTTATTACCCTTAAATTTTACATTGTTAAGAGAAAATCTGAATTGTACATAGTATGCGTATAATATGTGGTTTTACATGGAGTACGCACAAGTATTCAATAAACTCCTCTTGCATAGGGCGTACGCAAGAGAAAAAAATATATATAAATAGTCTAAATTTTATAAAAATTATTATCGGAATATATATTTATTAAATATTCGAAATTTGAACTATTTGGATAAGGATTCACTGTAGGGCCTACCGTGCATTTAAAACAGGACTGCTTTTTTGTGCAGGAAGGCTTTCTAACAGTTAGTAATCTTGGTGAATTGGTACAAATTCAAAGATTCCTAGATAATAGTAGTGAAAAATTAAGGAGCCACAATTAATCAATCTAGAAGCACAAAAAAAAAATTAACTTCTTAGCAAAAGCGCAAAGGCAATAAAGACACTAAAAAGAGTCAGGGGACCAGGCAAGCAAGTTACCATTATTTCATCGTAGGAGAACTCCTTGATCGTTTTCGCTGTTTTTTTAGAAGCCTATATAACTAGTTCTTTGTTCGCAGATTATCGACGTTGAACATGAGGAAATGCGGTCACCTCAATTTTCTCCATGTTAAATGTGAAAATTGTCGTAATTTTCCTTTTTACATACAGCTAGTATATGAAGGGTTAATAATAAATTTAAATAAAAAGATATATAAGATCATATCACACGTCAAGTGTAAGACTGCCCAAAATAAAATTGGCTCTTTTTCTGTCTTCCAATGTTCCTCTACTACCTCTGTGCAAGACCGCGGCGATGGTGAGCATTCCTCAAACATTTTAAGAATCGAATAAAACAGGCAACGGATATAAAAAGAAGGGAAAAAAATTTTGTTTGGCTACCATCAAGAATTTTTTTTTTTTTCAACTTAAGACAATCTTACAGTGGACGAGCGAGAATGCCCTCCAACTGCCAGAGGCGTGTTAACACCAATTAGGGCCGCAGGTGGATTTTCGATTATGGTCCCATTAAGATTTCGTATTTTTTCGCGCAGCAAGGCGACAGAGAGCCTGAAACACCAGCACATGAAATGTCCCAACAACTCGCTCCTGATAACACGCCGTCACCACAGAGTCAAGCACGAGTTGATGAAGCTCCTTAAAGAAAGGGATTTTGCACGCTATGAGGAGGTTTACTGTGTGGTTACAGAGGGGTCCACGAGATATGCTGATATAGTGGTGTTTTCTAAGAACGGAAAGTCAGCAATCATTCTGGATCCTACTGTTAGATACGAATCCAATGGCCTCGGCCAGGCGAGCAAAACTGAAAGGGAAAAGAAAGAAATTTAAGAAAAATGTATCCCTTTCCTTAAGGAGAAGTTCCGAGAGAGACTTCAATGTGAGAGGCCTTTGGTTCGGAGCCCGCGGAACTATACCAAGTTCAACAAGGAGCGTCATCGAGGATCTTAGTTTCATCATTAAGGATGTAGCGAATATTGCAGAATATATTGTTTTCGACTCCCTGGGAATCATTCACCACCACATCCATTCTTAGACTTTAAATTACAAATCGTTGAAGGGCCATGTATGGTAATATATATATTAATAATTTATTTATTAATATATTAACCACAAAACTTCTTTTATTTATTTATTGATCTTTTTGTTGTTGTTTTTTTTTTTGTTTTGTTTTTTAAAATCTTTTTATACGATTTTATATAAAACTTTGAGCTATTGTTGGATATTGTTATTATTATGACGCTGTTGTTATTCCATATTATTAATATTTTATCTAGTTTTCAACTATTTTCAATAAAGTGTTTCTCTCTCTAGGTAATATATGTTATTCGGTCAAATAAAGAGTCTCCACCTTCGTATGCTTCCACTTCCCACCAAGATATTAAAAAAAAACCTAAAAAATTAAATTAATTTACAATAAAAATAAAAATAATAAAATCATTGACATTCAAAAGAAATATGTTAGATGGTTTTGAGTTGAACCGTTGTTAATTTCAATGCTCAGTTAGCTGTGCTTCAGTAACACTTGGATATCGTCCTCTAGCCCAAAACATCTCTACTCTCTATGAAACTCTCCGCGACTCAGATAATCCAGATTTCGACCAACATACTTCGGTCGAAACGTAGACTTATAAAATAAATAAACTTCCTCACTAAAACTTTCGACTATCTATCCCCTAAAAATAATTTATAAGAAAACTGTCGACGATTGTCGATTAAAAAACTTTTAATTTACGTCCACAGAGAACATAGTATATTCTCAGTTTAAGGCTCAGAATAAGGAATCACAGCTTGAAAACAAATGCGAGGCCTTCATATCTCTAAAGCAGATAGGCCGGCTCATAATTACACCATTAGAGCAGATTAAGTAGGCAAACTTCTCGGCCGTTGAAGTAAAACTGGGAGATGAATTCACTTGAAGGAGGCACTTGGGAACTACTTGTACACCAAACGGTGGACCGCCACCAGGAGAAAAACAAAATAAATGCTTTCATTCTTTATAATTTTTTTTAATTTAGTATATTTTAAGAAAAAACTAAAAATTTAAAACGCGTCCTGGCGTGGCCGTATAATTACTCGAAGTATTTCCTTTGTCGGATGATACTTTGTTGTTTACCGAATATTCAACGAGGAAATAATTAGTCCGGAGTGGCGCTCAAAGAATCTATATATAGCAATAAATTAGTAAACAAGTTTGTAGGAAGAGACTATTTAATTATAGATATAGATTGATAGGCCTCAAAGTCTCGTATTATTTCAATAATTCACTTAATCATGTAGATTACATGCCAAATTTACGCCTATTCAGGCATCTTCAGGGCTGTAAGGGTTTCACAGGCAAGCTAGAAACAGACAGAAACCTTCCCATATGCTGGTTTCTGCCTGTTTCTAGCTTGCCTGTGAAACCCTTACAGCCCTGAAGATGCCTGAATAGGCGAAAATTTGGCATGTAATCTGCATGATTAAGTGAATTATTGAAATAATACGAGACTTTGAGGCCTATCATTCTACATCTATAGCAATAAACAATTTTATTGTAGCCAACTTTTCGACACAACAATGTAGGCCTACTTCAGGGCAACCGAAGCAGGGAGATTTTAGAGCTTGAAAACCTCTGGTTCCGATTCCAGAAGAATTCTAGGTTCTGATATTTCCAACGTCATTTGGCCTGAAGATGACCTACATACATTGTTGGGTCGAAACGTAGGCTATAATAAAATAAGAATATATCATTACGATACGCTATATTTTATATGTGCAAGTTCGTCAGTATTCGGCAACTGTCAGCATTCTTCTTTTTTTAGTCTAGTCGAAATCATCGTGAAATCAGAGTCTTAAACACAAAATTAAACTTATTTTAATTCAGAACATTATTTTTGTTTTTGTTTTATTGAGCCCCCTCCCATAAATATTTTTATATTTTTCACGAGCACGACCAAGTCGCTACACGAATAGAGTTGGATGGATCGAGAGCTAGAGGACCGTTAAGAAAGAGAAGCTTCATTCAACAACTTATCAAACGGTGGTCTTCTTTGGTCTTCTCAAAAGCTAAAGTTAATTAAATTGAAGAAGATTAGCAGTGAATTATCGAGAGGATTGACCCCCCCCCCCTCACGAGTACCCTGATCCTTGTATAATTAGCTGTGGGGGGGGGTGAAGAGGGGGGCAGCCGATATTGTTTCATCATCCTTTGAGTTTGAATCTTTTCACTCCGGAGACAATGTACATTCCCCCGAAAAGAATCAACTAATTTTCTTCTTATTTTGTTTTCACACAAACTTAATGCGATCGGTACCATCCATCGATTAGCTATACCGCTCTGAATTAATTATCTATAACAGAACCCTTCAGCCTAACTAGCTACTGGTACGGAAGGATATTTCAATACTCAATTATGAAGGATAAACATGGACCATTAATAATAATTTGTTGAGTTTAAAGAGGAAATAAATAATAAATACTTTAAAGACAATTAGACTTATGCATTGACAAAAAGAGTAATATTATTAAATATATAAAGTAATTAAACAAAAAAAGATTGACACTTAAGTGAGCTACTAGCTCATCAAAAAATCAAGGAATGTATACATCACTTAAAATATTTTCTATAAGAGAAGGAAAGCAAGCAAGTCTGATGATGTTTGCGGATGAGCAATGTATCACTTTATCCGTCATTTCATCGTCAACAGCAAACTTGGGACCTGAGTTGAGGGAAGTCAACACTAAGTAAACATTTCTCCTCAAGATATAGATTAGAAAGGTTCTAACATTATTCGATTTTTTTCCGTACAGTAATAGCAATAAGAAATTAATAAAAATGAGGGGGAAATCAAATCGACAGGAGATGAATTACAAACAAACTGGGAAAGGTGATAATTTTGAAGTAAATACAACTAATGAGCAGTGTGATCCAATCAGGATCCTTGCACGGTTTTCGTAATTTTATATTTTATTTACAAGAAGGAAACTTTTCAAAACATACAGATTTATTTCACTACCTAAGACTAGATGTTATTAAGTGACATCATTAAATTATATATTGTTTTGAGATCAAGTTATTTAATAATTGTATTAGTAAATATTTTTTAATGAGGAAAATAAAATGTCTGAAGGCCACTTTAATTACATTAACCCTTTAACCGGGGAGTTCCCTTTTAAATTACGCAGCCTATAACGGGCGCGAGCTCTTTCACTACGACGTGTATACTCGTATACGTCACGCCCGGTGCAATGTAACTTCATATTATTATTTTTTTTATTTATGCTTAAAATAAATTGAAAGGCTATGAAATATACTCGTTTTCGTTTATTTATATATAGAGCACGAAGGAAAACACAAAATGACAAACAAATAGAAAAGAATACCAACAAAAATATAGAAGTATCGAATTAAGAAATTATAAATTTTACAGTCTTAACTAATTATAAAGAGTACAAAAAATATATGTATAAATATAGATTAAATATATTATTATTATAAATATTAGAAATTATATATATACAAATTCATGTCGATACATGTATCGATGACTAATACCTCTGTTGTACGAAAATATAAGTCCCACCCGTTCCAGGGCACAACATATATTTCAAGGACGTCCTGCCTGTTGAGGTTATTGTTTAGGTTGGACGCCTATATACGTCCCGCCCGGTTAAAGGGTCAAAGATTGCAAACATTGGGCAGAGAAAAGTCCGAGAATTCGCAAAGCAATGTCTAAAATTTCCAACCGCCGTCACATAACTCGGTGTCCACAAAGGTTTCCAAACAGGAGGAGACAAATTGCATAAAAGTTCCCCCCTCCGCCCCCATAGGACTATCCGGAGGCTTAATATGAAAAGTTGTCGGATGACAAGAGGCGAGGATGAGCTGCCGTCGTCTCAACTTAAATAATTAATCCGCGAGGTCTTCAACAAAGCCGAGGGTTGCCATCAACAATGACCCGCGTCTGCAATGGAATATGCTCACGGCTAGTGAGAATTTAAAAAAATAATTCTGTTTACAAAGGTTGGAAAATAAATTCCTTTTAAAATTTATCGATTTTTTTCTCACACGGCATTGCCAATTGAACTCGATATACGGGAAATAAAATTACTGAGAACGAAAAGCAAATACGTTCGTTGTAAAAAAAAAAAAAATGAGTAAACACGGTCTTTGTAAAGAAATGAAATCATTTTTGTTTTTAGTGTTGTTTTTTTCACCATAATATGTCAAAAGCTTTTAAGCTAAAAATAATATGTACTTTGATTGCGATGCTGTTTACCGGACTCATAAATCAGTTCTTGGATTTTTTTCATCGTTTTATTTTTATATTTTATATAAATTTATAGTACCAGTCAAAAGTTTAGACTCACCCTTAGTTTTGTAAAATAAATAAATAACAACATTTTATTTATTTAACAACATAAAAACTATAATTTTATTTTTAATTTATTTATAATTTGTTTGATTGTTTCTTTAACGTCCTTTTATGCTTCTAAGGCTAATCGGACGATGCTACAGTGGGGGTCCTAAATTTTGCATATCCAGGTATAATTAGGATAGGGATCTTTAACGAGTGCCTGACATCGTAAAGGCTCGGGACGTCCATTTTACGTCCTACCACAGGGACAGCATAGCCAAGGATTTTTTACTCCCATTAAAAAAATCTAGGGCCACTTCGGGACGCGAACCCGCGACCTTTAGTATATTAGGTTGCCATGCTAAACACTACACCACAGCTGACTACTATTTATAATTTTATTCTGAACTTAATCATATAATGTTTGGAATGTTGCCTCTTGAGTTAATGATGGTGGAATATATCCACCATATTCTACCTTTTGGGTTATTTTACCTTTATTAAACTTGAAGATTGTGAATACAAGTGAGTCTAAACTTTGGACTGGAATGTATATATATTTTTTAACTTTACTAATTTATGGTATAGTTGATGTTAAATAAACATGTATAGTTCAAATTATATATATATATATATATATATATATATATATATAGTTCAAATGTCCGGAAAATAAAAATTTAAACAAACAACCAAAGGAAATTATGTCATAATAAATCCAGAGCTAGATTGTCAAATTGATTGTATGAAAGTCAGTAGATCTAATTGTTATATGAAGGTCAATGAGACATTATATTACATCTTATTTGAATGCCCAATGTATAATTCCTTTGGAAATTCTTTTATTATTAAATAACTAAACAAATTCCATGTAAAGTATCAACACCAGAAAGGTTTGAAGATTTTGAGAAAATATTTTTTATACCAGCAGTTATAGAACTTACAGAAATCTAGGGCGGTACTGTTTACTTTATTATTACTAATTAGTATTATTCCCGTTATTCATTCAAATTGTTCATGTTTATTATCATAAAAATGAAATGAAAATCCTAAACACTTAATAAGCATTGTTATTTATAAATAGTCAATCCAGACTCCTTTTGTATAGGACTTCAAGCCTACAGCAATCAAGAGTTGATATTGTAGCCTTGTAAAAAAAAAAAAAAAAAAAAAAAAAAAAAAAAAAAAAAAAAAAAAAAAAAAAAAAAAAAAAAAAAAAAAAAAAAAAAAAATACACGTTCAAATTCTCCTTTAACCCCTCATTGCCCCAAATAATATTTTAAGATGAACCATAGGATTGGGCATCTATGTCGTATTGATGCAAATTGTCAACTCAAACTGAAATTATTCAATAGCGAAATCAAGAACAATAAATAATTTTCAATTATACAAAAAAGATATTAAAGAGGGGCAAACATCTTCACATTTGAACTATTTTTTATTTTTAAAAAATTATAAAACAATTTCTACGAAGATTGTAAGGAACTTAATAAGAAGGTATAAGAAGTAGGAATAACTGGAGCAATAATATTTATTGAAGTTTCAAACACTTCTAGCACATGTCTTTAGACAACTATTGAAAATGAATTAATAACATGGAATTAGATGAAACCTAAGTAAAGCGAAATGTATGGAAAATTGAATATTGTAAAGCAAACTGTAAATCTAGTGAAGCTCTTATTGGTTCCTTCTTGATATAACTTTCCACGCTAAGCTCAGGGAAAAAGAACCTTTGTGAACCTAGCAAAGAACTATTTTACATTCCATTCCTAGGATTTGTCTAATGGAATTCCAAAATTTAAATGCTTTAATCTGCATATCATTAGAGTTGCACTCGGTTGCAATTTAACCTTATAGGGCTAAAATTTTAAAATTCAATTAACTGAATTAAATTTCTTTCTTTTTTTTTTAATTTCATGAATCGGATATTTAAAATTCGCCATAAATTTGTAAGAACCAAGCAAAGAACCCACTGTTCCCAGCATGGTTATCTATCTATTTATCTATATACGTTGAGAGAGAGAGGGAGAGAACGAGGAATAGTTGATATATTTATAACAAAATTCCCCAAGTAATTAATTTTTTAGAGTTATATAAAACTAAAATAAATATGCATATCTAATCAGTGTCATATTTTTATTAATGTATTTAATAAAAATATGGTACATAACCATGATATATATATATATACAGTACCAGTCAAAAGTTTAGACTCACCCTTAGTTTTGTAAAATTATGAAATTAACAACATATTATTCATTTAACAACATAAAAACTATAATTTTATTATTCCTTTATTTATAATTTGTTTGTTTGTTTCTTTAACGTCCCTGTATGCTACTAAGGCTAATCGGACGATGCTACAGTGGGATTCATAAATTTTGCCTTTCCTGGTATAATTAGGATAGGGATCTTTAACGAGTACCTGACATCGTACAGGCTCGGGACCTCCATTTATCGTCCTATCCGAGGGACGGCAGAGCCAAGGATTTTTTACTCCCATTAAAAAATCTTAGGGTCACCCCGGGACGCGAACCCGCGACTTTTAGTATTGTAGGTTACTATGCTAAACACTACACCACAAGTTACCCATATTTATAATTTTGTTCTAAACTTAATCATATAATGTTTCAAATGTTACCTCTTGAGTTAATGATGGTGAAATATATCCGCCATATTCTACCTCTTGAGTTATAATTATTTTATTAAACTTGAAGATTGTGAATTAAATACAAGTGAGTCTAAACTTTTGACTGGTACTGTATGTGTATATATATATATACATATATATATATATCTTTAAATTTGTATTTAACTCTTAAAAAACTGATTACTTGGGGAAAATGTTTATAAATTAGTATTAATTTATTAATGATAAGTGGAAGCACCACTATAATTCAAAATATTGCTCTAATAAATATGTACAAACTTTCTTTACATTCTCTAGCTTATAATTACTAAACGAGTAGAATATTTAATGCTGATTATGAATGAACAAAGGGCATTGTGAAACTTTTGCCGGACGCTTTCAACAGGCTGTGGGAACTACAAAAAGAAGTGAACTCAAACAAAAGTTATCATAAACCTGTTGCTAAGGACGCCCTTTTCTCCGCTTATTATGAGACGTCCCTTGTGTGAGAAAACTCTCTCAAAAGAATAAATAGAGGCAAGAATTGTTTAACTATGCAGTGATGCAGTTTCCAAAAATAGACCAAAGATTATAGCAGAAATTTCGCCTTAGGTGAAAATTTATAAAGTTTATATTTATTTAAAAAAATATTATTAATCATATACCTAATTATTCTCAATTCGAGGCTAGTAGGTTTTATATATATATATATATATATATATATATATATATATATATATATATATATATATATATATATATATATATATATATATATACATACACCTCACTCTGAAAACTAGAACGATAAAATGGCTATCTAATCCCTACATATTTTTACTTTCACTTACCTATATATGAAATATATAGTAAGGGAAAGTATTGCGATCGTGAAACATTTCGACTTCCGGTTTTCAACGGAAATACACGTTTTGGGGTTCCCTGACTCCAAATAACCAAATCTCACGAAATGGTCATAAATGGTGTGTGAACAGACTAGCTCAAAAACTATAAACCATACGAAACTTTAATAACTTTTCAAATTTTTTTCGATTTTCTCAAAAACAGCTTTAATAATTTGGATCAAATTCGTCATGTTCAATGAAAATCAAATCTTATTTAATATCAGGTAAGCTTTATTATTATTAAAATGTTCTGAGGGGGCTTAAATGGGGAAGGCGCCTTTTTTTTTTTCCTATAAAGTCATCATCATCATCATATTCAAATCCTCTTGTACCGCTTCTTGCAGTGTTGAGGTTGTCCCCTGTAGAGTCTGGAGTCCGCTTCTGGAATGCCTCTCTGACCCCCTGTTACCAAGTTATCCTGTGCCTTCCTCTGGCCCTTCTTCCCTCCGCCCGAGTCTCGTAGGTCCTCCTAGCAATCCTATCTTCATCCATCCTGAGGAGGTGTCCAAACCATCTTAATTTGTGTTCCTCCAGGATTGCTTCGGCTGGTTTGACATCGAGGTTGGCTC
The DNA here is from genome assembly GCA_911387785.2 of Aelia acuminata. NCBI lineage: Eukaryota > Metazoa > Arthropoda > Insecta > Hemiptera > Pentatomidae > Aelia > Aelia acuminata. The sequence goes on from OU426980.1 coordinate 163,571,054, forward strand.
GGATGGTAGAGTTTCTGATCTTGTCCCTCCTTGTTTTGTTTTCCACTTTGCGCTGGTACCTCATTTTCATAGCCTGGATATGGCTCCTGTGTTTTGATGTGAGGGTCCAGGATTCTGAGGAGTATGAAAGTATGGGGAGGAATGTTGATTTGTAGACTGAGATCTTTGTCTTCTTGGAGACCTCTCTTCTATTGAGGAAACCCTTCTGCACCACGTGGAGCATTCTCCCTGCTGCTCCAGTTCTTCCTCGATATAGCCGCTTTCGTTGAGATGAGCCCCTAAGTATTTAAAACTCGTAACTTGCTCCAATCTCTCGCCGCTGACCCTCAACACTCTCATAACCCTGTGTGGCTTCCTTCCAATCCTCATGCACTTTGTTTTATCAGGGTTGATAACCATGTTGATTGTGGTTAGCTCTTCCTTGAGAATGCTGAGGTTTATCTGCAGATCGATGTCGTTAGCGGCTATCAGCACCATGTCATCCGCAAATGCGAGCAGAGTGTACAGTGATGGTTGCATTCTTCTGTAGCCAAGGCAGGAATTTTTGAATCTTTCCTTTGCCTTCTTCAATGCCAGGTCCAGTACCTGTATGAACAAATTCCTATGAAGTATCTTTGTTTTTGTTGATATGGAGATATTCACTGTCTCTCGTTACGCCTAAAAATAAAAACTGGCTAAATATGAAATATGAAAAAAATGGAGTAAACATATGCCGGAGAAAAAAAGAAAAATATTCCGTCAACTCATTAAACAGGTTGAGCCCGCGCATGCGCAGTGCGCCTTTTACGACGGACTATTCTTAATAATTAAAGATGTTCAGTTCGTTTAATGGAAATTATTTTATGGTAATTATATGACGTTTTCAACAACTACATAGAGCATCATTAAATCAGTCGACTTGGAGTATTATACTTGCATTGCCGAATTATCGCAAGTAAAAACTTTTATTTAATAATAAAACTTAACTTTAGAGAGCAAATGCAACCAAAAATAAGTAAATGAATGTAGACAAATGTGAGGCTTTGAGAAATAGCATTTAACCAAACACTTCAATTTCTAATTTAAGTAAGTTGGTAAGTGAAGGTTGTGCGTTGCGCGCATCGCACCAGAGTTTTAAGTTTTAAGAGTCATTTAGGTGGAATCTCGATATGTTTTCTTGGAGTCTTCAGCCAGTATCAGATTTTTATGACAAAATAGCCGTTTCGTTTGTAAATGCATTTATCTGTAATTGTTGTTGTAAAATGTCGGTTGTGTTGTATGCGATGGATAGCAACGGTGTAAGGACGCTTCGCCAACGAAACTAGCATTGGTTTCAGCTCAAAATATGGGTACGTTTTTTTTTTTTTTTTTTTTTTTTTTTTTTTATTTAACTTCAATAATAAGTTCCAAAGGTTAGGTCTCAATATGAAATCATTATATAGTTCATGTTAATCGAAAACATAATTCCTGAGAAATTCCGAAAAGCCAAGACTTGGAGGTTTTCCCAATGCGAAAAGATCACTGACGAGGAAACGTTTCTCCAATTGTATTTTTGTTTGTTTCTGTTCAATTAAATTAAAGAAGCCACTTATTTGAATATCCGATATTTTTCAAACTTTACAACAGTTAAAATTTATAAATCTATATATATATATTTTATCCAATTAAAAATAAACTGATATCAATAATAGTAACAATACTCTTTAGAAAGGGCATACAAAGTAGTTGTTCGAAATGTAATATAAAGGCAGAAGAGTGAAGAGGAAAAAAACACTTCAGAGGCCAGAATGAAACAAAGATCGGTCTACAGATAAAAAGGCCAGAAGCTAAAGTTAGCAGTCAGAATTACCACCCCCCACTGATTCGAACTATTTCAATACTGTGAGGGCTTTTTTATATATATATTTTTTAATATAAGAATGTTATTGCAGTGTTTGATCCCTTTGGACCTCATGAAGCGCCAGGAAGTCTATTTGAATCGTATTTCTATTTAAATTATTGTTTAGATCAAACGGGCTCTGAAATAATTACGCTACGAGGAAACGCCGACCAAGGTCATCCATGTCTTTGTGAGGCAGTGGCCATCGATAGCTGGAGATTGCAATGAGCCGGCGGGGACAAAAAAGCGGGAAAAAAGGAGGTAAAATAAATAAAGAGTCCATTATTAAGACTTTTAAATTCAAAGCCCTCAGATCCTTTTTAGCGTAATTTAAAGCTGAAAATAGAAAGTTTAATGTTCAATTTTTATTAAAGGTATATTTTTGTCGATACATTCATTATATATGCCGTTCTAAAAATTCATTTAACAGTAAATTAAAATATTTCTAAATATTAGTCTTTGATTGATATGGTAGAAACTTGTTGTTTGTTTGTTTAACGTCCCTTTATGAATAATTAAGAATATATTGTTTAAAACACCTTTTAAGGTACTTGAGGAATATGAGGCCGGATTGAAACCAACACATGCCATTTCCAGTCATCTACCATCCATCTCGTTTTTTAATCTCTTGTGTTGTCCTTGGTTATTTTCTTCTGTACTTTTTTTATTTATTTTTTCTCGGCATTAATCTCCCACCCTCTGTGGCGGCGAGGAAGGGAAAAAAAAAAAAAAAAAAAAATTAAAATTGACTATCAAGAGATGCCCAAAATTAGACAGAAATTGTCCACCTCCCGAAAATACTCGCAAAACTTGCTAGATCGAGGGAGAGGAATCAGTGAAGAGGACGGATTGGCTCCGCTTGGAAGCGAGCTCTGTGGTGCAGTGGTTAGCATACCGCGCATGTCACGCTGAAGACCGGGTTCGACTCCCATCGGAGCTCAATCTTTTCTCATCAAAAATTAAACTATTTAAAATAATTTAAAACAAGGTGGTTACCCACAAAAATAGATTAAATTAAAAAAAAATGTTCCATATTTAATAAAATATGCTCCCTTATTCAGAAGTTTTATAAAAAAAATTTAAGGTATTAGTATAAGGTATTTCAATTTTCATAAATATAAGCAAGGTGGGTATTATCCTAGTTTTAAACAGTGTAAAATTAAAAGGGTGTTAGTTACCGTTTTTTGTTTCCTACAAATGGTAAACCCTGATCTAGTTGAAGCGTTTTTATATAATTTCGGTGACACGAGGTTACATCAATAAAAGGAAATGGTATCATGATTAATGCATGAAAGCATTTTTGGAATGGGTGCTTGAAGAGTGGAGGAGGTGTGGAAGAAGCATTGTAATCTCCCCAAGCTGGCTCCAATGGAACACAATGGAACCTCCCGATACACAGCCATAAATAAGATATATTATCACTTAGCAGCTCCTACCTTCCCGAGATAACTTTCTGGTTGGAAACTGGTAAAAGCAACCTCCTTCCTACAAGCCTAAGCGTCATGAAAGAGAAGCGTCATACAGTCAATAACTTTAATCGACTGACTAAATAAAGCCCTAAATCATTCGTTATCAACATTAAAAGTCGTCTCAAAGTATTACCATTCTTTTCAGTATCTGGATCAAAATGAATCCCAAAGAATCAAAGTAACAGAAGTAAAGTACCGAATAACAAAAAATGCAAATGTCATAATAAGAGGAATATTTGAATAAAAGGGAGGAATCTTGATCTAGAATTATATATTTCCCTGTAGAGAATCTTTAAGTAGTAACAATATAAGTCGAAACCGAGCTTCCCCCACAACTGAAATGCAGAGTGAAAGATTCAATGACTTAGGTGGAAAAGTGTTATTCAAGGCGATCAGTGATTCTGACTCCTTCTATAGTTGAGATATCACACAATCATTGATACAATACAGGAATGGACTATTCTCAGCCACAACAACATTTATATATATTTAGCAAACATACCACCACAACATGACTTAATCTAAAAAAATTATCCCCTGGATTTAGAAACCATTCATTTCATAGTAAACTGCAAACTAACCTCCTCCTCGATTCCTGATAATCCTTACAGGCGTCTGAAAAGATGATCGTCTCGTGACCTTCTTATTTAGAACTATGAATGGGATGGATGGTTACTTAACAAGCCTATTTATTGTCACCCCTATTCTTAAAATCCACCCGTCCAATGTGACACAGGGATCTTTGGGCAAGGGTTGTGTGGTAATTAAGCAACTACGTACAATTTACAGTATTTATTATTTACAATAATTACAATAATCTCTTACAAGTCCCAACTACACAAGGGGGGGGGGGGTACCATGACTCGTAAATTACTTGGGGCTACTTTACTACTTCGAATCCCACAATGCCCCAGGCTCACTCTGCCTGTCCCGGACTTCGGAAGCCCATCTCAGACCCAGCCTCCGCTCCAGACTGCCCCTCTCAGACTGACTGACTCAGACCCTCCCAGAATGCCTGACTGTGTCTCACTGCCCCTCTCAGACTGACCCTTCTACTCGCCTGGGCCAGCCTCTTCTAGGATTTCCCCCTCTCTCTCAGAGTCTCCAAGGTTCAATGGCCATCTTAGGTTTTCCACATGACATTATAATATTATTCTTGTTTTCTGATCACAGCAAAAGTTGGTTTACCTTGATCTTAAAACGTACACGTCACGTCTAGTATTTAAATAAGGATGAAATCTTATTATTAATGTAGCAGTGCATGTCCAACAAAACTTTTCCATCACGGAAAAGATGCATCGAGCGATAGCGCTCATTTAAAAAAGAAATTATTAAATATCCTGTTTAGTTTAGGAATGTACAAAAATAGATGAATAAACAAAACCTCACTAATAATAGAACGAACCATTTAAATATTCAATATAAAAATATTGCATGACTCCACTAAAAAAACACGGTGAAGGTATATAGCTACAAGGCCTGTGGTTGGCCGTACACGCAAGCTCGGACGGGATAAAAGAAAAGAAGATGGGAGGGTCCCCAACATGTGCTCAGCAATCATTTTATCTTTCATCAGCAATCATTATCATTTATTACCAAAGGTAATAAATATCTATTATTATTTTAAAGGATGGACAAATTAAGGAATGTTGCCGATAGAGTATTGAGCTATGCCAGAGCAAGTAGGTATATTTAATTCGTAATGGATACCTTCCAAATGAGGCCGACCAGTTACTGCACCAGTCATTCCAGACACGCAACATTTACCTATATCTTCTCAAATTAAAACTTGATTTAAATATAATTTGAAACGCGCGTCACCTTTGTAGGCATTAGAAAATTAAAATATACCGATAAAGTCGGGTATTTATTTTTTTAAAATTTATATATTATTTTTTATATATTTAAAATAGGCAAAGAATTCAATAGAAAAAAGTGCATCAATAACTTGGTAACTACTTTTTGAATTTTAATGTCATCAGGACATGAAAAAGGATTCAAAAATTGTGACAGTTGTCAAGAGACCTCGCATAATGGACAAAAATTCCACACCCCCGGTAATACGCAAGAATGCGAGATCGGTGGGAAAGAGGTCAGTGAAGAGAAAGGATTGGCCTTGCAGGAATATTAGCCTGGTAGCTCAAGTGGCAGAGCGCCGCACTAGTGTTAAGGAAATCCGGGTTCAAATCCCAGCCTTTTCTCTTCTTATGTAAAGTATTTAAAAATTAAAATTATATTAATTTAATCAATTTTTGTGGGTAACCACTGTGTTTTAAATTATTTTAAATAATTTATTTTTTGAAGAGAAAACACGGTGGTTATCCACAAAAATAGATTAAATTAATATAAAATAATTTAAAAAATGACGATCGTCAAGAGATGCACAACATTGGACAAAAATTGCCCACCTCCCGTAAATACTCACAAAACTTGCGAGATAGAGGAAGAGGTATCAGTGAAGAGGAAGGATTGGCTCCGCTTGGAAGCGAGCTCTGTGGTGCAGTGGTTAGCATACCGCGCATGTCACGCGGAAGACCCGGGTTCGACTCCCGTCGGAGCTCAATCTTTCTTCAAAAAATAAACTATTTAAAATAATTTAAAACAAGGTGGTTACCCACAAAAATAGATTAAATTAAAAAAAAATGTTCCATATTTAATAAAATATGCTCCCTTATTCAGAAGTTTTATAAAAAAAAAAACTAAATTATTTAAAATTAAAATGAGAGAGAGAGCGAGAGAGAGCGAGCGAGAGAGAGAGAGAGAGAGAGAGAGAGAGAGAGAGAGAGAGAGAGAGAGAGAGAGAGAGAGAGAGAGAGAGAGAGAGAGAGAGAGAGAGAGAGAGTGAGAGAGAGAGAGAGAGAGAGAGAGAGAGAGAGAGAGAGAGAGAGAGAGAGAGAGAGAGAGAGAGAGAGAGAGAGAGAGAGAGAGAGAGAGAGAGAGAGAGAGAGAGAGGGAGGGAGGGAGGTACATATGTAGAACGACTAAGACATTTGAAACACAAACAATGAAATTTATTCAATTAAAATGAAGACGAGGAGCAAATACGACAGAAACCACAAAAGGATACCGCTAAGGGGAGCTGGAAGTACCTGAGACGTAAGTATTCGATAAACAGAGCTAATTTATTCAAAAGGGCTCATCAAATCAACAAAATAGCAAGTGGAAACAAACACGGCAACAAAGGAGGTCTGAAGCAGAGAAGGGGAGAGAGGGTGGAGGGGGGAGGGGCATTAGTGATGAAAGTAAGGAGCAGTTAATGGTCTGACAGATTGAGAGCCCCTAGCCCCCGCCCCCAGCCCCCAGCTCTCCAGGATCCACCACTCCGCTAGCTGGTAGCTAGTAGCTCAATGATATAGACTCTAAGCAACATTCTTTATACAGTAAACATCAATTCTTAGATCTCTAATTTGATAATATTTGAAAATAAAAATAAATAACCGAAACAAGTCTTGGCATTAGTAATTTTCCTCTCTAGAGTAACAAAGTAGGGGAGAGCGGGGTTGGTTGGCAACAGTTTTCACTTTTTTGATTGTTGAGTCGTTCCTGTTAATATAATCTCAATGGGGCTGATACCACTGTAAACTCCAAGTATTAGAGTACTTTAAGTATTTCTTTCACATCATAATATTTAATACTAAGATCATAGAAAATTGAAGAATTCGTCAATCCATAATATGCCAATTAACCCCCTATGTGGGGCAGGTTGGCCTAGAAGTTGTTTAGCCATCTCAAGTACTGCCTGACACATATTATTGTTATTAAAAGCTGCACTATGATGGTATAATAATTTTGAATAGGTTTTTAACAGCTTTTAAGGGAAAATAGAATGACAATAGAAGAAGATAGTTCTATTTATATATTAGCTGAGCCGGGACCCGAAGAAAAAGTAAAATTATTTGACAAACACAAATAACATATAATTAAATAATCTTGGAGCTGCAAGTACTCCCCATCTTAATGTCCTTTTCTTATATCAGGATCCATACCCAAATAATTCTCCATGCTTTAGTAGGGATCACGGAACGTTTCGGTTATCCTTTAGAGCACTTTTTTCCCACTAACATTTTTCAAGAGCGCTGGTCATGTTAAGTATAATAATTTTTAAAGATAAGAGAAGTAGGGACAAATAAACAAAATACAAACAAGGCAACAGTGAATATGCGGTAGCAAGACTAACTTTTCAATGAAATACAGGACAAAGGTTTCATTAAAGCGGCTTACGCAAGTTTGACAGATGTCACTTAGTTTAGTTTAAACTCTACATCCCCTATTATTGAGGATACTTTACACTGAGGAGAGCTCCTTTGCAATGCAACAGTTTGTTGCTAACCCATTCATATATTTGTCTGTAATAAATGAATGTCTAAGGCCCTAAGGCAATAAAGAATCTATCTATCTATTTGAGCCAGTGGTTAAAAACTTAAAGCAGGCTTTCATTTATGAAAGACCTTCCAGTGGCAAACGCATTCACTTTAAAGCACATACCAGTTCCTTTAGTTAATATGGGGATTTATAAATAAAATAATAAATTGAGCATTGTCCTAGCCAAATCTTCAATCAAACAATGGCCAACCAACAGTGCTTCCTTCTCAAGTATCGATTAGGAAAATGAACTTCTAATCAGGATTTTTCAGACTTTTCTTTCAAAGTAAAAGTTTCGTCGGTATATTCAATACTCCGCGTTCAAAAGCATAAGGCAAAAGTACACATTATTAAGTGTTATAAGTATATATATATATATATATATATATATATATATATATATATATATATATATATATATATGTATATTATCCGCATTTCTTCTTCACGGTTTGACCATGTCACAGGTTTTTTCACTGCCAAGCTTTCACCCATCTTGCTGTGGGCTTCTTCAAGGACAATATATATATATATATATATATATATATATATATTTATTTATTATAAAAGATAGATTATTCCCAGGCCTCGTAACTAGGTTTTATAGAATGGTGAGATATATTATTTCACAAATCTCCATCTATCTCCTTCGCCAATATAAGTCCGTGGTGTACAGATTTTAATTTTCCAACAAGCACTTAACACGTTGACAACAAAAATACTTCGGAAGTCCTTCCCCCACTCTTATGAATCTAAAATTTGTTTGTTACACATCACTTTTGGCTATGGCTAATCGGACGATGGGAGACCTAAATTTTGAATATGCAGGTATAATTAGGATAGAGGTTTTTACCGAGTACCTGACATCGTACAAGCTCCATCTTACGTCCCATCTGGACGGTATAGCCAATTGTTTTACGAACCGGCAATATTCTGCTTGTTCGATTGGTTTTTCCATTCTATTCATCGAGCATTGAAACAGTATCGACTATTGTTAGTAAATCTAACGAATCAAAAGAGTATGGGTATACCTTCATCATACATTTTTACTAATGAATAATTTTGAACACTGTAGGTAGAGGGTTTATCAATTTTAGGAAAATCATATAAAACTCTAAGCGAAATATTCATAACTTAAGTTGTGATAGGATTTTTCAATTATTGGAACCAAAAAAAAAGATTATAAATAAATTAATTAAAATTATAGATGTAGAATGCAAGGCCTCAAAGTCTCGTATAATTTCAATAATTCACTTAATCGTGCAGGTTACATGGTCCCCTCCTGGCTCGGTACAGAACGCTAACCTATATAAAGCATTTGTCTGAATCCCTTAAACAGAGCTTCAAAGAATATGACATCAATGAAATAAAAATCACTTACAAACCATGCAATAAACTTGATCAAATACTTACCCCGCTCAAAGATAAAATTGCAACTGGTCTTAATTCTAACCTAATTTACAAAATTAATTGCCTGGATTGCCAAAATGCATATATTGTTATGACTACTCAAAATCTCTGCAATAGAATCTATCAGCATAAAAATTTATGCACAGAATACAAAAATAAAAATAAAGGAATAAAAGAACCTAAAACTGCACTAGCTAAACACACTTCCGAGCATAAGCATAGCTTCGATTATGACAAAACTATAATTTTGCATAAAGAAAATTCTGAGCAAAAATTAAAATATCTTGAAGCACTATATATAGCTGCAAACATTAATAAGGTTGTCAATTTTAAAACTGATGCAAGAAATCTTAATAACTTTTTTGCTGAAACTATTAACATTTTAAACCAACAGTGAATTATTTATTCTAGATTTGCCTTTGCTTTTCATATGTTTTTTTATATATATTTATAATTCTGGTGCATGATGTTATGTGTGTAATGGGTGTGAGTGTGTATGTATATATGTGTAGATGTAAAATTAAAATTACTTTATTTGAACCTTCTTCAACTTTAATATTGTATTTAATTTTCTATAGACCTCATTCAGTTATTATCTAAATTTATCTCTGTTATCTAAATTTGTTTGAATGTTGGCAACACTGTATATTTCCCTGTTAGCCCTCCTTCCATATGGGAAGGTTTCAGTCTGTTTCTAGCTTGCATGTGAAACTGTTGTAGCCCTGAAGATGCCTGAATAGGCGAAAATTTGGCATGTAACCTGCACGATTAAGTGAATTATTGAAATTATACGAGACTTTGAGGCCTTGCATTCTATATCTATAATTCAATAGTCTCTTCCTAAAAGCTTGTTTACTAAATTAATTAAAATTTAAAAAAGAAGCGTTTTAATAATAACAATATTATATTTGTTTTCAGATGTGATTATTATTAAATTGATTATGTAATTCCTCATTTGTATTGTTAAAATTATTTTATCAACTTGAACGCTTTCCTAAATATTCCTTAACTTAAAACGCGGGAGACCCGGGTTCGACTCCCGGCCGAGACCAATCTTTTCTGTTCAAACAAATTAATTAAAATAAAATATTTAAAATTAATATAAATTTAAAATAAGGTGTTTACCCACGAAAAATGATTAAATTAAAATTTGTAAAATTAACGATGCCAAGAGACCGCAAAGTATATCAATACAAAAATTTTCCAACCCCCACCCGTCATAACTCGCAAAATTTGCGAGATCGGGGGAGAGGGATCAGTGAAGATGATAGATTAGCTCGGCTTGGAAGCGAACTCGGTGGCGAAGTGGTTAGCGTACCGCGCATGACACGCTGTTTCGACACCCGGCCGAGCCCAATTTTTTCTCTTCAAAAATAAAACATTTAAAATTGATATAAAACAATATGTAATTTATATTACATAGAACTTTATATTAAATATACATTTATATTTTGGTGAATTTCGGTTATCAAAATTTTCAATTTTTCAACTACTCCTTCCAACATTAGTTTTCAACGGATAATCGACGATCTACAGTATTCCGCTTGGGCAAATAGGCTATCTCCAAATAAATATAATTTTACGCCTAAAATATTATTGTATTGTGCAAAAGCAAAAGGATAGGAAATCTTTCACACTGCCTATAATACGGAAAAAATGTTTCATCTATAGCTCTTCCCAACACTGTCATTCCAAGATAAAGAGCCATTCACAAACCGCGAATTAAATTTAAATAAGCGAAAGAAAGTCTTTGAAAAAGTAGGAGCTTCACGGAGCCTAAAAGTGGGGAGAGAAGTCTTATTAACAGTAGAGCAGAAAAGACTAATTATCAACAATTAGCAGCAACTCTTAAAAACTTTCCATATAAAAGTTTAGTTTCAAAGTGGTCTGCATTTTGAAACCACTTGGGTATTCCGGTAAGATGGTTCGATTTAATATACCTAGTAGGATATCGAGAGGTGTTCAAAAAATTAAGAACTCCTTCTATCACGAATTAATTAAATTTAATCAACCCGAAAAGTTAGCTATCCTAATAAGCAACTATTATATTCAACAATTACAACCATCAGATATTCCTCGTAGCGTATATACTAACTTTAAAATATATACTAAGTTATAAGGATGTCTCTCCAGTCAAAATGCTTAAAATTTTTAATTTAATGGCTGAATATGAAGAATATGTTTGTTTTGTTCGTTATCTGGCATTCATAGAGTAGGTAACCATATACACTATAAAAATCCCTTCAGGGTTAATAATAATAAATAAAGCCATTTGTTGGGGGGCTTCATTTATCGACTTATTTTACTTCAATTTCAAGTAAATAGGTTTTTTTTTTTTTTCATTTTAATAATAGGTGATTATAAACCATATTAAGGAACAACACAATGTTTACAGTAACTTGAGTTGAAATAGTTGTGAAAAAAGGTGTTTTTTTAATTTTATGAAGTATTCTTACATTTTTAATACTAAAATGTATTTTTTTATAGGTGAATTTAGTTACTATAACTTTAGCAGAAACTAAATCATACCTCAGATTTTAACTCATTCTTTCACCTTAATTATCCTTTTCTATTGTAGTAACACCAAAGACCACATTATGGTTATTATACGATCCTCTATCTCTATGAACAATATAATACGCAGCTTTATAAGCTTATAACTTCATAATATATAATATATTTTTTTTGTGAGATAATATACTCAATATCATTAACATCTTAATAAACCGAGAAACAATTATTATGAGCTAATTTTCTATATCATTGAATAGATATTTGAAAGTAATAAAATTATTATATATTGAAAACTTTAATAAATAAAACTTCTCAACCATTTACTTTTTTAAATAAAAAAAAAATAGTTATTTATGTATGTATTAAAATATATTAATTTTATCTTTCTTGAGATTAACAGAAATCAAAGTAAAGCCAGTCCGCAACAACAGTGACACAAATCAACATTTTTTTTTTAACATAACAGAAAAATCGTAAATTTCAAGCAAGGCAAGTATCATAATTAAATTAGGAATAGTTTAATTATATTAATACATGTTTACAGTTTTCAATCTATAAGTAAACATTGCAACAATGAAAATATAAACATTTTTTTGATCGATTTTAATTTCGAATTGACTTTAACGATCGGAATAGTTAATTGAAGGAGTACATATTCTAAATGGCCAAACATCTTTTTTCCTCGCCTTTTAGGCTATACGGGATTTTGCCGAGCCAGGGGAGAGGTTGGAGGGGGCTGAGAGGGGTGAGAGTAGGGGGGGGGGAGATTGTTGAGGGCAGAGGGGAGGGGGTGGAGGGGTGGCGAGGGGAGGGGGCGGAGGGGCGGAGAGGGGAGTGGGTGTGGGGGGTGGAGAGGGGAGTGGGTGTGGAGGGGTGGAGGGGGAGTGGGTGTGGAGGGGTGGAGAGGGGAGTGGGTGTGGAGGGGTGGAGAGGGGAGTGGGTGTGGGAATGGAAGATTCAGTCTCGATAGATATTTGGACCGCAGTAAAAGTAGAATAATCTCAATATTCTCTTGAATAATGTTAGAACTTTAAATTTTATTGAAACATTACATATAAATGACATTTATTTGAATAAACTTTACCATTAAACATTAAGCATAATTTTTTTAATATTAGTATGGTTGAATGATAGTTATGTTTTATTTTTATTTTATAAATTAGTTTTATTTAAAGCCCCAAATATTCGAAAATCTCCTTTCATTATTTTTATTCCTTTTGGTTTATTATGTTAATCTTCTACATTTTAAAAGTAAACTTTATAAAAAATACTTTTTTATTTTATTCTTTTGATTTAATCCACATTTATCAAAGAAACAAAATTAGGAGCATTGTGCACCCAGCCATCATCAGGAAAGCTAAAGGATTTTATTATTAAAATCCAACTTGCCTCAACACTATTAGTTATGAATATTTACAATCTAGGATATACACCTTACTTTCGAAAGACTACCATAAATACATGATTCAAACGTGATTATGTTCATTTATTTAATAATTTTAGCAACTAATAGGAGAAAGACTTTCCAATTCAGTAGTCATAACGTAAATGTTATTACTTCCTCTGTGTTAGATAAAATAAATTATCAAACTGCCTAAGTTAGGATTTAGCTAGAACTACAAAAGCAATGAAGAAGGGAGCGAAGGAGGAGAACAGAACGTAAATCACAATAAAGGAAGGACGAGAAGGAATTGTGAAATGAATTCACAGCTTCTCATTACAGGCTACCTTTAATTGGCAATTAAAGTCCGTGATGCAATCTGGAAAAAATTTCCACGCCACCTTTCCGACCTCAACGCCAAGCAGAGCTTACTGATAATCTTTTCGGCTTCACTAGACCAACCCTTCACGTGCATACCAAACCTTCAACACCTCAAAGTGATCCTGCAACCCCCCCCCCCCCCCCGTCCCCGTGCGTCTAGAGCTAGGGTTTTATATATGGAATTCATTCCGGAAACCTGCTCTCATTTAACGACGACTAATTAGTTAATGGAAACATTCGGTAAATCGTCTTCACGTTCCCAATAAAAAAGAAAATACTCTTGGGATACTGCCAGTGAATAGAAGAAACGGAATATTGGAACTCAAAAAATATTTACTACGTAAAAAAAACTCGAATAAATGTACTTATCGTCATTACTAAAAAAAGGAATTAGAACAGATTAAATGAATTTCTTTTTAAGCACGAGGACTTAATACGGCGGACAAACTCCCATTTTACAAATTATACAACTGTTCAATGATTATACTACTCCTTGATCAAATTTTATAAATGGAATGTACATGAATTCTGTTCAGATTGTATTATTTTTTTCAATATAGCGTAAGCAGCAAAAAAATAAATAATAATAATAAGTATTTATCCCGGCTTTTTAATTTGTAACACAATATATATTGCATCTTTGAATCTCATTTCATTAAATCGCCTACATTTTTATCCCGTCTTCCGTTTTGCACCTTGACAGAGCTTCAAACAAATGTTCATGAGTAATTAATCATTATTGCATTAATTATTGTATCTCCCGATTTTACACTTAAACCGAAATTCAGAACAGAAAACAACGCAAACTCCGGTCCAATTAACCAATACAGAAATCCGAAAGCAGCACACTAATCCATCACATCCCGACATTACACAAAATCCTGATAAGAAATGCATACTAGTTGAAGTCTTTAAATGTCTATGTACTTTTATGTTTTCTTTTTTTTTCTTTTATGAAAATTCTTTTTAATTTTTCAAGGTTTTATTGACATCAAATTTAAATATTTAATATTTTTACTAGCGTATTATAATGGTCAGCTACACATCGGTTACTTTTAAGGGACTTAGTCCAAGAATAAATCTACCAACACCACTCCACCACATCCTAACAGGTACCTAAGCAACAGAAACATCAGTTGAGGAAAGCTTCAGATATTCAAACAGCATATCAGCTTCAAAATCGCCAATGAAAACAAAACCGTTAAAATAAATATTGGTTATGATTAAAAAGACAACTGATGAGGCAGACTTAACAAATCCAAAAGGTAACATTTATTAGATTTTCCTTTATTTTTAATGTATGTTATTAATATAGAATAATTTTTAATATTTTGAAATGAAAAGATTGGTCTCGGCCGGGAGTCGAACCCTGGTCTCCTGCGAGACATGCGCGGTACGCTAACCATTGCGCCTATCTTCACTGATTCCTCTCCCCGGATCTCGCGTCTTTTGCGAAAGAATAGAGATTGGCTCGGCTTGGAAGCGAGCTCGGTGGCCTAGTGGATAGAGTACCGCGCATGTCACGCAGGATACCAGGGTTCGACTTAAGGTCGAGACCAACCTTTTCTCTTCAAAAATAAAATATTAAAAATTAATATAAAATTAAATCAAGTGGTTAACCACAAGAAAATATTAAATTAATATAAAAATATTATTATCTAAATAATTTTAATTCGCTAAAAAAAAGATTATATTCTAGCAGTATCTATCAAAGAAAAATTACAGAGAAAAAGAAACTCAGTCAAAATGGAAAAAAATAAAATTAAATAAGTTTATCACCCGGGGAAATAGTGTAATTAATGAAAGAAAAGAGAAAAACATATAAAATTATTACATTATCAAAATTATTACATCGGTCAGGTCAAAACGACAATTGGACTCTGTGTGGACCGATACTGTGTGGGAAGGGGGGGGGGGACTATTGTTTAAATATATAGCCACAAAAGCCAATTTTAACGTCATTAAAAAAAAGAGTTTAAATTATTATTAACAGATAAACTTTATTAAAAGTTATTTTTATTTAATTCAAACTCACAATACCACTAATAAATATTACCATATACACCCCTCGTAAAAAAAAAAAATTCAGTAATCACCCAAAATCATCAGGTTTTTTTTTTTTAATTTTAAATAGAGTGATAATTAAATGTTGATGTATTATCATTTCATATGTGTTACCAATATTTTAAGAAATCGGGAAAGTAAATAATCAATAGCTGCATTTATTTGTTTGAAAATAGTAAACGAATGTTTGGAAAGATTGATCCATTACACAGTACACTTCTTATAAAATAACATACATCTTTGACGTTTAAAACCTAATTATCAATTATTCTTGCATACTTATAATGATTAAAAATTTACCGTATGACTCGATTGATATATTAAAATAAATTGATTGGTTACCTTAAAAATTCAAACAGAAATATGGGTGGGAAGTGCAGCACTTACCTGAAAAAAAATTAATGTTAGAAAAAAAAATTCATTATAATAGAATAATTTTTTTTTTTAATAAACGTTGTAGATAAATTTAATTCCAACAAAAATAAAGCCCAACAGTTTTTGATAGTCACTAAATAAAATGATATTTCCATGAATTAGTTCGTTAATCTAGGGAAGAAGTCTCAGAGTAGCAGCGCTCTGTCACAGTTTGTACAATATTTTGTATTGTATATTGTACAATACTGTATTTTCCAGTTTCCTTAAAACTAGGAGAAAAAAAAAAAGAAGAAAATGTATCATAAATGCAAATATGAGGAAACTGCACAGAATCTCCAGACTTGGCCAATTAACTCAAAATCATTTCTCATATATTTATAGTCTTGACATATTAAAAGAATCGTACGATTTCGATGTTGTTTATTTTTATTTATTTATTTTTGTTTTTTTGTATCTTCGTAAATTTTGCACTCTTCAAAAAAAAGAAGATAAACATAAAGTGGAAAAAGTTATTCCTTGTGAGATATTCGCAACTAAAGTTGTATATTCGTTGTGATTTCTTCTCGAGCATATTTTTTTTTTTTTTTGGAAGTTATGTATTCTGCATTAACTTAAAGAGCTTTGAGGGGGGAAACATACCTACGCTTCTTAGAAACTTGCGAAAATTAAGGTTCACTATATTGGCCCAAATTACTAAATCATATGGGGAAGATCAGTTGTGTTTGTGTACTCGAAGAGAGAAGAGCTCCAGAGGATTACTCAGATAAGCGTCCTTATTTATAATATTTCATCTATCTTCTTTTTTCTTTTTCTTTATGAATATTTAATTAATTTCAGTGTTTTCGTGTTTTTTAATTGTTTTATTTAATCTCTTTTATTTACCATAGAAGATTGATTATTGATTTTTTTTTTTTTTTTGTTTCTTATTATTCTTTTGCAAAAAAGGTAGGTACTTATTAAAATTCTTTTTTATTTTTTTTTTATTTGAGTTTTTATTTTTTTTAGCTTGATATATTTACATATAAATATAAGTTAGTTAAATATCATGAACGAGACTGAACCTCCTAGTCCTCGTGCTCAGCCTCGAAAAAGAGGCAGAATGAGATCACCGCCAGACAAACCGCCCTTTTTACCGGACGAAAGGACTAAAATAGCTCCTACTTATATTGTAGTGTCTAGGAGAGATGAGGATACTTTCAAAAATATCTCACCTTTTTTTATAAATAAATGTATAACGAACGCTGTAGGCCAAGTAAAGAATATTAAAAAATTAAGAGACGGCAATTTGTTAGTTGAAACGTCTAACACGAAACAAACAGAAAAGTTATTAGGTATTACCAAATTTGGTGATTTATTTGAGGTCCAGGCCAGTCCACATCGCTCCTTAAATTATTCGAAGGGTGTCATTAGGTGTTTCGATTTACAATTTTCAACAATAGAAGAAATAAAAGATGAATTGAAGGGAATTATCACCGATGTGATAAGAATTAAAGTAAAAAAGGACGGTGTCGAAAAATACACCCATACTTACATACTAACATTTACTTCTCCCAAGCCACCCGAAACAATAAAAATAGGTTTTTTAACTGTGAATGTTCAGCCGTATATTCCTAATCCCATTAGGTGTTATAACTGCTTAGGCTTCTCTCACGGAACCAAAGATTGCAAAAAAGACTCTATTTGTGCCAACTGCGGCCAAAAACGACACACCGAAAATTCAAATTTTAAAAATACAACTAAGTGTATTAATTGTAATGGAGATCATAATGCCTTAGATCGAAAATGCCCATCTTTCCTTTTACAAAAAGAGATAAAGGCTATCCAGGCGAATCAAAAAGTATCTTTCACCGAGGCCAAAAGAATTTTAAAAACCAAAAATCCTACAATTTTCCAAAAATCATTTGCATCAATAATAAAAGGCGAAAATAAAAACGATGTAGGAATACAAGTAGACTTTTCCTTTACTTATCCTTCAATTAAACCCACGGCGAACACATTGCCTATCAAGGTTCGTAAACAAACCGAAGTAGCTTCGGTTTCGGTAGGCCCGGACCCCACGGCCTCCCAACCTCTCCCCTCTCCCTCAAGCTCTGCCCACTCCCCACCACCTCCTCTCCTTATTCTTAACCCCCCTGCCTCGGAAGACAGATCTGAGGCCTCTGCTCCACCCGATATCCCTCCCGATCGGTGTCTCGGAACCGACCTAGATTCGTCTACCTCCATGTCTATAGACCAGGACATTGCTAAAACGGACGATGAAGGGTTTCAAATTCATAAAAATAGAAGAGGAAGACCAAAAAAGAAAAATAATATAAATATTGACTAGTACTTTAATAAAACAAAAACAAAAGATTAATTCTACTCGCTACTCTTACTCGTATGGCCCTTATTCAGTGGAACTGCAACGGTTTAAAAACCCATTTCAACGATTTAAAAATTTTAATAAGCGATCATAATCCGTTTTGTATTGCACTACAAGAGACCCACCTACAGCCACATCATAATATCACATTAAAGGATTTTAATATTTACAGAAAAGATAGCCCCAACCCGGATCATAGTCACCATGGAGTTTTGTTAGCTATTCATAAATCAGTTTATTCGGAACCCATCATAATTAATTCACACCTTCAAGTCATAGCCGCTAGAATTCATCTAAATTTTACGTTCTCTGTATGCAATATTTACCTACCCCCACAAGATCAGACAATACAAACCCAACATCTTTTAGAGATCTATAACCAACTTCCTCGCCCGGTTTTATACATTGGGGACCTCAACGGTCATAATCCCTTATGGGGCTCCAACAACATCAATATAAGAGGGAAAATCATCGAAAATTTCATTGATTTATCAAATCTTATTTTACTCAATACGGGAGATCCGACTTTCCTTAGTTCATCTTTTGGGTCCCTTTCAGTCCTAGACCTCTCTCTCTGTAGTGCGACCCTCTACCCTTCAATAGACTGGACCATCTTACCAGATCTCTACAGCAGTGACCACTTCCCAATACTAATTAAATTCAATAATATGAATTCTTCAATCCGCGTAAATCCTCGATGGTTGATAGATAAAGCTGACTGGTCCCTGTTTGCTTCCTTGGCCTCACCCCCTCAAGTTTCCCCTGATAAACTAGATATTGAAAAAGGATGTGAGGCTATTACTAATGTAATCATGCGGGCAGCTCAGGCATCAATACCAATGACCAAAGGCATGCCAAAACGACCTCCAGTTCCATGGTTTAATGATGAATGCAAAACAGCCATTAAAAATCGCCGTAGAGCCTATAAAAAATTCTTAAAATCCATGACAACCGAAAACCTTATCACATATAAAAAATATAGAGCTATATGTAGGAGAACTTTCAATCACTATAAAAATGAATCCTGGAAAAAATTCGTCAATTCACTTAATTCCACAACAACTTCCACAATAGTCTGGAACAAAGTCCGCAAATTATCTAAAAACTCGTCGTTCTCCCGGATCACGTTATTAGTAAATGGGCAATTGACTGATAACCCCTCATTGGTATCTAACTCATTTGCCGATTTTTTTTCCGAAATATACAATAATAATAGAAATCATTCCGATGCCTACAACTATCCCGAAGACTCAGAAATTTGTAATAGCCCGGACGACTCGACCTTACAATATAACGTTCAGTTCTCAATGTGGGAATTAAAAGATGTTTTAAGCACAGTTAAAGGATCTTCACCCGGGCCTGATCATATTCACTACGAAATGATCAAGAACTTACCAAATAAAACATTAAAATGGCTCCTCGATTTTTACAATCATATCTGGTACACAGGGGGATACCCGAATAGCTGGCGAAATTCTCTTGTGGTTCCCATACTAAAGAGTGGAAAAGATAAAAGAATGCCAACCAGCTACCGCCCGATTTTCCTTACCAGCTGCCTGAGTAAAACCATGGAACGGATGGTCAACAAGAGATTGATGTGGATGATAGAAAAGAACAAACTAATACAAGCATTTCAATCCGGATTCCGTAAAGGTAGATCCACTACGGACCACTTAGTTGTTCTTGAGGCTGAAGCGCAATATGCCTTTATCAATGGTCAAGAAATGGGGGCTGTATTTTTTGATATGATAAAAGCCTTCGACAGCATCGACCATTCGGTTATCCTACAAAAACTGGTGTCAATCGGATTAATCGGACCAATGTTTAATTTCATAAAACAATTTCTAACTAATCGACACTTCCGAGTTAGAGTTGGTTGCGAGCTTTCTGAGGACCACAATCAGAACAGCGGTGTCCCCCAGGGCTGCGTTTTAAGTCCAACCCTCTTTTCACTCGCAATAAATAATCTAGGGCTCAACCTCCCAAGAAAGGTAAAATCATTATTGTTTGCGGATGATCTGGCAATTATCTATCGGTCTCATTGCACTACTGACATTCAACACAAACTACAGGAATCCCTCAATAGACTCAATAGCTGGACACTCTCTATAGGCCTCCAATTTTCACCAGGAAAAACCAAATGTCTCCTTTTTAGCAGAAAGCGAAACAATCCACCGCCACTTGAATTATTCATAGGAAATTCTCAAATACCATTTTGCAACCACCATAAATTTTTAGGGTTAACCTTTGATAAAAGACTGACCTGGGAACATCACGTAACCTCAATAAAAACAATAGCTTTAAAAAAATTAAATATTCTACGCATACTCAGCAGTACTACCTGGGGTTCAGACAGGACTACATTATTGAAACTTTATCGGGCACTGGTCTGTTCAAAGCTTGATTACGGTTCCTTTGTTTACGCTTCCGCTCGCCCACGGGTCCTTGCCAAGCTTGACACCGTTCACCACACAGGAATCAGGATCTCGACGGGTGCTTTTCGAACCAGTCCCACCCTCAGTTTATGTTGTGAAGCCGGACTTCCTCCACTTTTATTCAGAAGACACAAATTAGCTATAAGTTATACTTCTAAATTGTACTCACAAACGGATCATCCCGCTCACAAATATTTATTTGAACCGAAATTCACCACAGCCTTTCGCAGTAAGCCAAATTCGACACTCCCTCTCGCAGAGAGAATCTCCTTTGTAACATCTTTTCTAAAAGACATACCGCTTCATAAGATAGATACATGTACACCTCCTTGGACATATATACCTCCCAAAATACATCTACAGCTATCTAAATTCTATAAACAAGATACAACAACCACAGAATATCAACAACTCTTTCAAGAACTGATCAAATCATTACCACATCACATAGCAATATACACAGATGGTTCCAAGACAGAAAACTCAACCGGATCTGCCTTCATTACACCTAATTCGACTCATAAGAAAAAACTACACTACCTCTGCAATATCTATTCTGCCGAATTAAATTCCATAGCATCCGCCCTACATTTTTCGATGACAAATCTGCAAACAGACAACATTGTAATAATTTCAGACTCGCTAAGCGCCATTCAGGGATTAAACAAGATGTACTCACACCACCCTATCGTCCAACGCATACAGGAATACTTGACAATTTTAAGGCAATTAGACAAAACAGTACACTTCGTCTGGGCCCCGGGGCATGTCGGGATAGTCGGGAATGAGATGGCCGACAGAGCTGCCAAAGCAGCTCTATCCCTACCGGGTAGAGGCACTGCTGTCCTAACTCCCCAAGAACTTGCGCGTCCACTTAAGGAAGTAATAAACAAAAGATGGCAAGAAATGTGGGAGGAAAGCCCAGCCAGCAAATTAAAGCACCTAAAGAAAGACGTTAAGCCATGGGCCACATCAAGCCGCACTAAACGCCGCGAAGAGGTTGCAATTACCCGTCTAAGGTTAGGTCACACCCGTATGACACATGTACACCTATTTACTAGGGAAGCACCTCCTATATGCCCAAAATGCGATAATTGCCTAAGTGTCAGACACATCTTCGAGGAGTGTATTTATTACAAATCAATACTCAACCGGCTTGGCATACCTTCCGACATCAAAATGGCACTCAGAGATGATGAGTCCATAATCAAAAAGGTTATCACCTTAATAACAAACTGTAAATTGATTAACAGTATTTAGTTAATTAATGTCTTCATTCATCTCTAGATTTTTAAAAAATAAAAAATAAAAATAAAATAATATAAACTTCATTTCCTCACTTTTGATTAATACTCAACTATTTATTCTATATTTGTTAACATTTTCCTCTTTTTCTCTTCTCATATATAATACTTTTTACATTAGTACCAATATATTATTATAATTTCATTTATTAATAATATTTTTAATTTGATTAAGATTCCCCTGTTTAAACAAAGATAAAGGGCGTTGATGACCTTAGGGTTTTACGCCTGGAAACCAAAATAAACAAATATGGGGAAGATGTGCCCAAAACTTCAAAAAAGTCGAAAATGCAGTGAATTTGACGGAATCTAGCCAAATGTAAATAGCCAATAGTTAATTTTCAGCCAGGAAAACAAGAATACATTCCGAATTTCACCTCATTTGACCTATATGAACCGGGAAACAATATATGGAGACATCTCCGAAATATCCATACCGGGGTTAGAGAAGTAAGTATATAGAACATTTTATTAATTCTGAAGGAGCAACAAACATTTATGATGTGATAAGATACGTTTTATCTATGGAAATACCAGGTGTGTGTGCAAAATGATAAAAACCTAGTAACCAAATGTTTCATCATGTAGGATACATACATGATATTGACAGCTGAACAGCGAATTATTTACCATACATTCATCGGTTTCTGACCCCCCCTCCACATAGTTTTTTTTTTTAATAAAGAAGAAATAACAATTATTATCAACGAAACTAATTGTCCACATCCTGTAATTAGGTTTTCGGACCGATTATTATCGCAATTAATAAATACCAGCTAGTAACAGTGATGTATGGTATAGTAATACTATTAGTAGTACAGATGTATTTGTGAAATCGAAACTCTATAGAATGGCTGTGTAAAATATGTAAACTCTGAAGCCGTGGACGTTAAGTGGACGACTTGTGCACGGGATCATCGATAATCGCAGCTCGATAGTACTCAAAACAGTTGTAAGTGACTTGTAGCTAACAAAATAAAATCACTTACCTATATCACTTTAATTTAAATATATCACATATCTAAATATTTTGCCAAACTCATGTTCAGACTAATTTTAGGCACGAAGGTATAGCAAGAATTTATCGAGAATTGCGTTAAAAGAATTTTAGGCAAGGACAGATCTATGTCTTAATCGTCATTCGAACATATTGACCTTTTCGTAAGCTTCATCTAATGGATTTCAAAACGATAATATTTGAAGAAGAAACCCCTCTAGCTCCGGAAATTCTCGGATATTCTACGGAAGATATAATTAACAAGCGATATATTTGGACTTGCAGCATCGATCTATTGATTGCAAGCTATCTATTAAATGATTCAGGATTCTACGCCCACGGCCGTCTTAATAAAATACTCCTTTTTCTACTGCCGCATGGAATTACCAATTTATATTTCTGAATAATGCATTTGGAAAAACTAACATATAATTAGATTCCAATTCACGACATTTCAATCCCTAAGAACGCATAATTTGGGGGTTATGTATCCTAAAACGGCTTCGACTCAAATTTAATAAATTAACTATTAATGATAACCATTGATAGTGAGCTTAAATTGAAACCATTTTTGTTTCTTTCCTTGAAGCAGTTTTTATCTTGAGGCCCACCGAAGAGCTTTGTGAGATCTTTTATAATCGGATACACATAGCTACACAATGTAATTCTATTCTTCGCTTCATGAGGGGTATTTGGCTCGAAAAGCTGCCCAAAATTATATCCTTCCATTTTCAAGTGCAATGCTCTTACCTAGAAAAAAATTACTTTTCATTGAATAATGCCTTACTGTGAAGGTATGAACTTAATAAGTCACCATTAAAATTCACTTAATTCAACAGTTCATTTGCTTTTACTACCCAAATCTGTAAAATAAAATATCGCAAGGTCAGTAAATAATATAGGTTCATATATTTTTCTGCTGTAGATTACAAAATAAAATATTATACGTGGCCTACAAAATTCGTTTGATATAATTGATATTCAATAGTTTTTATGATTTTTTTTTTTTTTTTTTTTTTTTTTTTTTTTTTTTTTTTTTTTTTTGGTCCGGAATATACCAATAATTAATTATATATTATTATTTTAGTGGCATTCATCAATTAAATTAAAATTCTTTAAAAAAGTATTCAGTAATCAGGAACACATTAATGCCTCACTGTTTTATTGCATTGGTTAATTGTTGGATTGTTTCAAAAGTAACTTTAGTGCTTTATATTAAACAGAGAATTGAAAATTATTTAAAAACAGAGAAATAAGTAGTAGCAGAGTGAGGTGAAGGGTCAAATTAATTATATTCTACAATGAAAACTTAGGTAAATGAATCCTCTACCACTCTCTTCTTATAATCTTAACATAGATTATCCACACTATTTAAAAAGGTTGTTAGCATAAACGAGTGTTGTCAGGAGTATCAGAAATAAAACAATGTCAAATAAATTTTTCATTTCTTATTGTTTAATGTACGAAGAAGCATTATAAGACTGGGAAAACAATGAAAGGGCATAATATACCTCCATTTGTTCTCCAACAGTTGGCTGAAGATGATGCTACTATATTAAATTATTCATTGAAATTCATATTCATATCGAACTAAATAGTAATTGAGAAACGGAAATAGAAAGTCTTCAAAGGATCAAATCGTTTAACTCACATTACTTCAATATCACACATTAACCAAAAGAAAAAAATATGAGTACTCCATATTTGTATTTTTAATGCCCTTATATAATTTTTAATTTTAACTTTAACTTTTATTAATTCCTAACAGAGTTGGAAAGATTCCTACAAAATGAACTGTTATTAAACCAAATAAATATTTTTTTTGCGCGCGAATAGATAGATAGATAAATCGCTTTATTTATAATCAAAAGAAGTTTTACATTTTGAAGAAATTTACAATAAGCTTTCATTGGCATGCTAAAACACCGTCTGCCATGAGAATTATCTTACTAATTACTATTACATTAAAAAAAATAAATAAATGTAAATTAAAAATTAAAAATCATTATTCTTTTATAATCATACATACATTATATGAATGGAAAAAAAAAACCCAATAAAATAAGAGAGATTTGACTCCATTAAGAAATAAAATAAGGATTACACTCTTCTTACTATGAATTATACCAAACCAACAATATTCTTTAAACAACAATATTCTTCTTCTTTTTTTTATATAATTATGTACAGAGAAAAAATAACAATAAAAGACAAGACCCAGAATAATGAAATACAAAAACAATAAAATAATTTTGCGCACGAATATAGGATCTGTTTTGAGGTGAAATTCCCGTTGCAGAATAGCTGAAGACAAGCGTGTGAGGCTTGAACATAGAGGCGTTGATAAACTGGTCCATCCACGTCTCACGCAATGAATACAATGCCCTTAACCAGAGGTTTAATATATATATATATATATATATATATATATATATATATATATATATATAAATATATATATATTTATTTATTTTATTTTTGTTTCGGAATTAGGATAGGAAGAATTTCCATCCAGGAAGGGTTTATGAAAAGTTGAAATTTAAAATACATTTTGAAGAAAAACAAAATTGCACTTAACTTCATTCTGTCCAGACTATTTTTACCACGTGTACACCTCGCATTACTATCAATGGCGGAAACAAGGAGTAATGAACTGTTTTCAATTCGAATCAGAATTTCAAATTTGTACTATTTATAAAAACTATTTCTGATAAAGAACATAGGTCTTTGCATAGATCAGAGGAGGGTTGAGAAAAAAACTTAAATATGAAAACTCAAGAATACATTTCCATTCAATGATGTAAGAGGAGTTAATATAGATATCATGAAATTCAGGTAAAATATACTCAATTTAATTAGAATGGATAAAATTGAAGTCTTGAGCAAACTGAAAAAGTGGCTGAAAAAAAAATGTGGAAAGAGACCTTCCCCCCTCCCTTTCCCACGGGACGTATTATTACCTGTTGAATTGCGTCGTTAGGACCTTTCGTTTTGTCTTTTAATTTTATATACTTTTTTCTTTAACCAAAATGAGACCGAAACACGCTTCAACGTTTATGAATACCACTCAAGCGATTATGAGTCCAGTTTCCAGATGTCAAAAACCGAACCAGCACTTAAACCGCATGAGTTAACAAATTTTACTGACCATTTCTACCGCGCTAAGCAAAGAAATGAGTGAGCGATGAATGCTTATATTATCGACTGATGACTAAAACAAAATTTAATTTAAATATTTCCAAATAGATCTACTACTACAGCCTCAATCATATGATTTCCTACCTATACAGCACTCTGCCTCTTTTCAAGCTTAGATTATTATCCCTAAACATTAATTTCAATTTTTCTTGCCCATGTACAATTAAACATAAAAACTATTACATAATTAACAATATACATATTCACCTTATGTACCTACCATAAAGCTGTTACAATTAAATAGACGAAATGCCCTTGTCAAACAATTTACGAATTACAATGCGCAAAAACACCCTTTACTCTGAATGCTAGTCTTCATGATAATTATATTTTCCTAAACATGTAAATCCAACGCTGTTTATAACTCTATTTAAAAATGTATATAGTTAAAACATTTAAAAAGTATTCACATTAAATTAAATCATTAATTACTCCTACGATAATTAAAATATAAGTACATAAACAAAATAACTATTATAATATTTATTTAAACCTTCAGTGTCATTTTTTAAATTTGAAGTTTTATTTATATTTTCCGAAATTGTCATAGCTTGGAGCATTGTGATTCTAACAAGCTTTCGGGTAAAGAGTATTTTTGACCATTACAATTTTTAAATTTTGTTCGATAAGGGCACTAAGCCTATTTAATTGTAACAGTTTCATGGTCCCAGGTGGGAACGCATATGGTTAATTATGTAGTTTTTTTATTCTTTAAAAGTAGATTGTCAAGAAAAATTTAAATTTATATCTAGTAAATATTTAACTCAGTAAACATTTAAATACAATCTGTGACCTTATTAAAAGAAAAAAAAAATCAAAAATATAATATTTTTGATTTTTTAATTAAAAATGGAAGATATATAAATTTTTTAGACTTTATATACATATATATATATATACACACACACACAAAGATTTCGAGAATAGAACCATCCAGAAAAAAATATATTACGCAACACTCAAGAGCCACTGACAGGTATTAGGGATAAGTGAAATATTTAAAGCAACTTCCGGAGAGAACATTGGTAAAACTATTTAGCACTAACTATATGCACACAAATGCAAACAAGCTATATGCTTCCACTTAAATCCCTAAAGCAGGGAGATTAAAGCCAGCTAATCGAATGGAAAATAAATCATGACTCTAGTTCAAATAGATGGGATAGAAACGTAGACTTGGTTGTAATACATACTTGTATCCATAATCGTCGCGAGGACATTCAGAGAATATTACAATTATACAATGCCAAAATTTTTTGCTTAAATATAGTGTTTCATCATACTCTATTACCCGGCTTACTTTGTAAAAATTTTTCTTTACCGATGTTTCGGGCCAGATCGTGGGCCTTTGATTATTTATTGTTTTCAGTGATTTGAAATAGGAGCCAAACTAGACTTCATAATATTTGCTACCGTGGAGAAATAAAAAAGAATTATGTAATCCACTCCATTAGGGAATACATCGATAAGATACTAGACCCTGTGCTTCATCTAAATTCCACTAGCCTGGAGTCAAAACATTAAGCTCATATCACATCAATTCTACTTTCTCTTTGTTCCAAGCCGTGACAAAGAAAATGCGTTATCAGTCCCTTCTTTATAGAACATGACAACAAAGAAAAAAAAAGGAAAATGGATAAGAAGCAATTATCTTAAGTGTCAAGTCCTACTCGGCTGCGTGACTCCCTTTAAATTATCAGAGCCTTGTCGTAGCGGGCCAATCACAGCTAAGAATTTTCTCGCTATGGTTCCAGACTCACCGCAATGGAATCCGGTCCAAGTAGGGTGAGTACACGTAATCTTTGCGAGGCTTAAACCAGTTGCAATAATATTCCATATCCGCCGCTAAACAGGAATAGATAAGGTAGCAGCAAATTTTTTAAAGCTGTATCGTACAACGAGAGCTATCTTCAAACGGCATCTGGTTTTTCGGGGTGACATTACCCAGAGTTTATTTTTGTTTATTATAGCATTAAATATACTTTTATTTATGATGTTTTGGTTGGTGAAACTTTATTCTGTGTTGAGATTTCATTTGAAATGGGATCTCCCAAGAAACCACTTACTTTTCTCTCCTCTCCCGTTTGTATCAAGAACCTTTTCTGAACAGGATAGTAACTGGAGACGAAAAGAGGGTCTTCTATCGGAATGTTAGACGGTCGTGGCAGTGGTTAGTACCTGGAGAAACACCTAGGACAGAAGCGAGAGAAGGACTTCATTCGAAAAAATTGATGATGCCTGCATCTTGGGATATGGAAGGAATCCTTCATCATGAATTCCTTGATCTTAACCAAACTATTACTAAAGATCTGTGATCAGCTGGACCTATTGAAGCGACCAATTGAGGAGAAACGTCCATCACTTATCAACACATGCGGAATTTTATTCCATCATGACAATGCGAGGCCACATGTTGCAAAACAAACATTGCAAACTGGGCGACTTCGGATTATCACCTTTTCCGCAATCACCAAAACTCATTAAGCGGCAAGAACATGAATTCAGTAGATGAGATGAAAAACGAGGTATTAGCTTTCTTTAATTCAAAACCAAAGGATTTTTTCAGGAGAGGCATTCAAAATTTAAAAGAAAGGACTGAGATTTTAACGTAAAACGAGAGGAAGATGAACGGCTAGGTTTGTGCGTCAAAAAATAGTTATCGAACTGTTATTTGAACTGTTTACGCAGGATAGAATCGATGGAAACAGCAAGTACGTAATAAAGCCATTTTAGGGAAAAGGATGGAGACACAATGTTGCCTTTAATTAGCCAATAAGGTACTAATGAGTATCGACTCCTTAATGTTACCCCGGGCTATCCAACGCACACAATTGAAACCATTCTTCCTCCGCGGGGCCAATGGTGATGATACAATAGGCGCTAAGAGGCCA
Organism: Aelia acuminata; assembly: GCA_911387785.2. Classification (NCBI taxonomy): domain Eukaryota; kingdom Metazoa; phylum Arthropoda; class Insecta; order Hemiptera; family Pentatomidae; genus Aelia; species Aelia acuminata. The sequence goes on from OU426980.1 coordinate 163,600,055, forward strand.
ATTGGAACAATATCCGAGTAGAGCAGGAATCAGGCACTGTCATTGTCTAATAGCCTTTAATATTAGATAACTCTACTCCAACCAATCTAATATTCCAGTTGACGGAAGGTAAACTATCCAAGACACGATGGGTATCAATATTCCAGAGCCCCTGATACAAATTAAATTTGTAAAAGTCTGTCGAGTTTCTAATGAACGAGGGAGGGGGGAGGGGGTAACTTCGGCGCTACATCGATTTAGAACACAATGTTTTAACAATAAGGACATCCACTGTCATAAGGTCAACTGAACAAGCTCTTGGATTCAATGATGAGGTCAAGATGAAAATGGTCAAAGAATTTTAGACTATATGGAGGCATAAAGTACAAATATCTTATGATAAAAATGATTCCTTAATGAAGGAAATTAAATTTAGAAATGGGTTATGACTGGAGATAGTGGGAATTATCTCATAGCTTGTTTCCATCTTCAGTTCTGTCAAAAAGCTCAAATTAAGGCTATATAAAAATCTCTTACGCCAAATAGTTTTATCATAACGCTGCCGAATCATTAGTCCTTCATCTTAGTGGCATTACTGTTTAAAATTATTTTAATATAATTATTGACATTAACATTGTGATTTAAACGTTTATAATATTTAAAAAAATATATAATTTTTAATCTCATTATTATACTATATTGAATTATCATTACCCTTTAGGTACTATTAGCATCCTTTTGATATGCCGTTATTCATTAATGTTATACATTTTATTTAATTTCCCTTTTTGGTTGATTTCTTGTATCATATTCTAGCCTTGATGAAGGCCTAAACATTGTGTCGAAAATTTAAAAATGATTATCACAAGTGCATTTTCTGACTATCAAAAGACAAGGGAGAGAGGAGGGAACGATTATTGTATTTAATCATACACACGCTTACAACTTTGAAGGAGGATGGAGTTGGTAAGGGAGCAGCCGGGATAAAATCATGAGGATTGTTTATGATATCTTTGTAGATCCCAAAATTTCTTAATTACAAAAGTTTCAAAACAGGGAAAAGATATTTGATCTTAAGAAGTACTCTACATGAAATATTCGCAGGATGAATAAATAATTTGGCGTATGGATGAGTCTAAATATGTTTAACAACTGTACTTAAATCAATCATTATGTAATATGACATGTTAAGTTCCTTATGCTTAGGAAACGAGATTAGGATTGCGGGATTGAGTACACTATTGATATAAGAAAAATAAGGTAACTTCTTAGTGCTGTAAAAATCATAGGATAAACGTATATCAATTGTAATATGTATGAAACTGCTAATATTTTCTCTTGTAAAAAATATATGCCTATGTAACTTGGCGCAGCTATATATTCCATTAAATAAGATATATTATTATTAATATTAATTTCGAAAATAGTAATGAACCATAAGAAGTGAGCTGTTAAATTTGGATTTTTACTGAAAATAATTGGTTGAATTAAACCACATCCAACACCGAAATGAAATAAAAAGATGAGATAACCTGCATTTCCGTCGGTTTTCCCCCCTGCAATGGCTCTTTCTCCCATTGAATATTTTATCATGTTTTTCTTAGAAATGATGAAGGACTTGCTAAAAATAAGGACGAAAAGACATCACGCATCAAAAGAGGCTAACTCAAGTGAGTGAAACACGAACTGATTATTTGTTTCACTCAACAACCCGTGGCCTGACCCTCACCCCAATCCTAGCCATTACCATACCTTTTATTAAAATAATAATTAATGAAAAAATATTATCAGCTTCTTGAGAAATTGTGAGAAGTGCACTATATTATGAAGAGAATTATGCAAGAAGTTCAATTCAAATAGAGAAGTTGAATAATTTATTAATTAAATAACCCCTGACCTTAAATTTTTTTCCAGCTAGCATTAATCCATGCAACTGTCAGTCCTATTTTTTCCTAGCTTGATGGTAAATAAAGTTCAAGGAATATATATTAGACCAAACTCATGGAAACACAATAAGATGCATGTATATACCTATTTGTCCATTGCAGTACACCATTATGAGAACAATTTAGTCTCGAAACGTCGCCATAACATAGTTTTAAATTATAGACTGAACCTTAAGGAACCAATTATAACATATATATTAAATAAATAATAATCTGTTTCATGAGCGTTTTTAGGGATACGGAAGTTTAGGCCGTTTGACATGTCAATGTTGTAATAATCGGAATCTATTTACTAGCATCTTTTAGTCGTTTTAGTCTTGTATGAGGCTTCATCTACATTAATAATTAATCAGAGTCGAAATATACAAAACTATATTTAAAATAAAATCAAGAGGTACATAGTTATAGAATTTAGTGTTTACAACAAGATTAGTACCACTTTATGATTAGTACCTATACGATTACTTTTCAACAGCACTCAGTTAAAATTAGCTCTATCTTCAACTCACTCAATACATTAATTATGAAAGCCTTTCATTGGATAGTTGAATCAGGGATAAACAACTCGGCGATGATTACGGAATTCGTAAGCGTCTTAGCGGCGATCGACAATGAAGCCCCAGTAGCTCTCTTATTCGAGAGGTAATTAACATGTGGTGGGAACTGGAATTGATAGCAAAAAAGTAATATTTGTCATATTCATGGGTGCCATCCCGCAAAGGAATCAAGGGAAAAGGGGGAAGCCGATTTGGCAGCAAATATAGCTAGGCTGGAAGAAACAGAAAATAGGACAATAGTAAAAGAAGTCACCATTGAGAACTGGCTGCACCAATTGAGGAAAAATCTGCAATACAACAGGAATGCAAAAAATGGGCCCAAAGCTCGAGAATCTCGAGAAGAGAAGAAGTTATGTTATGTCGAATCAGGATTGGGCATTGCTAATTTATACACATCTCCGAGCACCAACATGCCAAAAATGTTATGAAGAATGTTGCTTTTATTCGTTAAAAATAAAATATTAGCAAAAATAGGAATATGACGTATTGAGAAAGGGTGTGAATCACCGAGCAGGGAAGTTGAAGCCAGAACAATGGTACATTCTAATAAGACAATCCACGTATTATTTAATGGTTAATGATTCAAAAATACAGAAAATAGATTTCAATGTACAGCAAAGCCAAGGAAACATTGCGGACATATTTATAACTTGAAAAATGGAAATCCTCCAGATGAAATCAACCTCGTCAATAAATTATACGATACCTCAATTAGAAATCAGAACAGAGCTAATAATTGAATAAGAAAAAGAAGTGGCATCAATTGCATCTTTCAATACAATTGCAGTCATGTAAATAAAATTTTCAAGTTTCATATTTAGAGACTTATAAATTTCCATCAGTAGAAATGAAGATTGCAATCTTCCTCAGAAACCTAACGACAACTGCCCTCACCCAAATATTCCTCTTGTCTAGTACAAGAATAGAGAAGTTCGCACATTGGATTGTTACTTTACTTTTCCTGATAAACAACATTTTTCTTAACAGCATCCAGCAAAGGAAAGTATACAATGTTTAAAAATATTTCATCCCACTCGGAAAGAAAAATAATTTACTTTCCTGTTAAGAACGGTACTTTTCCGTTTATCTGACTTTAAAGAACTTATCTTATCCGAAACAGTGAAATTTCCTTGTTCAACAAATGTTTTATATAGCGAATTGAACAAGGTAAAGGTCTATAATATTGAAATGATTCGTATTGGCATCTAAAATCCAAAGGCGTATACATTTTTGAGGTCGGTGTTCGTTAATAGGGGCATTAGAGTTCAAAGAAATTTTCAATGGTGCGATAAATACCGACCCTAAAAGAAAACAAACATAATATCCGATTATTTTCATTCAATATATACACATGGATATTTTCATTAATATTTTTGATAGAGATTGTTTTTCCTGAAAGGTATAAGTTTATTATTTTCAGACATCACGATTTTTATCGCATCCTAATTAAACATAAGGAAACAAGTAAAAAAAAAAAAAATTATCAGCGGTATTACAGTATGTCTGAGAAGTGAGTGACATCGGTTTTGTCAGGGAATCGATTCTTTGTGGAGGCATCTTGATTGCCATTGAGCCCCTACGTCAAAATTCCTATTCCAAATCAGGTCCCTGTCACATTTATTAAACAAATAAGGAAAAGGTGTCTCTTCAAGTCCACATTTCCAAGCAACGTCCAAAAATCACTTCTCCAGAGCTGTCGCCTACAGACGAGTAGCTCCCAGTTAACAATTAGTTTATGTAATCGCCCCCTTATTCTCCTACTGTTGTGTGTATGTTAAATTTGGAATTTAATTAACTACAAAGCCCTGGGAGGGTTAGTGCTTGTCAGTCACAGTGATATCAGTTAACTTTGATCGAAAATAAGTTTGGTTCATCATGCCTTTCCAGTTTCGAGTCAGTGTATTATTGCATTTGAGAGCTGCCAACAGCTAAGCCATGAGTGGTAATTCATTTAATTGTCTAAAGCGTTCCTGTAAAATGGAGGTCTGGCACTTGATCGCATGTTACAATCAAAAGAAACTTAACACTGAATAAATTGAATTTTATATTCAGTAGTACATTAAGCAGAGCAAGAGATGACTCTTTCTTGACTAATATATGAAGTCTCTCGTTCACTAGGTCCGGAATTCGCTAAATTATAATATAAAATTATATTTTTCTAGTAATTTAGCCCAGGTGCAGATAAAAACGGAGTAAAAAAAGTAGTCTCTGAGCTGCTAATTTTTTTTTTTTAAATCATCTTATTATTTTAATTTATTTTGTTACATACATACATCAATGGCAATCTCTTCAATTGAACATAAAGGTAGAGGTGGGAGGGAGGGTAGAGAAGACAGAAAATAACCCCTGAGTTCAATACAAGATAACGAAGACAATTACCAGTTACGTCATTGGCTTGAGGGAAAGAGAGCAATAGATAACAAACCGTTTGCTGCTCCTGGATGACAAACCATGTTCGTACTATTTGAAGGCAGTGTAAATGCTCTGCGCTCTACATCATGTCCAAGATATGCTCATCAATCATTTAATCGGTTTGATTTAATTTTTTCCCGCGTTTTTATTTTTATTTTTTCCTTTTCATCGACGATCTCATCTATTATGCTTTTTCTTACACGGTTGTGAGTTATTTTTCAATTGAACGGTAGCTGCCGATTCATCATTGCCACTAATTGGGTCAGGTAACTGTCTCGAACAAAGGTTAGCCTTAATGGAGCTGCAGGGTCCATTCACCGGATTCAACTCCAGTTCAAGGAAATTATTTTATAGAATATATTGCTCTATTGAATATTAATCTATAAAAATTAACACCTATTAATAGCAATTGTATAAAATTAAAATAAAACACGTTTATAAGGAAAATAAGAAGAGTAATACCATGAAATAGGTTGAGGAAAAATTACCCATTGGCGGCACTAAAATAATAGTTCTATATTAAAAGGTCCCAAGACTGTATTCTTTTCCGACTCCCCGAAGGACTATCAGGAATAATGGGGACAGGTCCATCCATATCTTTGAAAAGTCGAATGAATGTTGAGGATTTTGGACTGTGAGGATTAGATTGAGCTTTAAATTTTAAATCCGTAAATCGGAATGGGGTATATTATTCTCATCCAAATAAGCCTACTGTAATTGAGTGGAAGCTTTGAGTATTTGACTACTAAGTGTTCAAGTATCCGCTATAGTGGAGAAGTTTCTTATCCTTCCAATCCAGGGCAAGTATTATTTGGAATCGAATCATAATTTAGATTAATAAAAAGCCATAAGGATTTAATTTAATTAATAAAATGTACAGCTAATTAAATTATTTCTTTGATTCAGAATATTAGTATTCAATACATGGACTTATGCTCAGATACAATATACATATAGAATCGAAATCTTCGAGCCGGTTAAATGTCAACTTAAAATTGACTCCTTAAATAACCTCTCCACCTCTCCACGACATAGCCCCGAGGAAGAACTCTGAGACGAATGCAATGAGAAGGTTTGGCTAAGGTTAGGCCCAATAGTAAACCTACAATGGATTGCTATAAAAGATATAATTGCTCGTGATAATTAAATTCCATAAATATTAAAGGATTATAATATTAAAGCTATATTTAAGTAAATGGAACAGGGAAAAAAGAAATACGATATTAATTAGAAATATATTACTTTTAAATGACGATATCATACTGTGTACATACATAAATGTACAAAATGCAATTAAGTTAGGACTACTAGATAACCAAAATATCCCCCACCCCTAACTCCTCACCGCTGGATTTGACCAATTTCACGTGAGAGCAATTTAAAAATAATTTGAGGAAGAATGGTAGGTGTCCGACATATATGTCATGTTGCTTGTCCAACTCCTATTAAATATATATAAGGCCCCAAAATAAAAGGGACCAACTCTGAAAATTTTGACCTCAGCTTGGATGACCTTTCCAATGAATATTTTAACCAAGAGAAAAAGGAATAGGGCATTATCGTGGTTGGACGATTTCATAAAAAGGAAATTTCATCGAGTCAAAACTATGAATTTGCAACTGATCATCAATAACATGGATTATAAAATACAGAGACATAAAAACTATTAAATAAAAAAGAGACGCATTTAAAGTTATTTCATAGGTAATTTTTCATAATGGATTGAATTTTAACATTATTTACAACACGCTAATCAATATATTATAATAATCATACGGATCAAGACTTTTTGAATTGTTTCTATCCACAAGTATCCATAGCCTATATCTTATCTTTATCTAATCGAAAGTATAGTTGTCCTTTTGTTTTTTACTATCCCAGTTTGTTGCATTAATAGTCTTTTTATTACAATTTTGTTTGTAACCAATCGTTAGTATAGACTTTCATGAAAAATAAATATATTTAGAGCTAGAGTTTAATATAATCTCAGGTGAAGACCGTAAAATACATGTGCTTGAATTTATTTTTGTATACTTACTTCAATATTATTGAATATTAAAGATTTTTTAAATTTAATGAAACGACGCAGATTGACGTTGATAATGCATTGGGGATATGAATAAATAAGGATAATAAATTCGTGAGATTTCGTAATCGTCTCGGATAAATGGTTGAATAGCCAGTATACTTCCAGCTCTGTAGAGGGAAGACCTCATTAAAGCATTATTCCAACAAAGAAAAATATACAGTACCGGTCAAAAGTTTAGACTCACTTGTATTTAATTCACAATCTTCAAGTTAAAAAAAATAATTGTAATTCAAGAGATAACATTTCAAAAATTATATGATTGTTTCGAAATACAATCTATATAAATAAAGATGTTTTTTTTTTTTTTTTTTTTTTTTTGTTCTTTATAGCAATACATACCGTTTGTCCTAAATTCTCCGAATTTCGCTTAGTGGTTCTTTCATACCAGGTGCGAACACCTGTCCATATTAAAATTGCATAACAGCCAATTTCTGGGTATATTATTTATTGTTATAAAAATCGCTATGATCTCGCTTTACATTAGATTTTTACGAAATCAACCGTTGGAGTAAAAAAAAAAAAAATCTCATTTCTGTCCTAACGAACTTTTCTGGACCCACGGCTTTTCTCATTGTTTTCAAAATTCCGTGGGTGAAACCGGGATATTAAAGCTAGTTATAAATAAATTAAAAATAAAATTATAATTGTTACGTTGTCCAATAAATAAAATGTTGTTACTTATTTATTTTACAAAATCTAAGGGTGAGTCTAAACTTTTGACCGGTACTGTATGTGCACTCCAAACATGGGAGTTGGGAGGGAAAAATTATACTAAGAATAATAAACGGTTCGCAAAAGTGCAAACGGCAGTTGGCCATTAAAAACAAATACAGAACTAAAAAAAAAATTTTAAAATCTTAAAATTAGAGCAATAAGGAAATCATTAAAATATTTTAATATTAGTTAAGTACTGAAAGATTTTTTTATTCGGATCATGCTACATAAGTCGTAGCTATGTCTTCTTTTTTTTTTTTTTTTTTAATGTAGGCAGTAACCACCTGGATCATCTTCGCCCACAATCAATTTCTGTTATATTTTATTTAATTTTTGTTAAATTATCAATAGTTATATTTTATTATATCTATTATCAATAGTTATATTTTAGTATATAGTTTTGCCAGTTTCAGAAATTTGTCGGTTGTCTCCACACTGTCCTGCAATGCTGTCTGTAGGTCAATAGGTCTTCTTTTACAGGTTTCATCAATTGTTTTCCAGGTATTTCAGGTCTCTCTCGCTACTCTGTCGAACAACTAATGTCCATGAGAATTATAAGTTCGGTCCCAACTTTATTCCTTATCTCTTCATTTGGAAATATATGCTGCCAGCGCAGGACACAACTTTTTCTCCAAAAACCTATCTCTAGAGCGAGTAATTTGTAGACATGTGCTTTTAACACGGTCCACGATTCTTCCATTTATCAAGTTTTAGCGACGTATATTATTTTTTTACTCGGAGAGACACTGTTTTGTTCTAAAATTTTCCATTTAGGAGACATATTATTTTCTTACCGTCGAAGATTTTACAGTTCATCGATTACATATGATTCGTGAGATGATATGACAAACTGGTCGTCTGCAAATCGAAGGGTATACAGGGCATCATTACCGATCTCAATACCCATACTTTGACACCCATGTTTCATAAATACAGTACCGGTCAAAAGTTTAGACTCATTTGTATTCAATTCACAATCTTCAAGTTTAAAAAAATAATTGTAACTCAAGAGATAACATTTCAAAAATTATATGATTGTTTCGAAATACAATCTATATAAATAAAGATGAAATTCTGTTAGTTTGTTCTTTATAGAAATACATACCGTTTGTCTTAAATTCTCCAAATTTCGCTTAGTGGTTCTTTCATTCCAGGTGGGAATACCTGTCCATATTAAAATTGCATAACTTCAGCCAATCTCTGAGTATATTATTTATTATTATAAAAATTGTTATGATCTCGTTTTACATTAGATTTTTACGAAATCAACCGTTGGATTTAAAATAGAATCTCATTTCTGTCCTAACGAACTTTTCTTGACCCACGGCTTTTCTAATTGTTTTCCAAGTTCCCTGGGTGAAACCGGGATATAAAGCTAGTTATAAATAAATTAAAAATAAAATTATAGTTGTTACGTTGTCCAATAAATAAAATGTTGTTACTTATTTATGTTACAAAATGTTCTAAACTTTTGACCGGTACTGTATATTAAAAGGTATTAGGGAAAGGCGAATCCCTGCTTGAAGCCCTTAGTGATTGGGGAAGGCTCCGTGAATCTTGTTTCAATTCTTACTCTTGACTAGGCCATAGGCAGATAGAGGGCTGTACGGAGTGCCGATTTGGAAATTTTTCCTCATTTAAAGACAGAATTCAACTTTTCTAAATGAAGGAAATAACTTAAAGAACAAATAATATGGAGAACAAGTAGAATGTTAGAAGTGGGAGAAGAGCGTTAAGGGGAAAATCTAACAAAAGGATCCAGGAAAAGGGCTGCGGCGAGAGAATGAGCGGGATGGCGGAAGCTTTACACCGCGGCGAACCACGTGCCCAAAAAGTAATTCCCCGAACCATGTGGCATAGGCGCTCTAAGAACAGATATTTCGAACTATTTACACTGAAAGAAAAACAATTTTTTTTTATTTATTTATTGAAATTTACAACTGTATTTACAGAAATACATTTAGTACATGTGGTAATATTAAGAAAAAATATTTAGCTACCCATTGGTAGCTCTCAACTGATACACTTAACATAGAAGGTCCCGAGGCCATCTTATTTTCAGAAGCCTAGGAGGATTGTCTGGAATAGAGGAGGAAGCGACGCTGGAAACAAGTGGGTAGGGAGTTTATTATGAAAGGATTGGTATCTGGATCGGGCCAAATCGGCAATATATGGAGCATTAAGGATGTTACGAAGGATTTTGGATTGCAAGGATTGGATTCGAAGAGTTTGATGGTTTGGTGGAACCACAAAAACGTAAAGTAGAGGGAACAATTATATATATATATATATATATATATATATATATATATATATATATATATATATATATATATATATAAGGGTTTAGAATAACAATTATATATAAGGGAACAATTAGAAAAATAAGCAAGTCCAGAAAAAAGCTAAAAGAAGGTGATGAAGCTTATCTTAACTAACTGTAAAGCGACGCTAGCGCTAACCCCGAACAAGTTGGAGTCTTATTTAGATTGGCTGAACAATGCCAGAAACAGACTGTGTTAGTGGAGGTGGTTAGCTGGGGTTTACAGCCACCTTTAGAGGATTCCAAGACCCATCGAATAAGAGATTTTAAAACTTTAGTGAAATAGAGTCATTTGACAGTCTTTAGTTATATGTGCATCTCTTTTCATCCACTGCTTGTGCAACCTCTTCATTCCACCAGTATTTATTTGCCGATCTACTTTCTTATCTGGTCCTAGTGCTTCTAAAGCTGCTTCCTGACAAATCTCTTTTACTACCTCGTACCTTACCGATCTGATCACGGTGTCTTTTGGCGCTACTTATCAACTGAATGGTATATTTGTTTCCTTTGGTTGTGGTGTTAGTTTAGCAAGGGGTTCTATAGTGAAAAGTTGTTCTGTTGGAATTTGAGAGTTAAATATACCAGGTGTGTAAATATGAAACCGGAATTCGCCAATGATAGGAGTTAGCAGTCAATATAATCTTCTAACTAATCCGTCAGTGGTGTTATCTGCTTTTGCCTACATGTAATAAACAGATCCAATTGATACCAACATCAGTTTCATTCTATAACCGTGTTTTTAGTGGCGTTGAACATGTCGAATTTTGTGCCAACAAATCAAGATTTGCGGAGAGCATTTATTTTCCGTTTCCTTCTGAAAAAAATTGGAGCATTATCACATAGGATGCTTGTTGAAGCTTACGGGGAGCATGCCCTAGGCAAATCTCAATGTTCCGATTGGTTCAAAAAATTTAAAGATGGATTACGATAAAAGAAACAAAGACCGTGGAAAACCACAAAAAAAACTTTGAAAACGCTGATTCGGAAGCGTTTGTTGGACAATTATTACATGTGACACCGTCTCCATTTGTTTGAAAGGCATGGAAAAGATCCAGAAGGTCGGAAAATGGGTACCTCACCAACTGAATGACAGGCAGCAGGAAGCTCGAAAAACCTCATGGCAAATGCTGCTCGCCAGGTACAGAAAAAAAGTCATTTCTTCATCAAATTGTGACTGGTGATGAAAAATGAATTTACTTCGAGAATCCTAAGCGTAAAAAATCCTGGGCAACTCCTGGTGAACCATCGGCATCGCTTGGGGAGGAAGAAAATGCTCTGTGTCTGGTGTGATCAGATGGGTGTTACCTACTATGAGCTGCTGAAACCTGAGGAAACTGTTAATATGAAACGCTACCTATAACAGATGATAACTTTGAATAAAGATTTGCGCCAAAAAGTCCCAAATATCAAGAAAGGACACACAAAGTGATCTTGCTCCATGACAATGCCCCATCACATTTGGCTAAACGGACCAAGGAAACGATCCAAGTGTTTGTTTGGTAAATTCTTCCGCATGCGGCTTATTCACCACCATGCGGCTTATTATAAGCACCACCCAGGGCGGGATTCGAACCCGCAGCTCCGGCATGGGAGTACGGCGCTTTACCGCACAGCCACACCGGGCTAAAGAGGGGATATTTTTTATTTTCGTTTTTTATTAATTACAGCCTAACCGTTCCGATTTAATCCGAAACACTTAACAAACATAAAGATAAGTAGTCGAAGTTTAAAAATTATGAATCATTTTAGATTTTTAGTGAAAAATGTAGAATTCATAAGGAAATAAAAAAAATGTCCCCTCTTTACCCTACTCTCCCCTACTTCATGTCTCCTGTATCTTTTATTTTATTCAACAGTCTCCTCTTGTAAAGAACCTCGATTGAGTGTAATCACTAAAAAATATGATTTTTATTATTATTTTTTTTAAATGATTTAATGAGTAAATGGGTACCTCACCAACTGAATGACAGGCAGCAGGAAGCTCGAAAAACCTCATGGCAAATGCTGCTCGCCAGGTACAGAAAAAAAGTCATTTCTTCATCAAATTGTGACTGGTGATGAAAAATGAATTTACTTCGAGAATCCTAAGCGTAAAAAATCCTGGGCAACTCCTGGTGAACCATCGGCATCGCTTGGGGAGGAAGAAAATGCTCTGTGTCTGGTGTGATCAGATGGGTGTTACCTACTATGAGCTGCTGAAACCTGAGGAAACTGTTAATATGAAACGCTACCTATAACAGATGATAACTTTGAATAAAGATTTGCGCCAAAAAGTCCCAAATATCAAGAAAGGACACACAAAGTGATCTTGCTCCATGACAATGCCCCATCACATTTGGCTAAACGGACCAAGGAAACGATCCAAGTGTTTGTTTGGTAAATTCTTCCGCATGCGGCTTATTCACCACCATGCGGCTTATTATAAGCACCACCCAGGGCGGGATTCGAACCCGCAGCTCCGGCATGGGAGTACGGCGCTTTACCGCACAGCCACACCGGGCTAAAGAGGGGATATTTTTTATTTTCGTTTTTTATTAATTACAGCCTAACCGTTCCGATTTAATCCGAAACACTTAACAAACATAAAGATAAGTAGTCGAAGTTTAAAAATTATGAATCATTTTAGATTTTTAGTGAAAAATGTAGAATTCATAAGGAAATAAAAAAAATGTCCCCTCTTTACCCTACTCTCCCCTACTTCATGTCTCCTGTATCTTTTATTTTATTCAACAGTCTCCTCTTGTAAAGAACCTCGATTGAGTGTAATCACTAAAAAATATGATTTTTATTATTATTTTTTTAAATGATTTAATGAGTAATGATTCATCATTTATTTGGAATAATCACTTTTTGGCGTCCATCGCCAATGGTTGAGAACATTTTCAATACCACTATAGCAGCAGTCAAAATATTCAATTTCTTATACACATATATAGGTTATTTATTTTTTTTTTCTTGTTGGCTATGCAGAACTTGTTCATCTATCGACTTCTTCTTTCCAATTTGCCACATGGAGCTGTGCATTGTCTTTGTCAATTTTAATTACTTATCAGTTTTTTGGCAACCAAGGAAGCTGTTGCCAACAATTAAGGCACTCATTGTGTAGAGGATTGCTTTGAGCAACTTGTTCCGCCCATCATAACTTTCTTGCCCTCATACCAGGAACTATTGACCGAACAGTTTCCGAACTCTCTGTTGGCCCATCAGAACACATATTCATTCGTTTGAGTAAAAACTTACAAATTGTTAACATTAATTAATATTAGCAACATTAATAAAATTGGTATTTAACATTAATAGCATCAGTAATTTCAATTTTGTCTATAAAATCAGGCTACACTATACATCATATCGTCACAATCATGCTAAAAAAAAAAAAAAATCCATAAATGATTACCAATATTAAAAAAAAATAACTAAAATCTGATGTATAAAAGTTTATATATAAACAAAATCTAAAGCTGGTGAAAAGTAATTCGTGAAAAAGAGAGAAAAAAATAGTGAAAAGACAGAATACAGAGGACGTTATAAAAAATTAACAATCTAATTATTCCTTTTGACGAATGAACAGGTTCACAGAGGACTGCAAGCTGTCACCCCATCAAATTAACTTTCACATTTGAGAAATTAAATTATAAAATTAAACGAAATTTCACTAATTACTGCTAACAGGGTAGAAACAATCATACAAGCTTCCGACAATATTCCAATTTAAAATTAGATATTAAAGTATTCCGCTAGTTCTGTTCTTATAAATTTTGGAAATTTGTGTTCAATGAACGTATTTCTATATGCTAATTTTCATTGATCATTTTATACTATATGTCAAAATTTGTGTCCTTTTCCAAACATAATAACAGACCGTTATAATTATTTGGAGCTGGATTTCATGTAAAATAAAAAGCTATATGTGTAATAATTACTACAAAAAAAAAACAACAATGAAAAAAAACACGTAAAAACCAGAAACCCAAAAAGATGCATAACTTATGTACCATAAATTATTCTGAAACATTATTATAAAAAATTTACTTTTTAAGAACTAGTATCAAATCTGTAAAAAGAAAAGACGTACATCTACAAACAAGGGATCCCAAACCAAAGTTATCTGTTATCAATTTCTGTAAATAAAAACATTAGGGGAGAGCGGGGTTGGTTGGCATAGGGGGGAGGTTGGCCATTGGCTTATAGTTTCCGTCACACCTGTTGTGAAGGCCCCACCATTGTACCATGTGACCCGCTCGACCTCGGGAGTCCTGAGTTCTCAATCCGATGCTAACAGTGTAGAGAAGAGTGTGCTTTATTGATGATTTTACAACATGTAAGTAAATTTTTATAAGTTCAGTAAATTTGGTTTAAAGGCATGGCAAAACATTTGACTCCGATTCTGTTCACATAGCCCCAAACTCCTTTGAAAAAACTCCTAACCTTTCGACTAAGCAGTTTCTTGTTTGATTGTGCTCCCCTGTCCTGGCAGCTATCTTTCATATGATCTCGCCTGTGGGGTTAGTTGGCTCTCTCCAACTGGGGTTTGTTGGAGCAGTAGCGATTCACAAAAGCAAGGTTGTTTTTAGTTAGCAATTGTCTTTAGTTCCAGCAAGGAGGATGAGAGCAATTTTTCTTATGCAGAAAGTGACGACAGTCTAAACTTCTATCTTCTTCTATTGTCATTCTATTTTCCCTTAAAACCTGTTAAAAACCGATTCAAAATTATTATACCATTATAGTGCAGCTTTTAATAAAAATAATATGTGTCAGGCAGTACTTGAATGAGATGGCTAAACAACCCCACCTTCTAGGCCAACCTGCCCCACACAGTGGGTTAATTGGCATACTCTGGACTGACGAATTCTTCAATTTTCTATGATCTTAGTATTAAATATTATGTGGTGAAAGAACTACTTAAAGTACTCTAATACTTGTAGTTTACAGTGGTATCAGCCCTATTGGGATTATATTAACAGGAACGACTCAACAATCAAAAAAGTGAAAACTGTTGACAACCAACCCCGCTCTCCCCTACTAAAATCTCAAAGATAAAAAAATATAAAAAAGTGAGGGGATAGGGTAAACAACAAAACGATTATAATTCGTGGAGGACAATAAGGCATTTCTCATACACTATCCGTAAATTTGGGGTCTCTACAGTTTGGCTCTTCCATTTCTACAGGCATAAAATAAACATTCAACAACGGAATAAATATAAGGAAGGTAATCCGCGAAAAAACATCTAAAAATTCAAAATACTTCAATATTCGTTGGCTCCAAGTCCAAATAGATAATATTCTACAAAATTTTACGATAAAGTGAGATCAAAATATAATAGTTTATCGTTCAAAATGGTCAATTCTATTATTCAAATTATTAATTTAAAAACCATATTTTGTTCCACAAATTACTATTTTATTAAATAAAGTTGAAAACATTTAATGAAAGAAACTAAATTAAATATAAAGGAAATTTAATATTGAAATATAAAATATTAGGGAGTAGCCATCTTAACCCGGCTAATATAGGCCGCTATGGGAGCATTTCCTCGGATTAAAATATTAACTACCTATCACATTCATTTATTCCGTCCATTTTGGAAGGTAGTAAAATTTTAACGTTTAATCATTGCATTTCTTAACAACCTTTTCTTAGGACCCTCTGCGTTTATAGCTTTCTTATTTTATGGCCTCCTTTTTGAAAATAATCCTGTTCACGCATTACACAATATTAAATAAAAAAAAAATAACCTGTACCACTACGACACTGTGATCACCTATCATCTGCTACCGTGATCAAGCTCAACAGTCAGGTTTTTCCTCCTTAATTTTCCAATTAAGGGGACCCCCTTCATAGAGGCTGGGTTTGCCCCAGGAGGGTCTTTTCGAACTGGGGCAGAATATCAAAGATACCCTCCCGATCCAGATTCCAATACAGCAACTCAATGCCCCCGCCCCCATTCACACAATATTCGAAAGAAAAAAAATAAATTAAAATGGGACCTTAAATTTTATCAATTTCAAAGATTATGATGCATCGATTGTGGTATTGAAGACCGTTATATTCTAAAATGATATAACGAGTTTCATCAAAATCTTCAGAACCACTTTCGGAAAGATAGTAAGAAAACTGATTAGTGAAATCAAGAATATATTTGATAATATGATAGGCAGACTGTTATTATTGTCCACTAGTTGAATTGTAGCCAAAGTATGTAAATGATCCTTTGCCATTAGCAAGATATTTTATAAAAATAATGAATATCATTCTAAAAACTAGGGAAAAATGATCCGGTGCTAAGTACCGGAAGCTTGGTTGTATAATGGGATAAATAAATATATACAATAGATTGCTTCAAAAAAGGGTAAATACTGTATAACTTTGCCTAGCAGCTAGAACATCTGTACCTAACTAAGAATAAGTCTCTTAAATAACCGAAAAACTCGGTTATTTTAGTTTTTATACTTCAGAGACTAACCATTACGTTTACAAACACACATTTAGAGGCTGAAGGTGCCTTTACAGTCTACGAACCTCACCCTAGAACAGGTTCTCCCGGTATTCCACCAGTACCGGCGTTCCACGAACAGTCATTTATACATAACGTGACGTAAAGCGAACAAATACGGCTGACGCACCCGAAGCTAGCTTCTGATGAAGAAAAAATCTCCATTGTCAATATATATATTATTTTATCTGAAAAATAAAAAAATAGGAGACTAATTACAACGGCGCACTAATGTCACAAACAACTCCTGTCACTTAGGAAAAACCCAAATCAAAAGTGTCACAAGCGCTACCCCCGAACACAGGGGAACAGATGAAGTACCTAGAATACCCGAACAGCCTTCGTGAAAGATGTTCGCGGGTAAAGCTCGTAGAGTGTAAAAGCACCTTGGGGCGAGTGCAGTAGGGGCAGCCAACAGGCGATGGACTCATAAGATGCGGGTTCCTCCCAAGTTACATAACCTGCATTTATGGCTTTCTTCTCAACGTCCAACAGAATAGTTTAAATTCAATAATTGACCCCGTACTTTAAAAGTAGTTTTAATAAAATGTAAATAATTTTTATCTGAGTAATAGCTGTTTTCTCCCAGATTAATGCTAAATTCTTTATATAACTGGTGGAATTTGGATGTATGTGATGTCTGAATCAAATCAGATTTAAAATTATGTTTTAATTTGTCTAAAATTATTGCTATCTGGCTCTTAATGTTCGAGCTATTGTTATAATTAATTTGTTCAATATCAGGCGAGGAGTTGATAATATTTGAGTGTTCTTTAAACTTTATTATTGTTTTGGCTATTATTTTGGACCATCTTGATTCAGGTAGATCCAGAGTTTTACTTAAATACTTCAAACGTAAACAGAGGGTGTAATGAAATAATGGAGAGGTATCAGTTTCTAAATATATGATGTAATTAGGGCTATTTGTTGGTAAATTAAATAATTATTTGATAAAGAATAATAATAATCGTTCTACTAATTTAAATTCTTGGTTAAGAGGTACTTCTTTAATAGATATAATAGATTAAATAACAAAGTGTGGCGTAGAGGTTAGTCGCCCTGGAGAACATATATATTTATTTATAAGAAACTGGCAAGTTAAAATATATTTAACAATATATTTATTATAAATAAGGATTCTTATAAACGGATAATGAGTAATAAATTAATAACTATATAATTATTAATAACTAATAAAATAAAATAAATTGAACTAATTAGCAGCTTTTCAAGGCTTCATACTATTAATTCATTTCCTATTAGAACCTCAGATTTGAGGACGAAATATTGATAACAATTATTAATAGATATAATTGTGAAATGGAATAGTACAGATGATTTTTTAGTTTTTAACGAATTGTTTACATTACAAAATATTTAAAATATAAATATGTTTCTTCAAGCTATGAGCTTATATACACATTTCATCTTATCTTCACAATTTTTATAATTAAGCTCTGCATTAATAAAATATATGAGGGATAAAATAACAATAAAAACTTTAACAAAACTTCCAAGCAAGTTTAAACCTGTATAAAATAGTAAAACTGACACAATATATTCATCTTTACTAAATATTATTCTAAAGCATTTTACAACGAATTCATCGAATAGAATTTATGTTTTATTTTGGTATATTTTAATTTTATTACTAAGTTAAATTGTATAAATATATATATGAAAGAATAATGAATTTAAAAACAAAAAGTAAGGATATCTAATCTTGGCACGATCTGGCAACAAGTGAAGTCTTCACGGATAGTTTTGTTACATAGGAAAGACGAAATGGGATTTTTTGATGGATTTCAGATGCCTTGGGATTCCGTGTTTTGTTGCAGCCTAATTTACAAATAAAGCTGATTATTGTTATATATTTGAGTTCAGTCCAAAAAGCCTATGGTTTACCAGATTGCGCCATTCTCATCGAATGGCGAACCAATCAAGATGCTATCAACACAAGTGCCTCACTTCTATAGCATTGTTTGAATAGTTTGATTGCATCGAAAAGTAACGGATTTTTTCATGGCAGGTTTTAATTTTGTTGTTGTTTCCAATATCCTTTATTATGTTCCAAAAATCGACGCCATTCTCCGTAACTGTCTGGCAACAAGTTTCCGCGAGTCGGAAGGGGTACCTTCCCTGTGAGACCAACTTTCAGAGACTTACTTAAACTAAACCACTTAGGAAAATTAGATAAATGAGGAACGGTTTGCTCCATTGTGAATGAATCACACTTAACTCAATTCTAATTGGACTAATGTAGAAGAGGCATCGAATGAGAGCGCTGGATCCAGTAACCAGTTCCAGTAAGTTACTGTATTGTCCGGTTTTTGTGACAATATAAAATATCTGCAATCTGTTATTACCATCTACTTGGAGGAGTTATGCTCCTTTTTTTGCAGTAATTGAATATATCCCTCTAATGTATTATTTATTCGTTGAAATTTAAAAGGAAATATGATTGAGAAGCGGTTTTTTTTTTTTTTTAATTTTTAAAATATGATTTGAAAACAAAAAGGTTTATGTTGGTTATACCTTCTTTGATATGACTGCAATAAAAGGGCTTCTTCCCAAGAAAAAATATGTCACACCTTCTTTTATACAATAGTATTTATGTTTTGTTTTTTGTACAACTAATATTTTTTAATATTTTAATATCTTTTAAAGAAATAAAAGGGGTGTATTTTAATAAAAAGTAATGTATAATAATAAATAATTTTAAATAATTCTACATTCCTTATATTTATGAATAAATAAATCGAAACAAACTACGGAGGTGATAAAATTTATATGTTTATTGTTTGAAAGTTGTATTTTTAACTGTTCATGTAATGTGAACAATATAATGCCGGAATATATTTGCAATAGTCAACATTTTTGTGTTCATATTCAGTGAGTGCCTTCATAACCGGCCCGTGATTCTACTTCCTGTGAATTGAGATTCAAGCTATGTGTAATTTATTAAATTATTAAGTAGAGTAAGAAAAGGCGATGGTGGGAGAAGGAACATCTTGACCTATGATTTACTAGTAGAATCCAGGATGCAGATCCCGTTCTTACTCTTTAGGGCGATATCTGGTGGCCAAACAGGGCGATTATATCTCCCTCTCTTTTTATAAATATCTCCGTCTCGCTTCAATATGGCCGTTTGAGTATCGAATGTTTTTGCAGGTTGCCACCGGCTTCTTACTTATCCCTTGTCTTCGTCTTCTCTTTTGATCCTCGACTCAGCAGATTGACAATTCCTTTATACTTAAACTATCGTATGATTTAAAATTTAATTTAGAGTACCTACTTCACGTACCTATCTATATGTATATATATTTGTAGAAGAAGAAAGAATTTAAAAACGAAAAGTAGTTAATTTCAACTAAAAAAGACAAGAAAGAAGGAGGCAGTAAGGTTAGCGTCGGCACTCCTGCACCAGGAGCACTTGTTACTGCTCTACACTTTTTCCTCGGCTACCCTCGATTAGAAAAAAAAAAAAAAAAAACGGAATGTACCTGCCTTCTTTTGTTGGGAAGAGCCGAACGCTGCAGCCATCTGCCCACCTTCAGTCCACCCTGATCCGCGTCACAGCTCCCTGATTTTTCATCAAAACACATTCCAAACTACCTCAACTTATTTTATTTTGTATATAAGAAGATTCTCGTTGTAATTTTACTATCATTTGCCTACGTAATAAATCTGAGATACGTCGCAAAGGTATCGTGAAATATTTTAGTTGGAGTTTCAAAGAAAATAGAACTTTTTAAGAGTTACAAAATGGTCTGAGGGTGTACATGCGTCAGCCGCCAAGTGAATAAAAGAAATTATGAAAAGAAAATGATGGGTTTGGGGTGATGATGTACCAGTCAAAAGTTTAGACTCACCCTTAGATATTGTAAAATAAATAAGTAACAACATTTTATTTATTGGACAACATAACAACTATGATTTTATTTTTAATTGATTTATAACTAGCTTTATATCCCGGTTTCGCCCAGGAAACTTGGAAAACAATTAGAAAAGCCGTTGGTCAAGAAAAGTTCGTTAGGACAGAAATGAAATTTTTTTTTTACTCCAAAGGTTGATTTCGTAAAAATCTAATCTGAAGCGAGATCATAACGATTTTCATAACAATAAAGAATATACCCAGAGATTGGCTGAAGTTAAGCAATTTTGAAATGGCCAAGTGTTCGCACCTGGTATGAAAGAACCACTAAGCGAAATGTGGAGAATTTAGGACAAACGGTAAGTATTTCTATAAAGAACAAACAAAAATACAAACAACAGAATTTCATCTTTATTCATATACGAGATTGTATTCAGCACTCGTAGATTGTATTCGAAACAATCATATAATTTTTGGAATGTTATCACTTGAGTTAAAATTATTTTTTTAAACTTTTTGAATTGAATACAAGTGATTCTAAAGTTTTGACCGGTACTGTATGACTTATCCAGTGGAGTTAGAGGATACAACAATCATTCGCTGCATTGGACTTAGAAGAAGTAGGCGATTCTATAAATGGATTCTATTAAACCCTAATACTGAGATACTTCGGCAACATCGGATTCAGAACGGGATGACATAATAAATTCCATCCTTTAGAAACTTAACGATTTTGTATAACCTACTTATATATTACTACTAATAATAATTATACGAATAATTAAATATTCAGGTCTTATTCTCAACGAAATAGAACCGTGGCATTGGGAAAAATGCCGAATTTTCCATATAGCATACTAGGGACTTCAATTTTTTTTCTATTAAATGAGTGGTGAGATAACTCAAAACTTCATGTTTTTCAAAATGTTTATTAAAAACAAATCACATTTTCAACATATTTTCCCCTAGTTTTCCTTTTTACCATTATTTAAAATAGTAGGTCATTTATGTTTTACATCACAAAACTATGTTACATACAGTATAAGAGAAAAAACACAACAAAAAACAAAACAAAAAAAAATGTAGTTTTGTGATATGAAGTAGAAATGACCATTTCTATTAAATAATGGTAAAAAGAAAAAATGGTTTCAAGAAAAAATATATAGGGACAAAAAACAAGAGAAAAATGTAAAATAAAAAATACCCAGAAGATGGTAGAAGTTACAGAAACGTAGGGAAAATATGTTAAAAATGTGAATTGATTTTTAATAAACATTTTTAAAAAACAGGAAGATTCTCTCAATCTCACCAATCATTTATTAGAATTTATTGTTAATCTACCTAATAAAAACTTAAAATAAATATATATTAATTTGTTTTATTTTATAATAAGAACCTCCCCTCATTGTTATTAATACTTATTGCGTAAAATAAGAAGTCATATACCGTACCAGTCAGAAGTTTAGACTCACTTGTATTTAATTCACAATCTTCAAGTTTAAAAAAATAATTGAACTCAAGAGATAACATTTCAAAAATTATATGATTGTTTCGAATGCAATCTATATAAATAAAGATGAAATTCTGTTTGTTTGTTCTTTATAGAAATCCATACCGTTTGTCCTAAATTCTCCAAATTTTGCTTAGTGGTTCTTTTATACCAGGTGTAAACACCTGTCCATATTAAAATTGCATAACTTCAGCCAATCTCTGGGTATATTGTTATAAAAATCGTTATGATCTCGCTTTACATTAGATTTTTACGAAATCAACCGTTGGATTTAAAAAAAAAAAATCATTTCTGTCCTAACGAACTTTTCTTGACCCACGGCTTTTCTAATTGTTTTCCAAGTTCCCTGGGTGAAACCGGGATATAAAGCTAGTTTTAAATAAATTAAATATAAGATTATAGTTGTTACGTTTTCCAATAAATAAAATATTGTTACTTGTTTATTTTACAAAATCTAAGGGTGAGTCTAAACTTTTGTTCGGTACTGTAGATGTATAATATAAAATAGAAAGCTAAATATTTCAAAATCTCAAAATCCCTTCTCGGCAGAATTTGAGGAACTGTACCCATTAGACGAAATAATAATGGTTTAAAAATTGGATGAATTCGATTTTAAAGACAAACGCACTAAGATTAATTGGAAGAATAGGACTTCATTCTTGTTTTGATTGGAAGATCATTCCTTCAAAGCAGGGATGAATCATCGTCAATTGTGCAACAGTCTCGGGGAATCCGAGAGAAAAACCGAGGCTATTGTCGTAACTACTGCCTTAGTCACCTCCCAGCAACGCAGCTTCGTCCCACGTATTACATACTTTATATTGAAAAAAAAATACTTCTATATGACTGACATCCTGACTATCTTTTCCTAGAATATCACACGACCAATTATCGACATCATCAATAAAATAAAGTTTCTGTATAATCTCTCTACATATAAGAGGCTTTGTCCTGACTGACAGAATCAACGCAGAGCAAAAACTACTAATGATAGAAACTTGAAGTTCGGAATTTAGATTTCAAACGCGATGTAGGTAACCACTAAGAAAGGAATTTCAAAAATGTAACCCCGAAGGAGTTTCACTGGCGAAATTGTCGTTTAACTCTAACGGACAACTATTTTTGCACTTCGACAAAAAATATCTAATTTGGACTCATTTTAAAGCTCTTGATACGACAGCCTCGAATTAACTCGAAAGCCTCTAAGGGGCGTCCAAAACCGCCCGCAAGCCGCAAAATGAGCGTTCACGATGAGTAAGCAATTTTTTGTTTCGGCGGTTTTAGTGAACTCTCTCCATTGTGCGTCTCCCTCTCTTCTACCGAGCCGGCAGCTTCTCCAACATTCCACCTACCGGAAGCTCCGATTCTACTAAATCTCCTTAACATCAGTTAACATATCATATTGAATCAATACCAAGATAATAATCACAGAATTGATTTTAAAAGCTCGCGGGCAAAGCCGCGACGGGGTATGCTAGTATATTATACACATCAAGATATATAATTCAATAGAGGGGGTTGGTTTTTAATTTCTGCGCAAAAAATTTTTTTTTCTTATTTTACATTAGTGTAATTTAAATTTAAAAATTGTGTTAAAACTAAAATTACAATTAGTAAATGGGAATGGAAAACAAGAAAAATTAATGAACAGAGAAAATTGTTTAAAATAAGCAAGTGATGAAGCCTGTGCAAAATCGACTAAAGAATCAAAAAATGCGATATTTGCTCTCTCCCAGCGGATCGCAGTTTAGATAGCTATTTAAAGGCTATTAAATGAACGCCCTTGAAGCTTTTGTGCGAACTTGGTACATAAAAATCGATAGACGTTAATTTGTCGGACACGAATCGATTAACCTTGATAATTGTCCTGAAAAAAAGCGAGACGTGTGCTACAACTTTTATTTGAACTATTTTTGGGAATTATTTGAAATAAAAGATCTGTTAGCTAAAAACTAATTCCAATGTAAATTTTAACTCGAAAATTTAGGATATTTTTACGAATAATAGGAAAGTATTAATGTCACGCAAAAACATTATATAAAGTGAAATGATAGATAAAGAGGAATAAAATAATGCAAGATGTATCAATGACGAATGAAAAATAGCTGAGCTATGAGCAAAAACTCGAAGGGTCTCGAAATGAATGTTCAAGGGGGGGGGGGGGGGGTCCCTACATTAGCGCAAATGTGAGGAGCGGGCACTTTTGAGAAAATACAACTTTTAGTAAGAACTAACAACTGGCAAAAATTCAGCTTCTAATTATTCCCGACACAAAACCTTCATTGCCTGTGCTAAAACGAATGAGACAATGAAGAAGAAACTAAAGAGATGAGGTTGGATGACGATGAAACATTAATATGTGGTTTCAAAAACAAAAATGCGATTATTTTTTAAATTTGTATCTACTAATTTAGATATTTAGATCCGAAGCTTCCTCTTGTGGCAATACAGGGTATAGCATCCCGCTAGTGGTTCAGAGCTAATGTCTTGTAAAATGGGGAACAATATTATCCTAATAGAAAAGAAGAAGAGAGGATTTTGGCAAGTAATGCTTGGGTTGGAAACGTTAGCATCTCAACAGCCCGGATTATAGCTTATTTCCTCAATACTTAACCTCTTACGCAACAACATTAAACTTAATACTATACCAAATTGTTACAATAAAAATCTGGTGCGGAGCGGGAAAATAAAAACCATTAAAAGTGTCAGAATTAAAAGATAAGTACTTTTTTCTTTCTTTTTTTTTTGGACCTTTCTAACAAATAAATGCATAGAACATTTTAAAAAGCATTCGGTTAAAACCTTAACACCACAATAAAAAGGAAATAAATACCATGAACGACACTGATTGGAAATGAGATTCATAAACTAGTTGCAATTACAGTGGCTCACAGCCGAATAGTTAGTTATCCGGAAGCAACTATGTCCAATAACACATTAATTGCAATAATTAGAGTATTTGTCTAGTTCCTCCAACCGATAAAAAGCAATAAAATAAAAATAATTTCCCAGGGCACCATTACGCTAATAGGATTCTTGATTACTGAGCAAGCAAATCCAACCATTATTCCTAGCAATTACATTCCGCTACGATACGGTAATTATCAATTCCCTGTTTTACCTGAAATTAGATTCATGTCCCTGTAATTGATTGAATTTCCAAATCGATTTCTATCATTTTCTAGTCGATACGAAGACAAGTAGGAAAGCATTAGACTAAAAGCTTAAAGTTTAGAAATGGGACGATGAAGTAAAGTTCTCCATCAAGTAATAAAACACCGCTAGCCATTTTCCTTCAATAGTGAGCTAGTAAAATCCCGATACTGAAATACTATCACGTTTGAGTCCAATCCAAAAATTACTATACTTGAGGTTATCAAATAAAAATTTACTTTTTTCCATTTATTCTGTGTTACAGTTAATGCGATGCTGATCCGGATCCCTCTCAAACGTATAAAATAAAAAACAGCAACATTTGCTTTTAACATATTTCTACTTAATTCATAATCCATTGTTGCCTCAACAAATATCATTAAAAAAAATGGATGAATACAAAGTATAATTCAACTCTACTTTTTGGCAGAACATAACTTATAATCAGTAACTCTTCACTTAATTTCTAATAAATCAATTTCATTAGGCAAATATCGACAAAAATTACGATATCAGCCTTCTGATCTTCCGTATCAATATAATTTTCAGTAACTGAACTATCATTGATTTTTTTTTAAAAACGCATCCTTAAAATCTGTTAAATGGATTTCTTACTTCCTGTTCACAGCAAATGGCGATACGGTCCTCAGAGTTTGCATTAAGAAGACGGGCGGATTTGAAACATCTTCAAAATTATCCTTCTGCTTCAATCCTTCGTCTACGGAACTAGCTTTGTGAACCTGTGTCATACCTGCTAAAGTTTTAACCGCCGAAACCTACTTAGTGTCTATTGGTTTAATGTACTTTGGCTTGTGGACAAGTTCCCAGGTCTGACCCTCTTTCAGCAGATATGGTTCCTCCATCACAGCATTCGTCATACCTCTCTGTCGTCTCTCATACATAGTCATCCTTAAGTTCTTTTTATTTTTCTTCACTCATTTTTTACCGATAGGAGGATTGAAAAGAATGGAGCTAAACATTGCTAGGAACAACTTTCAGTTCATCTTGCACAGACTATCAATTCTAACATTATTCATGTATTATTATTATATTTTATAATAATAACAATACATAATAACATTATATATGTATTATTCATAATTAAGACGAGGAGGGAGGTTAGGTTACCACACCTAACTTTATTTTATTTTATATAATATGTACAACGTAAAATTTAGCAATTCATACGATAAATTAATAAGTACCGCAAAATAACGTTTTGAATGTGAAATAATTTTTATTAGTATTTTATATAGTCACTTTTTATTGAAACTATCTGAGAGAAGTGTTTTTAGAAAATCCGAAACCCGAATATACAGAAGAGGGAAAGACGGGCTAGACCATGAATTTCATATCTCGCAAAGGATTTGATAGATATTTAGGAAAAGCTGAGGGGGGCCCACATTTAGCCCATGCATATTCCAACCAACTTGAGCATTATTATACAAAACTTGTTTCAAGCATGGCTTAGAGTTTAGGTCCGAGGCATTGCATCTTAAATAACGGTAAAAACATTTTACAAGGAGGAAATTGATGGAGTATGTTTTAGCTAAGATTGTTATTCTGTACATACTCGTATATATGTGTGTGTGTATACCATGTACTACCACGTGTTGTATTGGCTCAGTACCACACACAGCATTGAATTAATTATACCCTAATCTTTTTAATTCAGTCCAATCAATACCCACTGTTATATAAAAAAAAATCAGCTCATCTAAAAACCTACGGGATTGAGAATAGAAATGTTAAGCCAAATTTAAAAATGTTAGGGAAAGAATTTAGGAGTTAATTTTTTTATTTGTTACATCTCATATTTGACTATTGAGTGCATTAATTCATGATTCATTCATTAAGTACTACTTAAAAATACATATAAATTAACATATAAAAAATGAATTTTATGAATAAGTTGGTACCGTTCATTTATAATAATAAATCACATTTTTTAAAAATTGTTACAATTCATCATTTCTATTTTTTCAAGTGCTAATTGGTAGAAAATGTTTTTGTTAAGTATGTATTTTACTAACACAAATAGATTCGATGGTTTCCCCACATGTGAGCAGGCGACAGGACACAGGCGAGCAGGAAAATCTTTAATTTCAAGCCGCAATTAGATTTGGCTACTTGATACTTACCCATCATAAATATTTAAAGAAAATGAAGTGTTGTTTATAAGTTATAGATTAATTTACACCGCCATCTGTTCGAACCTTATAGAATTTACATATAATTACACTCAATTGTAGTCTAACGAGCATTTAATTTGTAATAAAAAATATTGATGTCAATAATCGAAATAAAAATATGCTATCTTTTAAGTTGGACAGAACTTCCCATAATAAGACACATTTTATCAAGATCGGTTGAGTAGTTATGAAACCTACTCATAATAATCTATCGGAGCCTACAGCAAGGCTACAGAGAAACCTTGTAATTTTATTTCAATATTTTATTTAGATGGAATTTCGGTAGCTATATTTATAGCCATAAAACTGTCAACGTCGTTAGTTATGAAGTACTTGAAAAAATGTTACGAAATGTATAACTTCTCATAATATCAACTCATTTTATTGGATCATAGAGCTACGATTCGAAGAAAATTGAACAAACTATATAAATATAATTTAAAAAATTATTTCTGATTTAGGAGACAAAACTGCTGGTTGGTAATCATTCTTGTTATCAGATTTCTTTCAAAATTAAAATTTATTTGTTCATAATGTATGCAGGAGTGGAGGTTGGTGGAAGTGAAAACTGAGAATCGATAGTAGCTAGGAAGGTGAACCAATTAACTAGCAAGTTCCACCAGGACTCAGAACTTGAGAGGACATTTTGGGGTTTGATGCACTTACACCATTCCTCCATGGCAACCAATATCCCCCTTATTAACCTTCTTCGATTAGGGAAACAAGAAATTTATGGTGGTCAAATGAAAAAAAAAGATAAAAATCATATTTCGCAGTGGTAGCTCAAAAATAAGTCTAAAGCATTAAACTCATGATTAATCGATCAAATGTTAGATTCTATACATAATTAGTCAAATATTTTTTCCCTTCACTAATGAAACAATTCGTTACGATTTTGATCCATCCACTCGGTCTAAAGTTTTTTCCGTATATCTTTAAACTTCACTACTTTGAGAAAACCGTTACAGAAAGCGCTAGTTAGCATAGAGTGGGTGGTTTCCACCGTCATTTTAAAATCACATTCGGTCTGAATCTCAAAAACGTATCCTTTAACCATTTTCATATTATTATAAAAAGTTATAAGGATACAAATGAATATAAATATAAAATATAAATTCATGTATCACAAAAATTTACTTATTACTTCTTATTAATTCTGCAAATATACCTTCTTAATATTATCCTGATATTTTTATTCAAAAATTTCAAATCGTCTTTTATTTGTTTTCTGATCGTTTGCTAACCTGTTTTATATTTAGCCTTAATGAAGACCAGAAACTCTGATCGAAACGTCGGACACAATTATATATCGTAATATCTACATATTCTTTCAGACCGTACACCCAGTCGTTTCCACTTTACAATTTTAAATTTATATTTATTTATATAAAAAAAATATAAATATAAATATAAGTACAAAAAAATTAAAACAATTTTTCCATTTATATAAAATCCGTCGTATGGATGGGGGGGGGGGGTTAAATATGGTATTTATTAAGGCGTCGGAATCAATCAATCAAATTTACTTATCAACTAAGTCTTATAATATTCACGTTGAATTAGCCATTAAGGTAAGAACCGGCAACCTATTAATACAGTAAAATATTACTTAAACCTCAAATATGCATGCTTTATTTCCGATAATTAGGTGCGTAATAGAGTAGTACATAAATAAAGAGATTATATTTTGTAATAAACCCTTCTTCATCTTTTTTAATGCATTATTAGAATAGATGGATTTTTCCCAACGAACCGATTAAAATATATACAGTACCAGTCAAAAGTTTAGACTCACTTGTATCCAATTCACAATCTTCAAGTTTAAAATAATTATTATAACTCAAGAGATAACATTTCAAAAATTATATGATTGTTTCGAATTCAATCTATATAAATAAATATAAAATTCTTTTTGTTTGTTTGTTTGTTTGTTCTTTGTACAAATCCATACCGTTTGTCATAAATTCTCCAAATTTCGCTTAGTGGTTTTTTTCATACCAGGTACGAACACCTGTCCATATTAAAATTGCGTAAATTCAGCCGATCTCTGGGTACATTCTTTATTGTTATAAAAATCGTCATGATCTCGCTTTACCTTAGATTTTTAAGAAATCAACCGTTGGAGTCGAAAAAAGATCTCATTTCTGTCCTAACCAACTTTTCTTGACCCATGGCTTTTCTCATTGTTTTCCTAATTCCCTGTGTGAAACCGGGATATACAGCTAGTTATAAATAAATTAAAAATAAAATTATAGTTGTTATGTTGTTAGTAAATAAAATGTTGTTATTTATCTATTTTACAAAATCTAAGAGTGAGTCTAAACTTTGGCTGGTACTGTATATATCATATATCGTAGACATTCAAGTGAAGCTTACCAATACTAAGATTAAAATTTTTGAAATATTTGAAAATGAAAATTTTCCTTTTTTAATGTAATGAAAAAGTTTTTTCAGAGTTCAATTATTTCGATAAAATCTTTGAAGTAATTTTATTCGCTTTGATTTTTGCTAATAATAAATAAATTAAAACCAAGCCAACGATATGCTGAGTTTCCAAAATTCACCCGCCTTAGTAGCTTGATGATAACTTGGAATTAATTACATTTTAATTTACAGTTTTCAACTTAATCTGATATCCGAACATTATATTTATAAACAAGGACAAAAAGAGAAATATTGTTTGCCCAAATACAATTACAAATGGTGTAAAATCTGTCAATGCCGAACGTTGGATAATTTACCGCATTGGTGGTGTTTCAAAAGATCTGTGGGGAATTGGCATTAAGGCATTTGGAGCGAGAAGAAGAGGGCTGATCCTCAGAACCTTTAGAAAAGAAAATGTGTGATGAGAATTTCGATATCTTTAGAGGCCCGCGAGACAAAACCGACAAGACTTTTTTTAAAATTGGCCGCCAAGAGGAATATACCCCCCCCCCCTCCCCGCGCAGAGATGCAGCAAACTGCATTATTAGCAAAGATGGAGAGAAGTCGACTTAATGATGTAGGGCCTCAACATGTCTTCCATCATCGCCAGGGTTTAATGAGCAGCTGATTATCCAAGCCTGCTAGTTGTTAAAATACTCTTACCATTTAACTTATACCTCTTATAAGCAAACTTACGAAAGTATGAGAGGCAGCTTTCAAAGAAGCCTTAAAAAACTACTTGCCATGTGTTTTGAAGGTAAGCTCTCAACAATAACTAGCCTAAATTATCTATGAATATTTCCCAGTGCCACGCCCTCAGTTACTTCTCAATTTATCAAATCTTGCTTCGAAATGTACCAGTCATTTCATTCCTACTTTTTTGCATTTCATTTCTCTCTTTAGATCACATGTGCACGGAACTTGCTTCAGGTTAACTATCTTATTAACACGTTAGGTGCGGTCCGATGTCTTACATTCCCATCTTAACAGCCGATTATCGCATGAACATGTCCGAAAGGCCGAACACCTCAAAGACTCAATTTAGTCGATTTTTAATGAGATTATTGCATTTTAGTGCAGCAAAAGTTGCTAACAGATGAAATTCTGTTGTATTTTAGAATCGGACTCCGGGGTCCGATACAGGCCATCATTAGTAAAACAAGACTACTGGACGGAATCAGCCTTCCGCGTCCGACAATATTGCAACGACTACCTTTATGGTTATCTTTAATTTTATGTGTTTGATTTTATACAATGTAGTTCTATTTAATGTCTTTGTCATTCTTTAATTATTGCATAAATATGAGAAAGAAAACAATAGTTCTTTTTTAATACTTCTTACTAAGTCTGTAATTATTAATAAACTTGCTGATATTTGTTTTATTTATATTATATAAATTCATTTCTTTAAAAAGAATTTTTTTTTTATCAATGGGTAAGTGGTTGTAAAGCAGTAAAAGACTCCTAAAAATTGTTTTAACATCGCAAAAATTATCAATATGGATTGTAATTCAAAATTCCAGCAGTTTAATGCGATTTTCGATAAAGTTATGTCTAGGTCTAATCCTTACCAATTGATAATGCCCTTGAGAAGCTCATTTAATTCACTTTTCAGTAACAAATATCACTTTCGTCAGAGCATTCCCATCGGTCCCCGAGACCCGATATCGTCTGTGGCTCATCCCAGCATTCGGACCCCGGGACCGATACCGTCAGGATACCCCTAAAATACGCCGCCGCACCTAACGTGTTAATATCTTATCTTGGATACACATGTTTGCTTACCGATATTCAAGATGCTTTTGGAAAACCAGGTACTTTTCTTTGTTTGATTGACTCAACATAGTATTTATCATAACGTTAATAATACAATGTACCTTCCTATCTTATTACACATCGCATAATTTTTTTTTTATTAACTAAACAAAGAGTACGACAAACAACCGAATAATTAATTAAAATAAATTAATCGCATTAGAACACACATGTTTTGGCATACATTGATGAGTAAAGTTGTAATTATGCAATGACTACAAACCCTGAGCGTGGGAAAAAGAAGTGGCAACGTGACCAAGTCTACCATGCTCAGGATTTCTCTCGGAAGATCCCGTTGCTAAGTGTAACAGCAACTGCTGAGATCCCGTTCCATTAAGTTACACTCCACTGTATAGAGCTCTACACTCCAACCAACTTTAATGCGAGTGTAAAGTAAGTAAAATGCTTTGACTTAACGCTTCAATTAGAGTGGCTTTGTCTGCAACCGCTAGCCAATTACTATATAACCAATTTATACATAACAAAGAAAATTATGTTGTAAACGAATTGTATATTATAATTGCATAAACATTAATATACTTCTTAAATGGTAAACAAGATAGGGTAACTGCACCATAAGTTGACAGTGCTCCAATAGTTGACATTTTGCACAAAAAGTGTGAATAATAAGATTTAGGGTTGGTTATTTTGGTTCAAAATTTGGCGGTAATTTGCCAAGTTATAGTAGTTAGCTGTGCTGCCATCGACATTAGTTTGATGAAAACTCAAGCTTATTTGTAAGAGGTTGTAATGGCGAATTTTCTAGTGGTCTGAAAACTTGGTTTCTGCTACCCTGTTTCATTAAGGTGAAAGTCAAGTTAAATAAACTTTTTTGTTGATTTATTTGAGTTCAATTATGTTTTTATTACTTTAATGTTATTCATTAAGTTCATGAGAATCATTTGATATCTTTTTTAATATATTTATACAATGTTTTAGGGCTTAAATGTAGGTGTCAACTATTAGAACAGATATTAATCCATAATTGTAATAGTTGACATTGATGTCAACTACCGCCAGTATTGGCAAATAGTGTTCCATCTGGGGGTGGTTTATGAAAGTCTGAGTCTTTATGGATGACAGGTGTTTTATTTTATGAATTTATAGCTAGTGTTTTCTATCCATGGAACGTTGATAGCAAAATTGCACTGCCAATAATCTTATCTCATCAAAAGCGTCTCATCTGACTCTTCACACTTCCCGATTCTGCAAAGAACATGGGATACTTGCTATTAGTCCCACTCTATCAAAATACTACACATTTCATCCAACCAATGAATGTGGCCATCTTTAATTGTCTAAAAGGGCACTGGAAGAGTGAAGTTCATTAATGGAGAGTCTAAAATTGCTCAAACCCAACATTAGAAAAATCTGGTGCGTGCGCGCAACACACAACTTTCACTTACCAACTTACTTAGATAAGAAATTGACGTGTTTTGTTAAATATAATTTCCCAAAGTCACACATTTTTCTACATCCATATCTTATTTTTGTTAATCGTTAAAGCCGTTTTTGATTAAATAAAAAAACCCGTAAAAATTATATAAAATTTATTAAGTAAAGTCCCCCCTCCGGTTAATCAATTTTAATGAAATTTTTACAGTCATATCTCGGGCATATAAATAGATGAAATACTCAGTTTAATCAAAATCGTTAGAGCCGTTTTTGAGAAAATCGAAAAAAACCTAAAAAGTTATTAAGTAAAGTACTCCCTCCCTTTAAGTAATTTTGATGAAATTTATGCTGTCACATCGCGGGCATATACTTACACTAAATACCCAATTTCAGGATCGCGCGGTTTATAGTTTTTGAGCTAGTCTGTTCACACACAAACACACACACAGACCATTTCGCGGGACTTGGTCATTTCGACTCAGGGGACCCCAAAACGTGTATTTCCGTTGAAAACCGGAAGTCGAAATTTTTCACGATCGCAATACTTCCACTTACTATATATTTCATATATAGGTAAGTGAAAGTAAAAAACGAAACTTTGGCCATTACTAAAATCTATTTATCATACTTACTTAACTGGGTGATCTCATTTTTCGTTTAAATATGTTTGTTTTTTTTGTTTTTGTTTCATTTAAGTTTTTTTTTTGTATAAAATAATTAAATAGTGGAAATTTTATTTTGTTTCCATTGTGAATTTACTAGTTTATAAATAAGACTTTTATTGTAGTCCTTATTACCAATTATAAATCAAATAAGGCAATCAAATATTAATGCATGTGTCAACTTTAAAACCATAAATATCAACTTTCCAAACCTTTAAATTTTCATGTGTCAACTATTGGTTCATTTTAGAAGTTTCTAAGAAATCATTTTTTATAAAAACACACATATAGACCATAGGGTATTGTATTCCTAGTTTTCTAGAAGGATCTTCCTAACTAAATTCATAACAAAGATTATCCTAACATCAATATATTGGTAAACAGTGTCAATAATATAATTTTTTTTCTTAAACTGTCAACTATAGGTACAGTTACCCTAATTATTTTTCGAAAACTAAAAATCAAGGAATGCAAAGTCCTCCGTAAGCAAGCACCGCTTCTTGTTCGACAGTCATGACAGGAGCTCATTAGACAGAAATCATCCTAAACCACCATCTTTTTCATTTATATTATTTATCAAATTATTACTATCGATGTGAGTAAAGTAATTTTATAAAACTGATCAACTTGAATTTTTTTCTAAACATTGACACCTTCCTTTAACATAAATAATATAACTGTTATATGATACATTATAACAGAAATTTTTAAACTATTTTATTAGAAGATAAAATATAAATAAAATAAACAGAAAGTTTTATTGATATAATAATATCCGATTAAGAACTACAGTACCAGTCAAAAGTTTAGACTCACCCTTAGGTTTTGTAAAATAAATAAGTAACAACATTTTAATTATTGGACAACGTAACAACTATAATTTTATTTTTAATTTATTTATAACTAGCTTTAATATCCCCCCACCCACGGATTTTGGAAAACAATAAGAAAAGTTCGTTAGGACAGATATGAGATTTTTTTTACTCCAACGGTTGATTTCGTAAAAATCTAATGTAAAGCGAGATCATAACGATTTTTATAACAATAAGGAATATACCCAGAGATTGGCTGAAGTTATGGAATTTTAATATGGACAGGTGTTCGCACCTGCTAGGAAAGAACCACTAAGCGAAATGCGGAGAATTTAGGACAAACGGTATGTATTTCTATAAAGAACAAACAAACAGAATTTCATCTTTATTTATATAGATTGTATTCGAAACGATCATATTAATTTTGAAATGTTACCTCTAGAGTTACAATTATTTTTTTAAACTTGAAGATTGTGAATTAAATACAAGTGAGTCTAAACTTTTGACCGGTACTGTACATAATAGCGACCGACGCGGTAATGCTTTGCAATTAGAGACTCTCACTTAACCCTCCCCTTTCCCATCACCCCTTTACACATTTACACTGGTAGGTAAATAGGATAATCTGGCACTACATATGTTAATCCCACCAAACCGATTTAAATTATAAGCTCTTGATGTAGTTAACATATGTTAACAAATGTTTTACAGTGCGGTGAAGGTCAAGAACCCCGAGTCGTACAAAAATATTTCCTTTTCTAAAACGGATTACCCTTGTGGGGCAAGCAGACACAGGGCATAAAATTTCTTCAAAGGACCTGGTATGGGTCTTGGGATAAAGGTATTTTACATAGAAGCTCTTCTTCTATGGAAATATCTAAACATTTTTTCTACTGAGCCAAGCAGAACCATCTTTTGTATTGTATGAATAATAAGAAATAAATACATTGTGAATATATGTAAATATAAATATAAGTATATTAAAATTGTCAATACCGATAGACAAAAAGAAATATACATTGTTTTAAAATAGGGCTGTATGTGAAAAATATATTTCATTATATTTTAATAATGACCGTCATCATAATAATATAAGGCCTCAATTTAAGTTAAAAATTGAATATATGTTCTTTGTTCAATTTATGTTGAAACTGAGTTTCTTTAATTATAGAAACAAACGTTATGAAGCAGTACTTATTTTATCTATGCTTTTTTATTTAATAATTTTATTGTAAAAAACTAATTAGCTACATCTGACTTTAAGAGTTCTTTATTATTTCTTTCCCTTGAAGAGTTGTAAGACGGTTGATAATTGTGTCGTAGATACTCGAAACAAAAGGAGTTCTTTTTATTAAATTACATTTATTCTTCCTCTTTAGATACTTGCTTGCCTATTTGTTTCACCCTATTTATTTTGTTGCGTAAAATCGACTAAAACATAATATATTTACATACATAAACACGCAGGCGCACACACACAAAATAGTTGCTATAAGTTTCACGTTCTCAGTCAAATTACATAAGTTTTGATAATATTAAAATCATATTTGAATACTGCATCATAAGCTGGATTTAGAACGGATCAGCAAAAAATATTTACAATATAAACACACTGAGCTAGCAATTTCATTAACATTCCTGGGAATATTGAGCCATCGGCTAGCATGAATGTGATTCTATCAGATTCCCGAAAATCTTCTTGAGTGAATTACGGATATATTTAATTTATTTAATCACTTATTTCACCGAGTCTTAAACGAAGATTTTTTTTTAATTGTAAGAGGCTCGCCTAGAAATATAGAAAAATATTTCAAATAATTTTTAAGATTAAATTAGCGACATATGGCGATTCATGCATTCTAACCTTCTAATATTCTAACAACTGGGGTGATAAATATTCAGGACTTATATATCTTTTTATATATATATATATATATATATATATATATATATATATATACATACATAGAGAGAGAGAGAGAGAGAGAGAGAGAGAGGGAGAAAGTTTTGGTGATTATTAATTAATGAATAATTAGTAATAATAAGATGACATGAATATAATCAATACCAATATATATCATCTGATTACGTTAAAAATGATAAGGTGTGTACAAAATGGTGTTAAAACTGGGCGGAGTGAAAAATATTTATTCTACATAATATTATAGGTAAAAGAAGATGAATGATTAAAATATTGAAACGTAAACCTATATTTACTTTGGTGCAGCCTGGGGGTTTCACAGAGTTAAAGCTACAAGATAGGGTAAGTGATAGGGTTTGTTAACTACAAACCATCCATACTGCTAAAGCCATGGATGTTTTTAAGCATCCGTGTTCCAAAATATCCATTTAGCAATCCGTTAGCGCCTCAATGTATTGAAACATTGATGTTTTGAAGTCGTTGTCGTATCTTGTGTATGAGGTGTTTTTAACAGAGTTCAGCATTCTTTTCATACTGATATCAGATGAATATATAATATATAATATAATGAATATATAATATGAAGTCTGAAATCCGATTAGGACGAATACAAAAAGGGGTGCCAGAGAAATGGATAAGATATTAATAATAATAAGTTAGTTTGAAAAACATTATTGCGTATAATAATTCTATATTAGTCTTGAGGCTAAGCAGATAGTAGTCAAGTTTTTTTAAAATGTTGATCCTTTATTAACCTCACAATATGTTTACAATATTCGGTTCAACGTTTCGGCACTAAGCCATTTTCAAGAAGAAGACCTAAAATTTAGAATTTCAATACTTTTGAACTTAACAAATTACAATAACAATTAAGTGATGAAATATGTTTTTACCCACCTGTGACCACAATTTTTAAATAAAATAGGCTGACAACTCTTGTCAAAAATTAAAAATCTTTTTACTAGTTAAAAACTATAGTCACTTTAGGCAAGAATCACAGTCAAATGGATTATTTTACCAGTCCCCTTATCCCCTCCTAGCATATAACTTCACTGTTACTTAAATAAACAATTTGGAAATATTAATTAAAATCATGATTAAAATTATAACATTTTTGTATTTTACTATTTATTAATTTTCCAGACAAAATTTTATATAAATTTCCAGACATATAACTTCTTTTAATATTAGGACAATCAATT
Source organism: Aelia acuminata (assembly GCA_911387785.2). Classification (NCBI taxonomy): domain Eukaryota; kingdom Metazoa; phylum Arthropoda; class Insecta; order Hemiptera; family Pentatomidae; genus Aelia; species Aelia acuminata. Next base: position 163,637,531 of record OU426980.1, read on the forward strand.
ATTAATTTTACGTAGAATTTCCGCATAGTATTTGTTTAAATTTTTGGAGTCATTTTTAAAATTTACTGTCTTATCAATATTATAGTCTCTAAAATTGACATGCCTTCAAGCATTCCTCTCTTATAAACACTTGATTCCCTATGCATTACCTCAACTCCATCAAAATCAAACCTATGCTGTGTTTTATTTACATGTTCCACTAGACCTGCTTGTTTGTCATTTTTTCCTATATTTTTCACATCATTTTTATGTTGGTACATACAGTCAGAAACATATTGCTTTGTTTCACCAATGTATATTGCTGGGAAATCCAAACAAGGTATTTGCGTATGTCATTATAATTAATCAAACTTATGAAAATGCCTTTTTTGAGTTTGTTGATGGACATTATAATTAATCAAACTTATGAAAATGCCTTTTTTGAGTTTGTTGATGGAATCTAGTGGAATCTATAGTGGAACAGAAATTAACGGGTTCTTGTTTATGTTGCCCTTCAGCCTTGGACTGGGGGATCTGCGTTCTGTAGTTTACTTTTTCCCTTGCTCTGCATTCCTCAATCGAAATTTCCGTAGTAAATAGGGGATTCTGCCTTGCTTTCAAATATAAAAGCAAATCCATGCTATTGCCACAACTTTTGAGGGGATTTGTCTATTAATTTGTCAGAAGTTTTGAAAAAATATTTCAAACGGTATCTTTTTGGAGGCATCTCCATAATTTTAATCTTGGAGTATGAATCGGAAATAAAAAAAAAAAAAAAATCAAATGAACACTCTCGTGTTTATACCCTTCACGGATTACATTATTAATGAAAATCCATGAATCGTTGTGGAGTGCAGAGAAAACATTGCAAGGGTTCTCATTGGTCCCTGGTTCCCTCCTCCCCCCTTTAGGCTCACAACTAATAAGTATAACAATTATGCTACATGATCATTTTTCATTAAAAAAAACAAAGAAAAAAACTGATACCGATAAAAACAAACGTCGGATCCAATACATGGTTGTTAAAAGCTTAGATATTTTAAAAACATCGGCATAGATAAGTATCCTTAGTAAAAGGCTAGAGGACAGACATCGGCAAGATGTATATTGTATATTGGCTGAGTGAAAAAAATTTACAAGAAACATTTTTATAAACAATTAACGTTATTTTTGATCTAATGTTGAAAACATTGATAAGAAATTACAAAAATATATTTATCCCCCCCCCCCGCGGACACCCATGAAACCCATGCTCAATAGTTGATAAGAGACATGAACTTGATAAATCAACATTGCAAAACTCAGGTATATCTAATCTGGAGCAAACATGGAAGATATTCAAATCTATAAACGGAAGTGGATTACCTCTCTCCGGAATTATATCTAATGGAAGTAACATCTTCTCTACTAATATTCGCCCATTTGTCAACCCCAAGGTAAATGGTCCGATACCATATATTTTTTCTTATATAATATATTACCGATTTATTTTTAGAGCGGAACCAATCAAACACTCAAATAATTAATTATTTCACCTCAAAAAGAAAAGTGACAGGCAAATAAATACATGAATAAAGATATTTTATTTATATTTCCAATTGCATCGCATCAGAAAGAAAAGAAATATATATATATATTTTTTTTTTTTTTCTCTCTGGTGCGGTACAATTGGAAATATAAATAAAATATCTTTATATCTTAAACTATCTTTAATTCTTTTTTTAAATAACATTAAATGAAATATAAGATGATTTTTCCATGAACTTCTATGATGGGAGTTACCCCAAAATGATTTTCTGAACCTGTAAACTGTATCCTTTTTTTTTTTTTTTTGGAGTAAGTGTTATAGTATGCTACTGAACTTAGACCATAAATACGTATTTCTTAACTGAAACTAATTACCGATACTTTAGTCAATTTCGATTTCTGAATTTTTGTTTACAAACCTCTCCAGAAAAAATTAGTTTGGATAATTGACACGCTGTACTACATCATTAATACATATTTGTTTGTTTACATATACATAAACGAACATCTATACATAGTAAATGAATGAAGGTATGCAAGGACTCAATGAAGTAACGTGTGTAACAACCTCCGCTGCTGATCGCCCCATAACTTGATCTTTTAGTCAATGAAGTAAAAAAATTTAAGGGGCTGAGGAAAAAACTTTACGAGTGTATTTTAGGTACCTATTGAATTGCATAGGTTTCCTTTTTTTTTTTTTTTTTTTTTTTTTTTTTTTAACGTACACTTTATGCCACTAGCGCTAATCGGGACGGGTTATCTACGAGTAACCAACCTCTTCTAATCCATGGCAAGCCGCAGAGTCTGTTCAGTGAGGCCGTCACCGAACAGAATCGAGGGCCCTTGGGCGGAATTCAAACCCGCAGCGCCAGCGTGGGAGTCGGAGACGCTATCCCCTCGGCCACGCCGCACAGTGGTTGAAAGGAGGAAAAAACCTATTTTTTGAAGGTATCGGAATATTCTTTTTCTTTTCATTATTAATAAATAGAATAGTTACCTAACACATTCCACCAATTTATTCGGAGATATTCCGATTTTTACACTTGTTATGACCCTTTGAAAATCGATCATTGAAAAAGCTTGTTTTTCAACGAAAAATTTATAATATTATAATTATTTTTGCTACTCGCATTTTTGTTTCCTGGTGCGATTCTCCTTCATAATCATGAAAAGCGATCTCACATATTACACGACCATAAAAATCATTCTATTTTGTCTATGTTTTAACCCCGAAATAAAATCCTGAATAAATGCAATAAAAATATGCCAATTTTTTTTTTCGGTAATCCATATTTTTCAAGCGCAGCCGAGCGCAGTTTTAAAAACCATTTTTTTAAGAAGAAGAAACCTCCAAGGAAATATTAAAACATATTTTAGCTGCGTCCACCTGCGTCTGTAAATGTGTGATTTTTTTTTTTATTGAATTACCCATGCTATTTCTTGCAGTTTATTTGTTATAGAGCTTCTGCTTCGTATTAGGTTATTACTATATGTTAAGTAAAACGTCATGCCTTACTTCCTAGCTATGTAGCATTATTTATAAAGTCATTCTGAATCGTTATTAGATCGATGATAAAAAAAACTTTTTCACTCGATTTCGAAACTTTCTTGCCTCGTTTTAACAGAAAGTGGCAGGAAGCTCATGGAAATTAAAACAAATTTACTTGAAAAATGAAGAATGGCTTGCACAGTATTAAACCTATGACTCGGTATCACCTCACTACTTTCAAGCAAAGGCTTAATTCGATTCAAGAAAAGTTTTTCAAATATTTTCCCCATTATAGGTAGACTGCGATAGGACGGTAAGATGAAGGATTAGTTGTGGATTTAGAATAGTTTTGTGTGTGGAGAGCTTCCAAAGAAGAGGATAATAGGTTGTGCATAAGATAGATTTATTAATGTGTGTAAGAAACAAAACAGCCTTGTTTTTTTTTTTTTTTTTTTTGGGGGGGTGAAACACCGGAGGTGGATCATCAGATAGAGGTAGTTGAGCTGTCAATTTGTCTATTTCGGTGAGTGTGTCATATAGTAAAAAGTTCGTTCCAAAAATCAGGTCTACATATTTTGTGTAATCAATTAATTAAAAAAAATGGTATTAAAAAAGTTCAGCTGTTATTTAGTATGAATTAGGGAACTGGGTTTTCACTGATTGAGTTGTAGTTATTAAACCTATATTGAACAGTCTGTCCCACCATCTCCTATCAAAATTATATCAAAGCCGGATAACCCCAATCTAATATTTTAATATGATAATACATTTAATAGTTAAAAATAAAAGTATAACGAAAAAAATAATTGATTGCTACTATGTCTGATTTTTTTTTCTTTACCTAAGTTTAGTATTTTCATAAAATAAAATGGTACTGTAAGTACGATCAAGAATAATAATAGCATGAAACAGCAAAAGTGCTTAAATTATGCCGATATCGAGTCGAAAATTGATGTATGATTCGTTTTTCTATTTTCCTAACACCGCCGGTTAATCCGAATATCCGGTTAAACGGGGCTCCAACCTATGCATTTTATAGGAAATTTAATCGTTGTTATGATAATATCAACTTTATTATTTTGCGGCTTACAGATCAGGTTTGATAAGGTTTTTTCCGAAGATTTTCAACCACTGTGCGCCGCGGTCCTTCCTTACGTTTAAACAAAAGTTCAAAGTTTAAGTGTAAGGTTTCTTTACGTTTAAATAATAAAACAGAATAATATACTCAAGTAAGCAGAGATTATAAACAAATTATTACTCACAGATAGTCACTAGACAGCTATAAAATCGAACTCACCTGAAAAAAAAATGTAAATGGCTATATTAATTCCCTCGCAGAAAAAAACAATATATATATATATATACAAGTTAAATATATGTTAAACACTTACTCAATACAAAAAAATGATTATTATAAGTTGTGTGTAAATTTCAATTTTTCTGATAAAGAAGGCAAAAAATTCAATTCAATCTAATAAATGAATGTACCGGCAAAGATGATAAGCAAAATAGGATCCAGATCCTAACCCTCTAAATTCTCACTAGAAAGAAAACCTAGTTTATCCTTCCCCACTTCTCCTCTAACCCAGAAAAAAAAAAATGGAATGAAAACTAATAATTTCATGATTAATGTATTTTCAGCGTTTTTCTTTCATCTATGCTAGCGAGTAACCCCATTGTTTCTGCCTTCCCAAACTCTTCTTACCACACCCTCATCTTCCCGGGCTTTGTTTGTTTGCTATCGTATTAAACAATCGCTGCGAAAACGGAACATTAAACTCTACTCTATATACAGAAAAAATATTTAGAAAAACTTAATAAACGAATAAAATGTGGTTTAAACTAAATTTCCAAGTATAAAATGAAACAAAACTCTTTGTTCTGAAGTTTCATTTCACTTTAAACTACTTTGGAATTTACATTAAATTTGCATTGAAAGCGGCTTTTCGAGTACCTAAAATTTTCCGGGGGTAAGCTCCTACACCCACACACTGAGATAAGGGTGCTCCCCCCCCCCATCATGACTGTATCCTAGGGGCGAGGGAGGGAGTGGAGGAATTGAAATGAAAAGCAAGTTTAGGCCACCACAAACTTTAAACGGGAAAATTACTCTATGCTTTTTTCAACTTTCTTACCACTGGCACACATGATAGACAAAGAGTAGTGAAGAATCTGCCCATTAAGAACTGATCCATAGGTAGATAGCTTTATTTTAAAATAAATTCTACACGAACAACTAATAAAAGATTTTGATGGCATTGCGTAAAACCGTCTGCCAAGAGTTAAGACACAAACGAAAGTACATAACTTACCTTTACCAATATTTTGTTATTAATATAACCTTAATATATACAATAGAAATATACCCTACTTTTAAACAAAGTAGACCCACACACATTCCCTTCTCATTTTAATCCTCCAGATATAAACAAAAACAAAGGTACTTTATAGGAAAACAAAAAGGCCCCTTCACTTCATATAAAGGTTAGTGAAAGTAAAAAACATTCAAGTGAACTTATAAGACCAGAAATAGTCCTGGACAACAGAAATGTCAGGACGGCATCGCTAAGTTTTTGCTTCTAATAATAGAAGAAAGAAACACGGAAAAAAAAAAGCTAGTTGAGATGAAAGACCCGAGGTTTTATCGGACGTGGAAGGATTTTCCGAAGGATTGCAAATGGACTCCTCATGAAGGAATTGAAAGAAATATTTGAGTGTTTAAAGACTTATTCTAAAATAAAATAGCGTAGGAATACAGTTAAAAAATCCTAAAGTAGAATTACAATGAAGAGGACATTAAAATACAAAAAACAAAACAAATAAACATATGCTTTGTTTAATTAAACAGATATTGGAAATTACTACTATACATCTCTGGGGTTAATGACATAATTTGTTAATAACGAAAAAATACTGCATTGAGTAATTATATATGTATACAGGGTGTCCCGAATTTAAATGGCCAAACTTCAGTAACTTATAGGGGACCGAAAAACTAAGACAAAAAGACCTTTAGAGATTTGCTCGTTTTTGCTTAGTTTTAGAGAAAATCGCAAAAAAAGAAACAAAACAAGTTTTCATTTTTAAACTTAATCATTTACATTTATATTTATGTTATGTTCTTTTTAATGTAAATATTGCTCAAAATGTTGTCCTCTTGCACCAATGCAAGCATTACATCTAGCACTCACTTGATAAATTGCAGCTAAACATTGTTCTGATGATATTTGGTGCACTGCATCTATGATTCGGTCTCTTAATTGCTCTCTTGAGTTGATTGACACCGAATAAACTTCCTGCTTCAAGGTTTCCTGTACGAAGAAATCCATGGGTTTCATATCAGGTGATCTGGGTGGCCAAGGTACTAGTCCTCCACGTCCAATCCATCGTTGAGGATAATTTATATCCAGCCAAGCTCTGCTATAATGAGCAGGACATCCATCGAGTTGGAACCACATTTCAATCCGCTGTTGTAAGGGAATGTCATCTAAATAATTAGAAAAGTCGTTCTCCAAAAAATGTGTAAATATGATTCCATTCAATCTTTCAGGTAAAAAATATGGTCCCACCAGTAATCCGTTCCAAATTCCAAGCCAAACGTTAATAGCAAATTCATGCTGAAACCTATTCTCTCTAATAGCTCTGGGATTTTCAAGAGCCCATACATTATAATTTCTTTGATTAACAATTCCTCCTCTTGTAAAGGTCGCTTCATCGGTTCATATAATTTTTAATGGAAATAAATTATCATCGCGAATTTTTTCAAGAAACCAGTTACTAAAATTCAATCTCTTGACATAATCTTGAGGTAATAAACTCTGAACTTTTTGAAGATGGTATAGGTAGCGAATATCACCTTTCAAAGTTCGCCATATTGCTTGCCGCGATATTCCTAATGCAGCAGATGCTCTTCGGATGCTAGTCTCAGGACTGTTATCGAAGTGGCATTGGACACAATTTCTTCTCCGATAATCTGCTCTTATTGCTGCCTGGAATTGGTTGCCTTCATTGCGTATTAAGAATGACCCAGTCTCTCGTAGTCTATTAAAAGTTAACGATAAGACTCGTCGATTAGGCACTCTTCTATTTGGAAATCGGCGCGCATACTGCCGCACCGCTTCTAAAGCATTACCGTTACAGACATCATACACAAAAATTATATCAGCGTATTCAACATTAGAATATGTACGCGGCATTGTGGCTGATGCTATTCACACAAAAATATCTGAGTAACTGACTGAAGACTGATTTAGGAATTATAATCCTAGAAGGAAGCCAAAATGTAAACAAATAAAATAATGTAAAGAATAACATTAAGTGCTCACATATCTCACTGCCTAGCCTGACGAACTTTGAAAGGTGATAATCGCTACCTATAACATTTTTGTTTTGTTTCTTTTTTTTGCGATTTTCTCTAAAACTAAGCAAAAACGAGCAAATCTCTAAAGGACTTTTTGTCTTAGTTTTTTGATCCCCTATAAGTTCCTGAAGTTTTGCCATTTAAATTCAGGACACCCTGTATACATATATATATATATATGTATGTGTGTGTGTGTGTGTGTGTGTGTGAACTTACAGAAGGTCTGGTTCTGTATTCAAATCGCCATTAAAAATATTGAAATGATTGGTAACAATACAAAAATAACCAGAAATATTGTAATAGTAGGAAAGTTTATTTTCGAGAAATAAAATAGGTAATTTGCCATTACGCCTTTGTTCTTGATATATAATGCGAGTAGAAATTATTAATAATTATAGAGTACGTGGATCTATATATATTTTTAAGAGTGTACAAATGTGCGTATTGTCCACTGTCATAGATTTAAAATCAACATAGACTTAAAAAAAAAAATTCTTTGGCAAACAATCAAATATTCTTGCTTAATTGTATAAACAATTAAATTATAATAACTGTTATTTTTCTAAATCGATCTTCTTTTCTACAAAACCTTTTTTTTCTTCTTACATAATACACCTTTATTATTTTTATTTATATGCTATTTTTCTTCCAAATTACGTAGAATCTTATCTTCCAAGATAAGACTAATTAGTAGCGGATCTTCAATTATTAAGCAAATTAGCTTCAAACTATAACCAAATAATCTTTATTAATGGCTTCTACGGGTCAAAGGTTAAATGAAATTTTGGCCTGAGGCTACGAAACCCAACAAGCAGAACAAAAACCCTTTTAAAATCAAAACTGAACTTTTATGAGAAACTATTTCATAAAATATGTATCTTTCAGCAGGCAAAGTTCTTCTATATAGACTCTCCGGAAAAGTAAATCTATCAAAACTTGAGATAATTTCATTCACCCGGTTTTCTTGTCTTTTTTTTTTTTTATATCAACATAAGGGCTGCGATGAGGGCTACTTCCACAGATCTTGCTCACCTCCGCCATCAACAGAATCCAATTATTTCACTTTTCATTCAACATTTTCCTCATTCATATTTCCACCAGACGAAAGTTGAATAAAACATATATTTTTTTTAATATTTCAGTCATTAAAAATATCTAAATGAACATGTCAGCCACAGGAGTTATAGGACGATAAATGTATATTCTTTTTTTTTGTCCCCAATAGGAATTCAAATTTGTTTTTCACAATCATGCAATTGGCATGTGCATCCCAGGAAAAGTCAATGTAGAACAAATTGATTTAAGCCAAAAATAAAAAAAAAAGTAATAAAAAATACAGGTCCATTAACTTTTCTACAGTGTTGAAAATGAATATTCTGGGATTATTTGAGGTTTTTTTTTTTTTAATTTTATAATTAAATATGATAATACGATAATTGAATACAATAATACGATGATAAGAGGTAAGCATAATTGGTTAGTCAAGCATCCATGGTTTATAATTCACACACCCATAATCGTAAAAGAAAACAGGTCAACTGTGTTCCTGGAAGATGTAGTGACATTGACAAAACTATATCATCTCGAAGGACACTTGTGATCACTCCACTCCAATCGCTCGACGGCAAACTAAAAATTTTTGTCCGCATTTCATTAAGTTCCGTGGAGCGGTTGGAATTCCAGCCGTCCTCGACTCCAGCGCCCCACGCTAAACCCTATCCACTCCAAACAATAATGAGTGCGGAAAATTGATTGGAACTACAGTATTCAAGGTCTGTGATAATAATAATAATAATGATTGCTTCTATAAGAATACGGTGTATTAAAACGGATTATGGATTATTAAGGAATGTTTCGAATATATTAATATAAATAACTTTACTACTTATTAATTATGTGTTAAAGCACGATTGGAGAGGAATAAATATTTTTAGCGGACACAAAATGGTAGAAGATAGTTGAACGTAGAAATTAATTACGAGGAAATGGTTGGGGGGGGGGGGGTATGGTCAAAAGGTAGGACTATATGTAGATATTACATATGCAATTGCGCCAACGTCATCAGGGCTAAATAATAACCAAGGTAACAACTTAACAATCAGAGAACATGAACAAATATTAAATGTATGAATATTAACTTATTGAAAGGATAAAAATAATTTTTAAATTGTAATTGATGAGTGAATATAGAGTAAAATGGGATTCATAATAAAAAATAAAAAAATAAAAAAGAGTTTGAGATTGTTTTCAATGAAAAAATACAGTTAGTAAAAAAAATCTGTGTACACCACATTAAAATTTTCTAAGTTTGCCCAGGACATCAAAGCAAATGAAGAAAACATTTTTTATATTATTTTCTTTTAAACTATAACTTTGAAAGAATTAAAATTCTCTACCAAAAGAAAAATAAATATACCATTAAAGATAATTGCTAATAGAACTCCTGAACCACTGCAAAATAAGTCTGGGTACGTTTATTATAAACTCCTTCAAATACTGTACAATAATAAACAAACGTTTTCAATTTAAACAAAAAGTTTTATTTTAGTCAGTTAAGTTTTTAGTCTTTAGTTAAATTAAGGAGATTTTTCTGTTACTTTGCTAAAAATGGAAATTTGTGTAGAAATTAGACAATTGATTATTAATTTAAGAAATGAGGGAAAATCTTTAAGAGAAATCGCAGAAATAACTAAGAAACGTCACTCTACAGTTAAAAGAATAATTAAGCATTACCAAGAAATCAGTAACATATCTTCAAAGTAAACCTATATCTGGGAGGCCCAAATAAATTTTGAGAAATCGCAGGCCTGCAATTTTGCGATCTGTGAATGATAATCCTACAATGAGTGGACCACTGCGCTGCAACAAGATTACCAGCTAATAGTAACACCACAATAACAATGTGTTTACAAAAAAAAAAAAAAACATATTTTTTTAAACAATTAGTGTACACAGACTTTTTTTTATTTTGTATAAATAATTTTTATAAATGTCTTAAAACGTTGTTTATGAAATTGAAAATGTTCAAAAATGATCAAGTATTAAGGGTTAATTTATAAAGAAAAAATTAAAAGAATAGTCTGTTATTTTTCCTTTTTTTCCTTTGCTAAAATTTTATTTTTGGCATGGTGTAAACAGACTTTGTTTTGCTAACTGTATCTCAGAAACATAAAAGCAAATAAGATACAAATAATTATATCAAAGGTAAAATTGAACGTAAATGAATGGTGGTAAACAGGCTTTCTACGTCAAAGGAGGCTGACGCAATTGGAAAGAATTGTGGATATCATAATGAGGACAGCTACCAGTTATCCCGACAATTGAGTTCCATTAATATTCCCGACCGCTACATTTTCACCCCTTTGACGCAGAAAGCCCGCCGAGCAACATTCCCATACCGCGCGTATTGTTCAAGCTAACTCGCCGACCGTTCGACTCTAAAGCTCCCTAGACCCCTCTCCCTCATACCTAAAATCCCTCAAACTTTCTTGTAAATCCGGCTACCAATCCTTCCATGGTCAGTTTTTAATTCATATCTTTGAACCCGCCATGAGAACTCCCTCTAATCCTGACCCAGTCAAATTTGTTCTCCATGATTTTACATCATCCTCTCATTTTCCACAGAATTATTTCTTTACCCGAAAAAACGTTGATGAGCTCCTTGTTATTCTTAAGGTTACACTCTACGAACTTTCCCTTCGAACAACCTTCGTGAAGCCTTCACGTCGACTGTTCAGGTGTTCTAGGTACTTCATCTGTTCGCCTGGGTTCGGGGGGTAGCGCTAGTGTCATTTTGATTTGGGTTTTTCCTAAGTGACAGGAGTTGTTTGTGATACTAGGGTAATTTGTGAAACGTTGTGATTCGTCTCCTATTTTTTATTTTTCAGATAATATAAAATATATTGATAATGGAGATTTTTTCTTTGTCATAAGCTAGCGTTGGGTGCATCAGCCATATTGGTTCGCTTAACGTCACGTGAAATATAAATGGCTGTTCGCTTCACGTCGGTACGGCAAGGTACGAAGGAAAACCTGTTCGAAGGTGAAGTTCGTAGAGTGTAAAGGCACCTTTAGTCCTTTTTACAAGTTCCATCTCTTGTCTCCCCCACCTCCCTGTTAGTGTACAATAAGAAGGTAACTATGATTTACCCTTGTTGACCCCTCTCATAATAAGAAACTCCAATAACACCACATACCCACAAACTCGTACACTACACCAACATATTCAGACTGACTTTTGAACTTCCATACTCAAGATGCTTACCACCAAAAATAAACGTAGCCAAAAAACCTCATCCTCCGAAGTTTCTTCGTTTTTTAAGACGAAAAATCAATAACCACAAAAGTCATCCCTCCTCTATTTTGACAACTCCCACTGTTTCTTCAGAGTCCATAACCACGTCCATTTACTGACCTCTACCCTGTATCCATAACCTCTCCCTCAACGTATTCCTTGTCTTCAAATACCTCAATACACTCTCTAAAAGACGCCATTACATACTCCTCTGAAATACCGCATTTAACAACTTTAACACTTCGCTCTCACAAAGTCTACCACGAACCATGCGCCATACTTAACAGCAATATATATACAACTTAGTTATGAATCCCATTGTTACTCTAAATTCATTCATCATTTTCAATTTAAATATTAATTGGATCATTTTAATAAGTTATCCATCATATACTTAATATTTGTTTGTATATATCTCTAATTGGTTGTAACCTTGCTTATTATTTAGCCCTGATGACGGGACAATTATATAGTGAGTGCTATCTTCTATCTCGATTTTCGACTGATTATTGAAGATTAAATTTAGTTGACCTTAAAATAGAAGCTAAACTCAGAAGAGAGGTAATGGCCTATAAAATTTCATTTGTTAAAATAATACAAATATATTGAAGTCATAGTTTTGTTAGGTCAAAGAAAAGCTGCTCAATAGGAGGGTAAAAACGATCATAAGTTAGAATGCAAAGAATATGAGAGCTGAGTTCGGTGAGATAAGTTAGGATTATTTACCAACAGTAAATTTTAGGGGATGCAATATCGCCTGAATCCAAGCTTACAGGACATTAAAAAAACTAATAAAAAACAAAAAAAACTAAAAACTGACTGATATCCTCAGTGCCTTTTTTTTTTTTTTTTTGATTAAAAGACTAATATTTTAGGAGGTAAATCCGCCAGTCAACATTTTTTCACCAAACCAATTTCATAAAATAAAAAATAATATTATATAAATGTAGAATTGCTTCCTCTCTAGTGTTACAAGAAATTTTCTACTTTTTTTTTTTTTAAATTTTAGTATTAAATATAAAAAATAAATTAGATACCAAAACTAGATCAAATTAATAAATAAATATGAGAAATTTACATAATAACCACTTAATAAAATAAAAAAGCTGATAATATAAGCGAAAATATACAGTACCAGTCAAAAGTTTAGACTCACCCTTAGATTTTGTAAAATAAATGAATTACAGCATTTTATTTATTGAACAACATAACAACTGTAATTTTTTTTTTAATTTTTTTATAACTAGCTGTATATCCCGATTTCACCCAGGGAATTTGGAAAACAATGAGAAAAGCCGTGGGTCAAGAGAAGTTGGGTAGGACAGAAATGAGAATTTTTTCGACTCCAACCGTCGATTTCGTAAAAATCTAATGTAAAGCGAGATCATAACGATTTTTTTATAACAATTAAGAATATACCCAGAGATTGGCTGAAGTTATGCAATTTTAATATGGTCAGGTGTTTGCACCTCCTATGAGAGAACCACTAAGCGAAATTTGGAGAATTTAGGACAAACGGTATGTATTTCTATAAAGAACAAACAAAAAAACAAACAAATAGAATTTCATCTTTATTTATATAGATTGTATTTCGAAACAATCATATAATTTTTGAAATGTTATCTCTTGAGTTACAATTATTTTTTTAAACTTGAAGATTGTGAATTAAATACAAGTGAGTCTAAACTTTTGACCAGTACTGTATTTATGAAACATGGGTGTCAAAGTATGGGTATTGAGATTGGTAATAATGCCATGTATACCCTTCGATTTGCAGACGACCAGTTTGTCATATCATCTCTCGAATTATATGTAATCGATGAACGGTAAAATCTTCGACGGTAAGAAAATAATATGTCTCCTAAATGGCAAATTTTAGAACAAAACAGTGTCTCTCCGAGTAAAAAAAAAATATACATCGCTAAAACTTGATACATGGAAGAATCATGGACCGTGTTAAAAGCACATGTCTACAAATTACTCGATCTAGAGATGGGTTTTCGTGGGTGTTCACACCTGCTCTGAAAGAACCACTAAGCGAAATATAGAGAATTTAGGACAAACGGTATGGATTTTTATAAAGAACAAACAAAAAAACAAATAAACAGAATTTCATCTTTATTTGTATAGATTGTATTCGAAACAATCATATAATTTGTGAAATGTTATCTCTTGAGTTACAATTATTTTTTTTAAACTTGAAGATTGAGAATTAAATATAAGTGAGTCTAAACTTTTGACTGGTACTGTAATTAGTAAAAACTGAAGCCCCTCTGTAAAACAAAGCAAGGAAAAAGTCCAAATGATGTTTTCGAAATTTCAGATATCAATGACTAACATTTTACAGACTTTTGAATTTTTTTTTCGTAGACAAATTTTTAGAATTAAGAGTTATCCCATTTCTAAAATCGCCTCCTACTTTCGCTGCTAAAATATCGCAAAAATAATGTTGACTTTATTGATAGAAAGAAGATCCGTGGATGAAGGAAAGCCGAGGGAATTACTTCATTTCTCATTGGATCTCGTCGATCCCTGGATGTAATAATGCAAATCAAAGCTGCTCAAATTGTGGAAGGACTAGGATCAAGATTAATTGAGGGCCCGCCTGCGCAGCTAACGATTAATTACGGTACAACATGGCCAACAGGGTGACAATGCACACAAATAATTGTCACAAATGCAACTTGTTCGTTTGTCGAACCGCCCGTTTATACGAAATTGGTTGGTGGTAACCCCCTTGTATTATATCTCGCCTCAATGCCTCTTTCCTAATAACGGTAGCGGCTACAAGTTAATCAAGTGCTTTCGGGCTTCAGCCCCGTTCTAAAGACTTATATCAAATAACGCTAAATCTCAATCAAAGGCCCCAAAAACCCAGCACATGCACTCTACAAAGAACAGTGACACTGATCAATAGAACCGATAATATAAAGCAATTTCAGACCTCAGAGAGACCGCGCCTTGACATAAAGTAAAATAATAAATAATAATAAATTCTTAATTTATTTGTTCTGTGACGTGTCCCTTAAGAACAATATTATATAATATACAATGAGGGCTTTACAGCCTTCGAGTTTAAATGAACAAAGTGAGATGATACAAAAATAATTAGGAGAAAAAAAACCCAATAAATATTCAATCTAGTGAAAAGACCAACTTTTCTACTACTAAACTAATAATATATACATATTTACAGATAGGTTAAGTAATATTTATTTTTTCTAAAAATAGAAAGAAAAAAATGATGATAAAAAATAAATTAAGAGCTTTCATCTGTTTAAAAAGGACACTGGATGGCTAAGGTGAAGTGATGATTTAGGCGGGATTTAAAGGTGGAGAGGGTATTGGAATTACGGATGAAAGGGGGGATAGAATTCCATAGGGAAGAGGATCGGATAATGAAACATCTATCAAAAGCTGACGTTCGGTGGGCCGGTCAATATAGATCTGAAGACCTAGAGCGGGTATTGCGGGTATGTACCGAGGATTTGGGCTGTTCGGAGATATATGATGGACGGCGGGATCGGATAACTTGGGAAAGGAAGGATGGCACACACTAGAACACCGTGCAACAATATTCAAAGTTGGGAAATATCAAAGAGCTGACCAGAAGTCTGCGTGTTTCAAAAGGAAAAAGGTTGTGTAGATGGTTTAGTTGCTTTAAGGTAGAAATAGTGTGACGGGAGATATTGGAGATATGGTTTTTCCAGGAAAGAGTTTGGTCAAAGGTTACACCAAGGTTTTTGACTGTTGGATAGAATTTAATGGGATTATTATTTAGGAACAGGGGTAGGATGTTAAGGACGGTTTTGAAGAGGTGTTCGGAGCCTATTAAGATTGCCTTTGTTTTCTCTGCGTTCAGCTTCAACTTTTTAGCCTCTGTCCAGAGACAGATTCGATTCAAATCTTCCTGCAGCTACAACTCGGAAGCTGGGAAAGACAGGTAGACTTGGAAATCGCCAGAATAGATATGGTATTGGGAGTAGCGAATCAGAAGAGGAAGGTCATTAAAATAAATAGCAAACAGAACGGAGGATAGAGCGGATCCTTGAGGGACACCAAAGGAGAGGGGAAGTATTTTTGGATGGAGGGTGATCAAAATCCTCTATAATAGTTTAAATTTTCTGTCTTACATTTAAAATTTTTTATTTTGTAACAATAAAACAAGATATCTAATTATTTTAAAAATCTTAATAATCACCATTGAAACATAACAATAATAGTTATGTTCTCTCCCACTCACTTTGGCCGTGACATCCATCCCTGTCATAAGCCCTGACGAAGACCTGCATAGTTGGGTCGAAACGTCGGCAACAATAAAATAGTTTTATACTATTTTGTATTTTATTGACCGCCTCCCCGGACTATTTTCTACCTAATTCTATATCCGGTCAACTATCATCTATCCAATACATAACAATAATAAGTTGGATGAATTGCTTATAAAATAAACTATAGAACAGAAAAATAGAATTGATATTAAAATGCAACTGAAAAGACAGAAATTAAAATGAATTTAAAATGCATTAATAGAATTTCGGAATACCTACTTAAACTATAAATAACTACTTCTACTTCTACTTCCTCGAAATTATACCCTCATTTTACCAATGGTCCAACGGAGATCCCTTTCCTAGATGTGTAAATGTATTTGGTCTTGCTTTCATTTATTTCCAGTCCCATTTTGTTCGCAGCTTCTTCGCATTTTTCGAAGGTTCCTATGAGGGATTCTCCTGGCCTTACACCTTTTTGTATCGAAAAACTAGTTCTACCTGGACATTCACCATGCCTCTGCTGTTCTTTAAGGTCATTTCGATTAATCTTTTAAGTTTTTTGTGCCATCCTAGGTTCCTGAGATTCTCATACAGCTTGTTTCTGTCTATACTGACGTACGCTTGCTTATAGACAATAAAGATGTGGTGTAGGTTTTTGTTCCACTCGTGGCACTTTTCACAATCTATTTCCACCGCATTTAATCATTTCAGCGGGGATCCCGTCTATTCCTGGCGATTTGTTCGTTTTTAGCTCGCGGATCACTTCCTCTACCTCTTCTGGATCAGGGGCTTCTATGTCTGTATCCACCTCCAAAGTACCCATTTCATTTTCCATCGGCCTTCCTTTAGGTTGTTCTTTGCCCGGATTGAGCAGTTCGCTGAAAAAGCTTCTCTTTGACATCCTCTTTGCATACCAGGAGCATACCATCTTTATCCTCGCATATTAAGTATATTCTAGGTTGAAATCCTTTCCTCAATAATTTTAGTCTGTTATAGAAGCCTCTACTGATTATGGTCTCAAACCCATCGATCATAGACTTGAGGTCTTCTTCCTCCTTCTTCCTTTTTTTCTCTCTACATAACTTTTTGCTGGCTTCTCTACTTTTCCTACAGTTTTCAACCGTTAGTCTTCTCTGAACCATATTAATATATGCCTTTTTTTTTCTTCCACTTTTGGCATTCCTGATCAAACCAGTGTTTGCTTCTTCCATTTCTTGTACCTTCCTGTACTGTCTTCTCCGCTGCCTGAGTCACTGCAATTTTAATTTTTTGCCATTTATTGTGAATGTCTTCTACCCCTGATGTGTTATTTTCGAGGTATTCTTCCACTTTGTCTGCGTAGTTATTTTAGATTTCAGGGTTTTTTAAGACATTAATATTATAGTATTTGCTGCTTTTTGTGTTTATTCCCGCTTTTCTGACTGCCATTCTCTATCTATACCTTACAAGCACTATCAATACATGGTCTATTTGATTTTTAGTCATACAATCTGGAGATATCCATGTTTGCAAGTGGATTTGTTTGTGTTGAAATGCAGTGCTAGCTATTTTCATGTTTTTGGTTGTTGCAAAATCCACTATACTAAAGCCATTATCATTTGTGGTAATGTGGTAGCAATATTTTCCTAGTTAAATTCTTTTAAGTAAGAAAATGACAATTATTGATCCTTCCAACATATCTTCGTTTTATTTGCAATATCGTAAACCAATGTACCTAAGTAAAAATTATAACTATTTACCATTGACATCCCTAGGAACATTTTAAATGCAAATAAAAGAATAAAACTCAAACACGATGTTGTTTATTTGAGTGTGTACGTGAAAGAATTGTGCGTCGGGCGTGATCTCAGTTAAATCACCTCCTTGCAAGATTGGTCAAAAAAACGTTAATGCCTTAAAATATTGAATCCAAGAACCTTCGTTTCTTTATAGAGGTATTTTCACATTTATAATTATAAATATTATCAGATCTATATAAGGCTGTATAAATAATTTTCACAAGCACGAATACTCCACTCTATAATTAAATATTTCTTATCCCCGTAAGTCGACCAACATTTAGATAAAATCTAAATTCATACGTGAACCTTTATAAAAACTCGATAGCAAAACGCTTATAAATACTACATGAAAGTAGCTTTAAATAGAAGCTTAAAAAACAAAATAAAACTTTGTTTTACTAAAAAAGTATAAAAGATAAAGAGATATTAAGATATTTATACACTCTCGTGATTCCCTGATAAGAGTTCTATTTTAGCTACCTATTTCTGACTGGACACAGAAGAAAAGAATTTGCGTTGGACACGCGAACATTCTTATAGGTCCACCATGCTCGTTTACTACATTTGAAATGGCCAAATAATTTTGATGAGAATATTCTTATAAAAAAATAAATGAGCAACAATTAACAAAAAAGAATAAGAGAAGATACACAGGAAAATATCAGAAATCAAATTAAAACCTAAAAATACAATTAATAAAGGAAGACAGAAGGACTCCCCCCCCCATTTTTATCGTTAATGATTATTTAGTTCTTTTTAAATTAATGAGCATCTTCTGTTAGATGATTAATTTATTGAAAGTATGAGTTAATAGTTCCAAGCAATAAAACTTTTCAGAACCTGAAGTAAAACATTTATATATATTACTGTAAATATTTTCTGGTGGGTAATAACTTTTATTATTTTTTAATAATCCACTTCCCACTATCTCGCAATTTATAATCATTATAAAATAAATAAAAGAGGTAACTAACAAGAAAATAATCCAATTAAAAGAGAAAAAAAAAGGAACATTTCGCAAATAAATAATCAATAAAGGTTTTCTTTATTTTATCACTTAAATAAAGCATATAATAAACATTTCTTTTTAAATGTCAATTGCAACGGCCGGAGAATATTTTGATGAAGAAGCTGAAGGGATGGGCAGATGCTCCAAAAAGTTGTCCCGATCCTCAATTAGCTGAAAACAATGCCCGCGCCCACAACTCTCCTCCCTCACTCACCAAGATACACAAGACTGAGGAACTGCAATTCTAATAATCGAAAGTTATTATTCTAAAACGAATTAAATTAAAAAGCATCTTAAAAAACAATATTTCTTGAAATATAACCTTGATAATATTTTTTATTTTTTTTTTAATATTCAGGCGTAGTGCTTAATGGCATAAAACCTTACTGGCCGTCAAAGCCAAGTTGATTTTTAATTTCCGTTAATTTATTTACCATCCCCCTTCTAATACTTATTCATTAACATTATTTTTTATAATACATTATTTCAATTATTATATTTTCTCTTATAATTCCGTTGACGTAACCTAGATTGAAATCCATACCGTCTACCACACGCTCAACATTATTTTTAATAGACAAACTACCTTTGTATAAAGTTTTAGTCCGAGTGCTGAGGCCAAAAAGGTGCCTGATTTGAAGAAAATTTTTGATCATATACGCTGAAAGTACTCATTTCATAGACAACAAATGTGAATGTCTGCCACCTCAGATCGGTTGCCATCAAATTTTATAGGGTAACAAAATCGATATTTTCGAACTTTTTCAATTTATGGCTAATAACTCGAAAACGATTTACCGCAGAAGAAATTGTGTTCTTTCCAAAATAAAAGGGCATTAAATTTCGCGTCGAATGAGGTCCTCACAGTAAAATTGTGTAAATCTTTTCGCCAGAACCGATTGTCAATTAAGACACTTTAGCGGAAAAATGAATTACGCCCGCAATTTAAAGAAGGTTACTCCAAATGAAAAATGTTACCTATAATAGTTGTAGAATGTCGAATTCTGTGTAAAACGATACCATTAATTTTAAAATTAGCCCACTCCTCTGGAGACAAAGTAATTAAAACGTGAACGTATTTAGCGCCTTGTGGACTCAAATCCATGAAATTTTTTGAGATTTTTTTTTCAGTTTCTCGCATATAATTCGGCAAATACAGATCACAAAGTATTGCTTTCTTTTTACTATAAGAGGCTAAACTATTGCAAATATAATGATATATCTGAAGTATATCATCATTATAAGTATTAAATCGGTTTAGTGGTTTAGCCGGGTTCGGTACATCAAAAATCTGTAATTTTTACGATTTTGGTGGAAACCGTTTTCCAACGTCTCTAACTCAAAAACACCTAGTTTAAATGAAAAATTTTTGGATAAAAGTTGCTGAGCATCAAATTTAGCAGGACATAAGCTCCGTACACACAACATTAGCTAAATCCTGGCGGAAATACAAATCAAAACAAGAAATTATTACTAGTGCTAACTTCCTGCTAAGACTTTGAAGTATCAGGGGATTTGATAAAATATTCATAAAAATAACTACTTAGACATGTAGTTAATTGGCAGAATTTGTCTTTTATTTTAACAGAGGGAAGATGGTTGTTTAATTAGTTCAAAATGGTTAATATTTAAAAAACCGAAGTCTCTCTTCCACGATCCTACTAGCTAGCTCTCAGCTCTATCCTACTCTAGCCAACTCTCACCTACCTTATTACACATATTACATATTTATTGAATTTTAATATGCCCTGTATAATTAAAAGAAATGTATAACAGGTAATATACATTATTTTTCAGATGTGTGCACACACACACACACACACACACACACACACACACACACACACACACACACATATATATATATATATATATATATATAGCCTGACAATCTTTTGTCGTAATTATACAT
The DNA here is from genome assembly GCA_911387785.2 of Aelia acuminata. Taxonomy (NCBI): domain Eukaryota; kingdom Metazoa; phylum Arthropoda; class Insecta; order Hemiptera; family Pentatomidae; genus Aelia; species Aelia acuminata. Next base: position 163,658,156 of record OU426980.1, read on the forward strand.
ACCCTCCCTTATTAATAACGCACATCTCAAGATTCAGCTTATTTTTCATCATTTACCTATAAAAATTATTTATGTCATAAAATATTTACTACTTCTTTCTATTTTCATATTTTATTAAGTTTCCTTTATCTTGCTTATCGGTTGCTTTTAAGGTGCCCTTACACGTTAGGTTTTTTCATTGGTTTGGAACGATGGTCCGGACCGTCGTTCCAAACCAATGAAAAAACCTAACGTGTAAGGGCAAAAACCGGCGGTTTGGAACTAAGTCCGGGCAACCTGTCGAAGACAGAATTCAGGAACGTCGGATTGGACTGAACCGACCGTGTAAGGGAGCACCGTTCCAAACCGTCGGTTATTTGCTCTTTAAATTAAGAACATTATTGGTACTAGGTTTATAATAGTTTTGTTTTCTCTACGAAAAAATATTTAATAAACATTGATATATTTATTTTAGGTACAAGATTAAAAAAATAATTATTATTACGAATATTCGCTCTAATCTGTCATCTTCGGCAACTACAAAAAAAATGCAATTATCGATGTTTTTATTACATATTATTTAAGTTTATTTTCCTCAATGTAGGGACTAACATTGTTCCCGATGGAAATTTAAATGATGTAATTAAATAAAAGTGATTTCGATTTATTTTTTTGTCCAATGGCTCAATATAAATTAAGAAATCCTTGCAGTGCAGTTTAACAATATGAATGTCCAACATCTCTAGGAACTGCCCGCATTACATAACGTCCCCCTTCTCTTCCAATGCAATAATTGTAAAATAAAAAAATAACTTTAAAAACTTTAATGAATGTATTTTAGACATAAGATTTCCGTCGGCTACATGAAATTCAAACAATTACCATTATCTTTGCTTTTATTATTAATTATTGCATTTTTTTTTTTCCTCTCAACATATGGACAAACATTCTTGGGATAGAATTTTAAATTTTAATAAAAGTTATTTTGAATTATTTTTGTCTGATGGATCAATGTACAAGGACTTGCAAATGGTTTCATAAAATGTTTTTTTTTTTTGTTTGTTTTTTTTTATTAGAAAAATAATTAGGAAATTTACGCATTTAAAAACCACAAATGAGTCATAATTGAAACATTTATTTGAATTAAAATATTTTTTATTATTAGAATCAAGGGCTGGACGGACAGAATGGAACGAACGTGTAAGGACGTATCTGCCTCCGTTCCAAACAGACGGTTTTTCCCCCCACCATTTTCCCTCGTGCAAACCGATGGCTCGGAACGGTGAAAAAACCGAACGTGTAAGGGCACCTTTATCTACATTTGAAACCTGCAGACCTGATAAAACAAAACTTGTTGTATGTGCATTGTTTCCCTTATGACTGCACTAATTCTTCTTACGTTAATAATTATCTTACTCGTTATGAAAATTTCCAAGTATTTGTAGAGAATAATACAAATCTATTTTCCATCCTTTTCCTAAAATAAGAATACGGGAAAGGAACAGAACCTCGAGGAAAGAATGATAAAGTGGAGGACATGGTAGGAATTGAATCGACTCGCCCCAGATAGAGATTAATAGAGCGCCTTATTAAGCCCCAGCGCTTAGCAGAAACACCAAGAATGAAGTGAAGAGGACGAGTGGGGGAAAGTGAGCAAGCAAATCAAATAAATTAAGCTGAATCCTGAGATTCCTCACATGGAACAATGAACATCCTAAACAGTTAAACACTTCTTTATAAATTAAATTTGGAACAATATTTCCTTCTTTTTAGAGCTTCATTTAAACATATTATATTTTAAATCTACAGGATATATTTTGAACGGCCATCAAAAACACACATTTTCAAATCAATTTCTATTAACACAATTTCACATTGCCATTAACAGATATTTGTTTGTTTGTTTAACGTCCATTTTTATGCTACTAAGGCTAATCGGACGTCTCTCAGATATTTAACAGATATTTAATCTTACCGTTATGAAAGTCCAACATTTAATCAATTCTCTAATACTTGTGAACCTATTACAAAAT